>OY720346.1:76276766-76659506 GCA_963082975.1 Labia minor
CTCCCCTCCCAATACACCACTGCACTTACCTAATAAACGAGTCATTTAATTTTTTTCAAACTAATTAAAAAAAAATCAATATTTGTACATTTAATATGAAAACAGTTGAAACAACTTAAATATTGAATATGAAAAATTGAACAGATAAGAATTATTATTTTAAATAAATAAATAAATCGATGTGTGTTGAGGACATTTATTTGCTGAATCTAGGATTAATAATTGCTATCACCACACATCTGTCATAGACGGATATTATTATTCAGGTAATAAATACAGTGTGGGTGTTGTTTATGTGTATTATCATTGGGCATTGTACTAACATGAATTATGTGCAGAGCAGCCACCAGAGATGATCCAGTGTATGTTAGGTTAGAGGATCATCAATAAACAAAGGCAGAGAGGGACCATCCTATTCATCATCAAGTGCAATTCACAAAATGGATTCATTTAAATTATTATTTCAAAAGATTTTATTGAAATTTTTTTTAATCTCTATATAATTCAGTATATATAATTATGTATAACATAAATAAAGGAGCAATGAAATTTAATTGCCAGAATCGATTTCCAGACTAACCGAAAATAATTTTAATAAATTTTTTAATAAATAAATAACTGTTACGGTTTTAGAAAATGACAACCCCACAAAACGACTGAGAACAAGAAACAAAATACAATAAAATGAAAAAAAACATGATACTTGAGAAGAACAATAATAATTCTCGCATCTTCAAACGGCATTTGAGCAATTGAATTCTGGGGGACTCCCACTATCGCAAGATCAGGAGAAGCAACTTGGAACAACATATATACCTAAAAAAAAAAAAATTATCGAGAAGAGATTGAGCGATGGAAGGTCCTTCCATAGAAGGGAGTATCATAAAGATGAAGTGGTCTGAAGAACGTAAAAAATATGAACGGAAAGAAAAGGAAAATATTATATTCTGGTAATAGAAAGAGTCAAGAGAATTTGAGAAGATAATGAAAAATTGGATAAAGCTTTGCATAATTCTCAGGTTCATTCGTATAATAAATAATTTAGTATGAATTATTATAAAACAAAAACAATCCAATCTTTAATAGTAATGAGTTAAATCAATGATTCCCAAACTGTGAGCCGCAATGCCGTCATAAGGGGGCCGCGAAAAATTTTTTTAAGACTTGAAATTTTTGGTTCTAAAAAAAAGGTAAGATGATTTTGTGTGGGCAAACTTTTGATTTTCGATTATTTTTAAATTTTTTTCAATATTGTTCTAAAAAAAAAGTCAGATGAGATACTTTGAAACATTTCCGATGGTGAAGAAGAAAAGTTTTACAATTTTTCAAGAAAGTAAAAATTTATATAAATTTATATATTAATTTTATATATTAATTTATTGATAATTATTAATAATATTATTATTTATTAGGTAAATTTATAATTTATTTATAAGTTATATAAAAATAGTTATTATTATGAAAAATTAATTATTTATATATAATATTATTCATAATAAATCATTTGAAATATTTAAATAGTTTTTAATTTTATTAAAAAATGAATTTATATAATTGGAATTTAATTAAATTTTGTTTAATATAAATTTTTTATTTTTATTATTTTTTTTTTAAATTCACAAATTTTAAAAATCCGTATTTTTGAAAAAATAAAAATCCCTGGGGAGCCGCGAAAAACTTTTCTAATACTTGATTCTAAAAAAAAAAGTAAGATGATTTTGTGGTGAAACTTTTGAACATTCGATTATTTTTAAATTTTTTTCAATATTGTTCTAAAAAAAAATAAGTTAGATGATTTTGCGATACTTTGAAATATTTCCGATGGAGGAAAGAAAAGTTTTCCAATTTTTCAAGAGAGTAAAAATTTATATATGGATGTATTAAGGGAGTCTCGGAAAAAATCCGATTATATAAGGAGCTGCAAACCAGAAAAGTTTGGGAACCTCTGAGTTAAATGATTAATGATATTTTTATTTTTTTTATATATTAAAATTCTTAATATTATTTTGTTTTGTTTTTAGTTTTTTATAATGTTTCTTTAATCTATAATTGATTTAAACTTATATGGTAAGTGATAAAATATGATTAGAAAAACAATATATATAATTAAAAAAAAAAGAAAAAAAAAGTAAATAAATAATCAGAGAAGGATATTAAATAAATTGTAATTCAATTTAACGATTGATTGTCCCCACTCTCATCCGATCGTATTCATTAAAATTTAATTAGAGGCTTAAATGATTCCGATTCAAAGGGCGAAACTCTAATAGCCAATTACATTACAGACTTTAATTTAAGGTCCATATTGATGCTTAATCCATAGAAATAATTACGATATGTCTAACCAGAAATGCCTTTAATTAATTTATTAGTCTCTGAAGTATTTCCAAATGGTGCTGCCTCGTAATCGACTTAATCAAGTGATGGATCACTTCTCGATGTCTCACACGAACATTAAGATTTTTTTTTATTTCTTTTTATCAAATATATAATTAAATATTAATTATGGGGAAATCATTCAAAAAGGGTTAATCTACACATAGAAATATGTAAAAAAAATAATTTTATATTCGATTGATAAATAAAAAAGAATTTGTAATATTGATATAATCATATGAATAAAATAATCAATTTATGACATAATTTAATTTATAAAATTCATTTTATATGTAATAAAGGCGCCATTGGGTGTGTGGGTAGCGAACCTGCCCCACATTCACATGGTCCCGGGTTCAAGACCCGGGCCTGGCAAGGGAAATTCCCTAGCTGGGGTCTATGGGTCGGAGTCAACCCAGCCTCCGGGAACAACATTGGGGTAAAGCTACTTGATAGCGCCTTCGATCAAGAAAATCAAGGTAAAGGTTGAGAGGACCCGTTCTACTGATCATAGGACACCTCATTGATAGAACCGGCTTGATAGGCGTTGTCCTTGCGAAGGCGTACAAAGTCAGAGGTTTTTTTTATTTAATATGTAATGTAATAATATGTACTTATAATATTTTTAAATCTATGTAAAAGTATAGAAAAATATGATAATTTCTAAATTTTCTTAAAAATGCCTACAACTTTAAATAAAAATTTAAATATTATCAATTCCCCTTTTATCTCTTATTATCTAAATAATAAAATAATTCTGGATTTTTTTTTTTTTTTGGGGGGGGGTGGCAATAATTCAATGGGATTTTCTGTCCTTTGTCTAACGTTGATTTTTCTTTTTTTTCATTTGAACATAAATGTCAGTTCAGCTGTCTAGATGGTTTTTAGGAGGGAAAAAAGGGATCTATGAAAAGCTGAGGATCAGTTTCCAAAGAAAGTGACACTATTCTCACCTTTGACATTGAATGTCAACCCTCCTCCATCCTGCAAATCCCTTTTCGTTTTCTTGACTTCCCCCTTTTTTTCATCTAATCAATTTGACATTGGCAAAAAGAAAAAAAAAGCATTATGAAAAAAAAATAAATTGGAAAATGGAAAAACAAACAAATATGTATATGATATTTGTATATGCTATGCATATTTTAAATAAGCATATTATTATTAATAGACAAGAACACTAGACTAAAGAATAAGAGAGTAATAAGCTGGAGTGTCTCCTCTCGACTATCTCGCAAATTTGAATTGGATTAAAGAACATAATATATTATATTTAAATTAAATTTAATTAATTATAAATTAAAATTAATAAATAATCTATATATTTAATACGATAGTGTCCGTCTGTACGCAAAAAACTCCAGAGCCTAAACTACAAGGAGTAAGGTAACCAAATTTTTCTGAGGTGAAGAGTACCTCAAATGATGAAAAATAAAAAAGAAATTAGAATCTTAGGTAACTCCTGAGCTGAGCTGTTCCATTTTCCAGAAATATTTCTATATATATAAAGGAGAGTTTGTATGAATGTAATTTGTTTACTTTTTTGCTGTCATAGAAACAGAAATATATATATATAATTAGAACCTCTCTCTCTCCCTCTATTTAAAATTTTAAAAAATGGAGTGTTCTAGCGAAATTAAGAAATTTAAATTCCTTATGCAACATTGATAGGTAAATGAATTGGACTGGAAGAGGAGACATATGATTAGAGAAATTGGGGAAAAATCAACCGAAATGTAATTAAACAAAAAAATTCAAGAATTATGATACGGATACGACTTACATACAATTAAGATACAAAATGTAGAATTTGAAAAAATCACGAAAGATAATAATATTCGAGAAGAATTTAAATCGACGTTGTAATTGAGTAACGCCTGTTATTATGCAGTAAAGGGGCTTATCTCATCAAAGAGGATCAAAATTAAAATATATAAAACAATTATTTTTCATGTTGGTCGATGACTAGGGTGACCATATTTCGAAAACACCAAACCGGGACAAACAGTATTTTTTAGAACTAAATTGAAAAAATTTTGAAAAAAAAATTACGAAATGTCCTAAATATTGAAAAAACAGTAGGGTGTCCCGAAGACATTTTTGGGACAGAGCACCTAAAGACGGGACGTTTGGTCACCCTATCGATGACTCTGGGAGACGAGAGTAGATTTAGAGTATTTGTGAGATTAATATTGTTTGCAGCATTTATAGGCCAAAAGAAGATGACGTCACAGGGGGATGGCGGAGATGGCATAACGAGAAATAATGTCTAGATATAGTTAAAGTTATAAAATAAAGAAGGCTGGGATGGGAAGGGGACGTGGTTGGAATTGGAGAAACTAGAAATTGGGAGAAACCGATTGGGAAACATCCGGTGGAATACCAAGGACCAAGGTGGGTGGACAATGAAGGAAGGGACATGGGAGAGATGGGACAGGGTAGGATTTGGTTGTAGCTCAGGATAGGGACGATTAGAGAAATGTGGATGCTGCGGCTAAGAACTTTCGAAAACTGTAGAGACACAGAGTTAGATAAATATAACATATACAATAATAATATATAATTAATTTACTGATTAAATTAAAATATATTTTACAAGAAAACAAATACATGTCTTATCTACTTATACTGATTGAAACAAAATGGATGAAAACCTTTTACATACAGACTTTCAACCAAATACTATGTATCACTCGGGGGTACAGGGGGCGGAGCCCCCGTCTAGGTGTGAAGAGCGCCGAAGGCGCTCGGAGCAGCTAGTATTTATTAAATCAGCGCATGTTTGGATCTTTGTTGATGGCACCACGACACGTGCTGGCGCGTGATTTGCAATCGTGTTAAAAAATTAATTCCGGTACTTTCAGCGATTCAATCAAGCTGAAATTCTATATATAGCAGTTTTATACAATTTTTAATTATTTGACAAACTACCAAACCTAGATCTTTATTTTTACGGTCACTTTAGAGGGAAAAAAATGAAAACGTTGTAGGTATGACCCTTCCGGTTTGGCTACATTTTTCAAAAGTTAATATAAAACTACAAATTTTGAATAATGCCCATGTCCTAAATTTGATGATTCTAGCTCACACACACATTTTTCTTAACCTGAAAATTATTCATTAATCTTCAAAACGTATAAAAACATCAAAATCTCGAAATCGAAAATTTTCGTGATCTAGCGAGATAGTAAAAATGTGACACCAGTATATTTATTTATTTATTCAGATAAATAATAAGAATTGTGTTTATTTTTAGAAATTATTAGTTTTTTCAATAAATTAATTGATTACATAACAAATAACAAGCATTGAAATGTCGATACATTTTTCACATTTATATTTTTTATTTTTTCAATATATTGTTAAATTGTCTACTTGAAATTTATATATATAATATATAATATTTAATTTGACCATGAATCCTTGTGCGAATTGATGTAATTACAACCATCATTAAATAGTGATTGATTATCTACTTTTGCAGAATAAATTTTTTTTCAAAAGGCTCGTAATTACACATGAGAAATAAATTTAAAAAATACTGTTCAAATGAACCTCCTAACCTACAAGGTAATATTGAATTAATATTACATCTACATAAATTACATAAATATGTAATAAATAAATAATTAACAAAAATTAATTAAAATCGTCATTCAGTCATGGATTTAGATAAAACTTTACCAGTGGAACCCTTTTATAATTCCAAATAAACTTTTCTTACGCAATTTATACAGGTCGCTTCTAGTTTACGAGATAAAAATGATTAAAATTTGCATATAAATCTATTGATATTCTATTTAGCTACCGTGTTTTATTCATTTGACCGGCAGTGGGCTCCAAAAATTTTCATGGATTTTTTCCAGTTCGGATTGTAGAAAAAATAAAAAATTAATTAATTAAATAATTTCCTTATATACAAAGTGAACATAAAAAAACCGAAAATTAGAAATAAGTGAATAATTAGTGAATTAGTCAATGAAACATTACTTAATGGCTGCACATTTCGACGTTCATAACCAGCTAATCTGGCAAAATTTTAAGTGTTTACCCCATAATTCCTAAGGAAAAAGTATCTTAGAATTAATGAAGGAATGTCGTGAAATTTTTACGTTGTTATTTGAAAGTTGAAGTACTTTAGATTAAGATTAGGTTTATGATAGGATGGAAACTTTGAAAAAAAATAGCATAAAAATAATTTCTTGAGGCAATATAACCTTTCTATTTTACCGTCTGTCTTTTTTTTAATTTCTAAGAAATTAATCATTTGTCTTTGTTACCTTAACAAATGTCAAATATAAAACAAATATCTTCATTTTAAAAGGAAAAATATTATTAAAGGAATTTTTTAGGGATTTAGGGTATTTATCTCTCGACGGGAATGCTCACCTGTTTTTTTTTTTTTTTTTTTGTTTCATTAAAAATATTTTTGTTGCTTTTTGAAATATAGTATTTTAGGATATTCGTTGTCATTGAAATATTATATACGTATAATTTATATTTTTATTTTGTATCTTTTAAGAGATTTACTAAACGATTACAAAAAAATACTTTACATTAAATTTTTAATAAAATAAGTTGACCTGTGTCCAGGCACAGAACCGACCGACGGTTTGAAATAAATTAATTTCCAGCTACAGAAACAATTTCAAATAATTTAAATATATCTATTGATGCAATAAAAAAGAGATATGGATATAACATAAATATTTTTAATTTTATTTTATTTATAATATATAAGGAGGCGCTGGCTGTGACGTCATATAATTTTAAATTAAGAAAAAACTAATGAAGATGATTTTTCCTGAGGATAAAACCAATACAAAGTGCATGATTCGTGGAGATATGTAAAATATCACCACATTTGAAATTTGGTGTGAAAATAACCCTTCCCTTCCTATCGTTGATCGGTAATACTACCACTTCCGGTTTCCGGCTATACACCAAAAGTTGATCAATTCATCATACTGATGCATTTAGTAAATATACCAAATTTTATCAAAATCGGTTGAGCCGTTCAAGCTGTACACATCTATACGGGCGGACGGACAGACATCATGCAAAAATACTTTTGTCTGTTAAGAAAATGCATAATTCATGGAGATATGTAACAATCTCCACATGTGAAATTTTTTCAAATTTCTATTTTTCTGATATATTTTTCTCAGCTAACATTTTATTTGAATGTGTCCAAGTATTTATTCAGGTAATTCCAAGATTTACTCATAAGTTATCATTCTTTGGTAATAGTTAAGGATACATGTCACCTCTCGGATTTTGATGAAACTTTGCTAATTTATTCCTTGATTAATTCTAAGAAGCTTTTTCCTTAGGCAATATTGCGGTCAAAATTCTAGTTTTCGAGATAAATAAATATTTTTTTTATGTATGAAAGATTAACTGGTTATTAACGTCGAAATGTGCAGCCATTAAGTAATGTTTTATTGACTAATTCACTAATTATTCACTTATTCACTTATTTTCGGTTTATTATTAGGAAAATTATTATAAATATTTTATTTTTTAATTTTTCTATATTGAATCCGAACTAACCCCCACCCCCTGAAATTAGTGGAGTCCTCTGCTGGTCAAATGAATAAAATATGGTAGCAAAAAAGAATATCAATGTATTTATATCCAAACTTTAATCCTTTTTATCTCGAAAACTAGAAGTTTCCCCGCTATATTGCCTAAGAAAAAAAGTTTCTTAGAATTAATCAAGAAATCAACTGACAAAGTTACATCAAAATCCGAGAGGTGTCATGTATCCTTAACTATTACCCATTTTTCTTCTACACTTACACTGCTGGGGGTGTTTTTCACTTAAATTATACCCCAAAGATCCACCCACCCATATGAACTAAATTGGAATATCTGGTCGATATATTTCGTTGACAGTTAATAAATTTGAATTTTATTTGTAAATTGTTCATTAGTGATTAACTTGTGAGCTATCCAACTCTTATCAAATGTAATTTTCCACTAAATTTCCTTCTAAAATAAGTATAATAATGCATGAGTTGATACTAGAATTGGTATATCGAAACATGATGATAGGGCGAGCTCCAAAGGGATGGGATTCAACAACCTCATCATGAGGAATTATATTATTATCCTGAGAAAATCAATAAATGAAACAAGCCACAAATTGAGTCCATCATCACAAAAAAAAACCTTAAAAAAAAATAAAATATTTTTCTTTTATTCAAGGTTTATTATAAATGTGTGGTTTTGATAAAAATATATAATAGTTTATAATTTATTAGAGGGAAATATATAAATTAAATGGAGAAAATGTATCTTATCTTATTATACTAACAAAAATTATATATATATATATATATAAATTTAAAATATTAACCCGTTTTTTTTTGAAATTCACATCATAGATAATATTTATAAAGAAAAATCGATCTGTATAGGCCTTGGGAAAAATCATGGTTGTATTAGTTTTTTATTAATTTAAAATGGGAATTTTAATAATAAAAAAGTAGCGCTTCCTTAAATACAAAATATTATAAATAAAATAAAATTAAAAATATTATTTTAATAATATTTTGTAATAAAATTACGAGATATATTATGTTATATCCACAGGCCATACTTTTCTGTCTTTCAGTCCATTAATACGTACGTTTATCGTTTAAGGGCTGTATGCTTTATGATTATTTTTTTTTTAATTTATGTTCTTTTAAAAAATTTGAAATTGTTTTATATATTTTGTCGTTTATTTATTTTAAATAATAATCTTAATCTTAAATATTCATAGTTCATAAGGAATATTATTTTTAAAGTACCGAGCCGCGGCTCGGTGAACCATATACTTTACTCTTATAAATTAAATAATATAAATTATTTCTAATTAAATCTTTCAATTTCTTTCAAGTAAAATCTTTAAGGACAGAAAATTCATCATAACATTTTAAAACTTGACTTTTAAGAATCAATTCGGATTAATTTGGTAAATGATTCCTTTCTTCGACTTGACATAAACAAAAAATTCTACTAATTTTTACTTTGTTTTTAATTAAAATTTAAAAAATACTTCAAATATGTAAAGAATAATCTTTAGCAATATTTTATTGACTTATTATAGATATTTTAATATGCATGATGTTTAAAATTTATTATTTTATAAAAATAAATAAATATTTATTTTAATAATAATAAAATAAAGAAATTTTGAATCAAAATTTAATATTCAATTTAATATTCCTATGCAAATTTTTCAAAGGATTTAATTTAAAATATTAAACAAAATTTTTAAGTAATTAATCTTAAAAATATCTGAAAAAGAACATTTATTTTAATCATAATATATTTCCACGATTCTATTATACATGGTGCTACTATTAATTTGCAGGAGTGGTCAATTAACTTCAGAAAAGATGATGTGAAAAACGTAAACTTTTAATATGTTTTGAAGTAATCCATGTCTGCCCTAATCCACCTCTGTTCTCGGCTGTAATAGTTGTAGAAACAACTTTTCAAGTCCTTTTACGGAAGCCTCTTTAATGTCGCCGTCACGTTTTTCTTGATGTCTACGTTTAAGTTTACGTTTTTCACAACATTTGTTGTGGAGTTATTTGACCAGTCCTGGAAATTAAATTAATAGGCACACCATGTAATATATATATATATATATATTTGTTTGTTTAATTAATATTCTTAAGATATAAGACATAAGTAAAACGTTTTTGAGACTAGGCTCTTAAACATTTCCGACTTTCTAAATTTTTTCAATATGGTTCTAAAAAAAAGTAAATCGTTTTTGGGTCCACTTTTTTTTAATATGGTAAACTTTTACACTTATGTTTTGCTTTGTGTGCCGCCAAATTTTTAAAACGTTAAAAGTGTGCCGCGGTAAAAAAAAATGTTGAGAATCACTGCATTAATTTATACTTCATACCCATATAAATAAGGTTCTATTTTCATTAATTGAATAAATGAATACTTTTTTGGTACTTTTTTTAAGAAAGTATTATTAACATTAATTTTCTATTTTATATGTATATAAGATTTTCTAGAAGTTTCTTCTCGTTGTATCATTTTCTTGGGATATTATCAAATTGACATTCAGTGATTTGAGGGTGAAAAAAAGGGCGCGGTCGACAAATGATAATCAAAAATGAGGGAGAAAAGAAAACAGATAAGATAGTAGACAGACAGACAGAAAGACAGACATGTTGAGGGTGAATTTACCATTCGAGTAAAATCAATGAGACAATCACATGACAGAAAATAAGATATATAATCAAATACCATGGTATATAGAAAATAATAAATCAAAATATTAAATATAATTAATATTCATGTATGTAATAATATAATAAATATAAGAAATAATTATGAAAATAATAATTAATTAAATACTTATTTTATAATAAAATCTATTCTCTTTCTGTTTATTTTCTCACCATAGATAGTATTGGGATCACGAAAATTTTCAAATGTCGAAATTTTGATGATTTTAAATGTTTTGAAGGCTCCTGAGTCATTTTCACTAAGGTTGAGAAAAATGTCTGTGTGTGTGTAGAGAAGATTACGCAAAAACCCCCCTATAAAATTTATACATATGATAGAAGTACCAAATGACTGACCGTAAAAATAAAGATATATGTTTGATTTTCACATGATTAAAATTGTATAAAACTGCTATAAAGCTTGAATCACTGAAATTACCGGAATTATTTTTTACCGACAGACGATAGTAAGGGAGGTATTGTTTGCACACCAAATTTCACATGTGGAGATTTTTACATATCTCCACGAATCATGCATTTTCTTAACAGAAAGTATTTTTAGAATGATGTCTGTCCGTCCGTCGGTCCGTCCGTCTGTATGTCTGTATAGATTTTTAACATGATGTCTGTCCATCTGTCCATTCGGTGTCCGTAGAGACGTGTGCAGCTTGAACGTCTCAATGGATTTTGATAAAATTTGGTATATTTACTTAATGCATCAGTATGATGAATTGATCAACTTTTTCAACCGGAAGTAATAGTATTACCGATCAACAAAGAAGGGTTATTTTCACACTAAAGCTAAAAGTAGCTGGAAATTAATTTATTTCAAACCGTCGGTCGGTTTTGTGCCTGGCCACAGGTCAACTTATTTACATTTTGACTTGAAAATGTAGGTAAATGTTTTATTTACATTGAAAAACAAATCCAAACAATATTTGATATTATTTGATTTTCTTCTTCTTTCAATAAAATGTTATCAGTGAAAATTATGTTAATAAACCTAAAATCCTATGATCGGATAGAATAAAATTTTAATTAATTTAAAAAAGCTTGATTATCCAATTCAAATTTGCGAGATAGTCGAGTGCAGTTTTCTGAAAATATATTCCTGTTTCTACTATTGTATGTATTTTTTCAATGAAAGGTTTTCTATATATTAAATTGGATGCAATAATATTTTCGAAAATTTAATTATTTATCTTTTTATTTTATTTTATGCTTTTTTCAATTTCCATCTTTTAATAATCTTGCAGATGAACTTTTAAATTCAATTCAATTCTTTCAGTTTAGGCAAACAATAAAAAGCGATTAGTATATATCAATTTATTTTATCTATTTAAATATTTATTTATTTATTTTGCTTTCTCTATTGGTTTAGCTCTTTGATTCTTTTTATTCGTCTCGCATCAATCTTATTTTCTGCCATTCAATTGGATTCTCTTCTGACTTGTTTTTTTTCTCTCTCCCTTTTTTGCTATTTTATATTCAAATCTTGTACTATAACATTTATTTTTTTTTTTTCGTTCCCCATTTAAAGTTGTGATCTTTTTCTTTTCAATCCAGTTTGTTTTTGTTTAATTTACATTTAAATGGAGAAAAAATTTTATTTAATTGAAGATAAAATCGAGATCATTCATTTGAAAATAAAAATAAATAATTAATGATATTATCCGCGGTGCGAAAAATGATTCAATTGAATTGATATGATAGGACCATTGAATTATTATTATTATTAAATAAGGCGCCATTGGGTGTGTGGGTAGCGTACCTGCCTCACATTCATATTATTATTATTATTATTATTTAGTATATATTCTGTTTCATCTTTCAGTTTGAATAATGGGTAGAAAATATTTTCGATTATTAAAGAAATTGCAAAGAATAATAATCTACTATAAACAAAAACTAAAGGCGCTACAGGGTAAAAGGTTAGCGTAGCTGGTTCACATTCTCGGGTTCAACTCCCGGGCCTGGCAAGGGAATTTCCCTAGCTGGGGTCTATGGGACGAAGTCAACCCTGTCTCCGGGAACAATATTGGGTAAAAGCTACTTGATAGCGTATCCGTCAAGAAAATCAAGGTAAACGTTGAGAGGACCCGTTCTACTGATCATAGGACACCTCATTGATATAACCGGCTTGATAGGCGTTGTCGTTGCGTAGGACGTACAAAGTCAGAGGTTTTTTTTTATTATTATTAAATAATTCGATTCCAATCCTCAATCTCGTTCTAATTTGTTAAAATTAACATATAATAAAATTAATTTGTAGAATAAATATTATTATTTTTTACAAGTTTGTATATACTAGTTCAGGGATGGGGAACCTATGGCACGTTTGAAAAAAAATTCATGGCACGCATAAAGACAAATTATGTTTTTTAATAATTATAATTTTTTTAAATAGAAATGAATTAAAATTGAACAATTGACAATGAAATTATAACTTATGAAATTTGAATTACTGAATATTTATTTATCTATCTTAGCAGATCTTAGTAAATTGTATATTTCATTACCACTGATGTATTGGCAAAATTAAGAAGTAAGGGAACGCATATAGTGGGAGCAAAAAAAAGTCCCAATTTCAGCAAACTATTTGTTTCCATATAAGTTTTTATTTTTTCTTATTCTTACTATATAAAATATTAACGAAACAAAAAAAGATAATTCTAACAGTAGATTTAAGTGGGAGTTGTCGGGACATGAAAAAGTTCTGGAACGCGTTCCGGTTCTGAAAAAAAGTAAGGGAACGTCCAATACACCACTGTTTATTACTGAAATATCGTTTGAATTCCACTGAATAAAAATTATGAATGATAGATACAGTGTATATCGTTTGGACTTCTATTAATGTTATTGCGTGTTGTTGCTATACATTGTACAAAATTTAAAAATTTTTGCAAATCTTCACTCTTCATGATCTGGAGAACCCAAATATGTCTTTTGTATTTTTACCGACCGACGATAGTAAGGGAGGTATTGTTTATGTATGTAGTGAAGTTATAAACTCAAAATTGAAAGAAAGATTACCAGAATATTCTTATATGATCTTATTTTAACATATGCTGTAAATTTTATCAATATTTATTAAAAAAAAGGAAAAATTAATTTTTTAAAATTTATATCACAAACTTAACAAAGCTCTACTTTGCCCATAGGGCGGTTAGAGAATAGTGCCAGAATCGCAATATTTTTCTAGAATTTAACATAGCATTGTCAAAACAAGAAAATGTAAGTTTTGTGTGCCGCGAGAATTTCAAAATGTGTCGCCAAATTTTACAAATGTAAAGTTCAAATTAAGAAAAAGTATTTATTTATTTTATATGTATGTAAAAAAAAGGTAAAATGTTTTTGCGATCAGGCTCTCAAATATTTCTGACTTTTTTTCAATTTTTTCAATATGGTTGTAAAAAAAGGTAAAAAGTATGATTATTACACTTATCATTTTCTTTGTATACCGCCAAATTTTTAAACCGTTAAAAGTGTGCCGCGGTAAAAAAATGTTGATAATCACTGGTTTGTACAGGATAGTTAGAAGTTATACAAAAATATTCGATTTTTTATATATTCAAACTAAAAGGGGTTCCGGTGGTGGAGGAAAAAAAATGTTTTTTGGCACTTTAGTTACTTCAAAGAGATTTTTTATAATTTTGTGGAACGAACATTGAAAAAGGTTCGTCATCCCTGTTCTAGTTGATTCAATATTTTTAACAAAATAAATCATGTTTGAAATAATAACAAAAATTAAATTTTTTCATTGATGAGAAACCATTCGAGAGATTTGTATTAAGAATACCTTCCACCACCATTAGCCTCCCAACCCCCCCTCCTTCCCTCTCCAAACCGCCCTCTTCATCACCACTTCATTTTCCATTTCTCAAGCGTATATAAAATATTCAAATCCAAGTGGGTAAAGGTTAGAACGATCCCCCTCGAGCCCTCAAGAGGACTAAAAGCCTTTCAACAATAGAATAAAATAATCGTGAATGGTGCCCTTTAAGTGGGCAAATCATTCCAATGACAGGGAAAGGTTACGAAATCGAAACGACATCATAGATCGAAAAATGAAAAGGAAGAGAAGGAGGGAGGTAGACTACACAAAAACGCTTGGCCAGGTCTTTAAGTACAGGAAATGATCTTGAAATAGGATCTCCCCTTCCCCCCGTCTTGATCACCAACTCCCAATCACTCAACCTCATTGGAAATTTGATATTATACTCTCATTTAATATGTCTTTATTCTATGTTATGCAATGTATTTTTTTTAAAGGATGTGAATAATAATAATTTTATGTATATTATAATCTCTATTATACATAATATAATATTATAATATCTTGAGAATAGAATTTTTGAAGGCGCCATTGGGTGTGTGGGTAGCGAACCTGCCTCACATTTGCATGGTCCCGCGTTCAAGTCCCGGGCCTGGCAAGGGAATTTCCCTAGCTGGGGTCTATGGGACGGAGTCAACCCAGCCTCCGGGAACAACATTGGGGAAAAGCTATCAAGAAAATCAAGGTAAAGGTTGAAGGGACCCATTCTACTGATCATAGGACACCTCATTGATAGAACCGGCTTGATAGGCGTTGTCCTTGCGTAGGACGTACAAAGTCAGAGGTTTTTTTTTCATCTTGAGAATATTAATTAAACTAACAAAATACCTGTTTATCTCAAGAAATAAATTATTTTGGTAATTGTTCAGTCTAACTGATGTTTGATGGATTTTGATAAAACTTTACCAGTGGATTCCTTTTTAGATTCCAAACAAACTTTTCTTAAGCAATTTTTGCAAGTTGCTTCTAGTTTAAAAGATAAAAATTATTAAAGTTTGACAGATAAACTAGTTATGAAGCCATTTAATAATGGTTTCCAACTTTTCTGAACCAACGACCCCTTTTTTTACAAAAAATTATTGCGCCCCCCTCCCTTAATTTTTGTAATAATCTAATTTCATAAATGCTCACATAATATAGCAACCATATTGAAAAAATTGAAAAAAATCGAAAATGTTCAAAAGCTTTAAAAAAATCGAAACCAGGTTACCAACCCCTGTTAGAAATTATTATAGATTTTAGAAATAAAACAAAATTGGTTCTAAACATTCGCGTCCCCCTTATAACAGTAGGGGCGCCCCAGAGGTTGGAAAACGCTGGACCAGCCATTTATTAATATTATTATTTTTTTTTATTTAATTTAATTTTTATTTTTTATTATTTATTTTTATATAATTAATTAATTAATTTTTTAATTTTTCAATATCTAATCCGAACTAAAAAAAAACACACAGAAAATTAGTGGAGCCCTCTGATGGTCAAATAATAAAACATGGTAGCTAAATAGAATAGCAATGGATTTATATGCAAACTTTAATCCTTTTTATCTCGTAAATTAAAAATTGCTTAAGAATAGTTTATTTAGAATCAAAAAAGGAATCCACTGTTAAAGATTTATCCAAATCCATCAAACATCAGTTAGACTCAACAATTACCATTATTTTTTCTCCAATAAGACAAAGTATAAATATTTTTTTATTAGTATATAAATATACTATATTTATTATAAATAATACATTAATAATTATTAAATAAAAAAACAAAAAGTAATAATATTATTTTTATATTATTTTAATCCTTCTATAAAGGAAAAGTTTAGATTGATATTTAAAGATGATAATAAAATATTTTATTTATATGTAATATGGTATAGTTCTTGTCTTATCTTTTATTCATTTGCAATAGATTAATTAATTAATTAATTAATACTAGAATCCTGTTTCGTCTTGACTATTTCTTTTTTACTATTTCGCCAGAGATATTATTGCGATCACGAAAATTTTCGATTTTGAGATTTTGATGTTTTTATACGTTTTGAAGGCTCCTGAATCATTTTCACTAAGGTTGAGAAAAATGTCTGTGTGTGTATGTGTGTATGTATGTAGACAAGATTACGCAAAAACGGTTTGAGCTAGAATTATGAAATTTGGTACATGGGCATTATTCAAAATTCGAGAGAAATTGAGAAATGTAGCTCAACAGAAAGAGGGTCATTACCTAAAACGTTTTGATTTTTTTCCCTCTAAAGTGACCGTAAAAAAAAGATATATGTTTGATAATTTTTCACATGATTAAAAATTGTATAAAACTGCTATATATAGAATTCAGCTTGATTGAATCGCTGAAAGTACGAGAATTAATTTTTTAACACTGCAAATCTCACGCGCCAACACATGACGTGATGCCATCAACAAAGAGCCAAATAATTAATAATTTATAATTTATAATTAATTAAATTTAATTTAAATATAATATGTTATTTAATCTTCAAATTGGAGATACTAGCTTATTTGGTAACCTGTTGATCATAAAAAAAAAATAATGAATATTCTATTTTAATTTATAAGAGGAATGGATAGAGAATATAATTAATTAATTTCATAATAACAATTACTTTTATATATTATCATAAAAAGAGATAAGATGATAGTAAGTGAATATATACTGTTGAGTTCACAAATTTCTAAATCCTTGAATGCTTTAATTAAAATAGTTGTTAATTAAATGGAAGCCTTATAAAATGGTTAGTTTTTGCCCCGAGAGAGAGAGAGAGAGGAGGGAGGGGGGAGAGAAAGAGAAAGGGATGGAAGTTGACTAATTCGCTTGATCCGAATTTCCACGAGTCCATGTTTTATGGATGTGGTCCAGCCTCTGGCCATTAAATTCATCCCCCTCCCCCTTCGTTAACATTGTGCAAGTGTCTTCTCAAAATGTTCAGAAGTCACGTCTCGTTCGAATGGTCAGTCCTGACTAACCCCCTCCCCACCCGTCCATCACTTTTTTTCTCTATCTCTCTCTCTCTCTCTTTTTCTTTCTTTCTTTGCCCACTCTTCCTGATTCCACCAATTCATTCAATTAAAAATCACCCTCACGTTTTTATCTTTTGCTTTCATTTCTCTTTCTTTTCTCGTATTTATTGCCATATTCTAAAATAGTTTAATCTCAAAAGATTGAATTATTCCTTATGAACTATAAATATTTTTTAAAAAAATAAATAAATTAAAAACAAAAAATTGTTATAAAAGGCTGCCCTTTTGTAATTTGATAACAAAATTTTATTAAAATAAATATTTTTAATTTTATTTTATTTATTTTGTATTTAAGGAAGGGCTGTCCGGCGCCATTTTTTTTTATTAATAATATTCCTATTTTAAATTAATAAAAATCTAACAAAGATGATTTTTACCGAGGTTGAAACCGATACAGATCGATTTTTCTTTATAAAAAATATCTATGGTTTAAATATCAAAAAAAATCCTTAGAATCGTTTAAATATCAAAAAAAATAAGCCGGAGTGTCTCCACCCGAGTATCTCACAAATTGATTTGGATTAAATAACATATATTTTATTTGAATTAAATTATAAATTAAAATTAAAAAATAATATTTAATTAAACCAGCGCATGTTTGGCTCTGATGATGGCACCACGTCACGTGAAGGAGCGTGAGATTTGCAGTGTTAAAAAATTAATTCTGGTACTTTCAGCGATTCAATAAAGCTGAAATTCTATATATAGCAGTTTTATACAATTTGTATTCATGTGAAAAACTATCAAACATATATAATTATTTTTGCGGTCAATTTAGAGGAAAAAAGAATCAAAACGTGGTAGGTAATGACCATCTTCCGATTAAGCTACATTTCTCAAAAATTGATAGAAAACTACGAATTTTGAATAATGCCCGTATACCAAATTTCAATATTCTAGCTCAAACCGTTTTGGCGTAATCTTGCCTACACACACACACACACACACACATTTTTCTCAACCTTAGTGAAAATGATTCAGGAACCTTCAAAACGTATAAAAACATCAAAATCTCGCCATCGAAAATTTTCGTGATCGCAATATTATCTCTAACGAGATAGCAAAAAGAACATATGTATATTATTATCAAATTAATTATTTTTCTATTTATATATAATGATTTTTATTTACAAATCTTAAAACGATTGAAATTAGCCAAATTCATAAATCAATATAAAAATTGATAAAACGCAACAATTGTATTGGTCTGGCATACTTCTAATAGTAATGTATGACTCTGTAAAGGGGTATCGATGATATTTTTGACTTTTTAAAATTTAAAATTAAATTGATTCTATGTAAACGGTAAGTTAATAAATTAAATAGAATTCAATTCTCTTTAATAAAATATCCTATTCATGTATATACAACTTATATAGTATAGTATTTTAAATGTAATAAATAGATATTAGTCGGTTGACGTTGTTGTTTCCATTTGAATTCCTTCTCAAGTGATTTATAGTATTTTCTTCACTGATATTAGTATGCATGAAATATCACCCGAACTTTAAATCCATTATTTCCGTTGGATCTATATAATTTTTTTTTTTTTTCCTTTCGTAAAACTCTTCTGGGTTTCGTTTGCTTGTCGGCGGCTAATAACAGAGCGGCTCCATCTTAAATTAATAGGCGGTATCCTTGATGGGGGAGGAGGAGGGGGGAGGGATAGGCGCTGCTTTTAATCATCATCCCTCCCCCCCCCTCCCAACCTCGCGCGATTCAACTGCGTGCATTCTTTGTTTTTCATCTGCTGCTGACCAACAGGCGTTATTGAAATTGAAAGATAGAAAAATAAATAAAGAAAGAAAGAAAGAGAGAAATGATGTTGAACTATCACCAATATTTAATTTTATTAATTTATATCTTATACGTAGTTTTTGATTTCAATTTTTACTATCTGGGCAGAGATTTTGGATGTCGAGATTTTGATGTTTTTATACGTTTTGAAGGTTCCTGAGTCATTTTCACTAAGGTTGAGAAAAATGTCTGTGTGTGTGTGTGTAGACAAGATTATGCCAAAACAGTTTGAGCTAGAATATTGAAATTTGGTATACGGGCATTATTCAAAATTCGTAGTTTTCAATCAATTTTTGAGAAATGTAGCTCAATCGGAAGATGGTCATTACCTACCACGTTTTGATTCTTTTTTCCTCTAAATTGACCGTAAAAATAAAGATATATGTTTGATAGTTTTTCACATGAATACAAATTGTATAAAACTGCTATATATAGAATTTCAGCTTTATTGAATCGCTGAAAGTACCAGAGTTAATTTTTTAACACTGCAAATCTCACGCTCCTTCACGTGACGTGGTGCCATCAACAAAGAGCCAAACATGCGCTGATTTAATAAATATTATTTATTAATTTTAATTTATAATTTATAATTAAAAAAATTTAATTTAAATATAATATATGTTAATTAATCCAATTCAAATTTGCGAGATAGTCGAGTGGAGACACTCCAACTTATATTCTTATTTTTCTTCAATTTTATTATTAAGTATTATGCACAATATAGTGATTCTCAACCTGGACGACATCGCGATAGTTATTTTTGGGGCGCGAAATAATTTTCAACTCTAAAAAAAAGGTAAGATGATTTTGCGAACAGGCTTTTAATCATTTCCGCTTTTTTTAATATGGTTTTTTTAAAAAAAATAAAAGGTAAGATGATTTCTGAAACTCGATTTTTCTAAGTATCACCATGTGTACCTACCTTTTAATGATTATTATGCAATTTTTATCTGTTAAAATTTATAGGGGGGCGAATTATGAAGTCGGCCTTACGAAGTGGGCGTTTGGTCCAAAAAGGTTGAAGAACACTAATGTACAATTTATCATTGAATTATAGTTTCTTTAAATATTAGAGTTGTTTATCAGAAAGTGCAAAAAAAAAAAATAGAAAAAAGATGACCATATTTTACTTACAAGAGATCTATCAATATTTGTCAAACGAAGTCTGGATTGAAAAGGAAATACCTAAATTAAATATTAATAAGAAAACCGATTGGGCAACTCAGTTAACACAAGTATGAAGAAGAGTGGAAAAAGATGAAATTATCAAAATTATGATAATCGGGGATTAAAACATTGTTTTTGAAAAGATCTTATACGTAATTCTTTATGATTTCTTTATTTCCTTTTCAATCAATAAAAAACTATAAAATCGTGGGAATTTTCTAAATCATTGATTCTCAACCTTTTTTTTACCGCGGCACACTTTTAACGGTTCAAAAATGTAAAAAAGTGTAAAAGTTTACCATATTAAAAAAAAGTGGACCCAAAAACATTTTATCTTTTTTTTAGAACCGAATTGAAAAAAATTTAGAAAAAAAGTCGGAAATGTTTAAGAGCCTCATAATCTCGCGCCACATTAGTTGAGAATCACTGTTCTAAATAGTCTCAACGTAGATTAAGTAGATTCAAAAGTGAAAAAAGATGGATGAAATTTTGGAAAACTCTACGGGCGAAGTGGGCACATACAGTCATGTGACGCAGGACTGAGAATTTGAATATTTATTTGCGTTTTAGTTTTTATGCCTCTTTCTGTGCTCTTGTATCATATCTCACTGTTCCTCGGTCTTTTTTGATTTGGTCTCTCGAGAAGTAACGTCTCATCTTCGATTATGCTTTTGGTATTATAAAACCATTATTTAAGGTTTGATAAATAAATTTCATATCCTTTTGTATAATTATTGCTACCCAGGTATTGGAATTTATATTAATTATTTTGTTAATTCACTTTTAAATTATAATTTGAAATATTGTTTATTTGAGGACCACTGGTTAAGATTTTCTTTGTTTTCATAAAAAAAACCTCTGAATTTGTACGTCCTACACAAGGACAACGCCTATCAAGCCGGTTATATCAATGAGGTGTCCTATGATCAGTACAACGGGTCCTCTCCACCTTTACCTTGATTTTCTTGATCGGAGGCGCTATCAAGTAGCTTTTACCCAATGATGTTCCCGGAGGCTGGGTTGACTCAGTCACATAGACCCCAGCTAGGGAAATTCCCTTACCAGGCCCGGGACTTGAACGCGGGACCATGTGAATGTGAGGCAGGTTCGCTACCCACACACCCAATGGCGCCCTTTTTGTTTTCATATTGAACGAAATTATACAGATTTAATATTATTAAATATATATAATGAATGAAATAAAATAAATTTCTTCTACCATCTTTAAAACCAATGACAATGCCTAAAGATAAAATCGAATTTAATTTGTTAATTATGCAGTTGACTAACTTTAATTTATGTTAAAATATTAAAGAAGAAAAGTGATAAATATATTCTATCAAGAATGTGTGAATAGGTTTGAATTTATTTCCTTTGCCAGTTTTTGCATAATCCAATTGTCATTGGCATTTGGTATGCAAATTCAATTAACAAGCTTCACCACTTCTATTCACGTTTTTGTGGGGGTGGGGAGGGGGAAATATAGATGCATAATCCAAGACTCAGGTCAAGATGAGTCATTCATTCATTTAGAAAATTAATTAAAAGCGAGATCGATTGGACATTTGTGATTGTCACCGATGGATTTTGTTGAACAACTTCATGTTGTTGAAAATAAAATAATATGTCTAGTACTAATATTAGTAGTAATAATAATTAAAAAATGTTTAAAAAAAACAAATAATATAAATATCATGTTATAATTTCAATCCAATTGAAATGTTCATCATAAAAGCTTTTTTTATAAGATTTACCCTTCAATTGGTTTGTTACGGGCAACGCACACGTCTATTCGCCATCTTCCTTAATAATAGCACACCTTTGGGTTGCAACCAACCCTTCAGATAAGTTGCCTTTTCAGCAATTTCTCTTTTCTTGCCATTAATCATATTTTCTGCTGAGCATGGGCAGAAAAATCCTTTATTTATTCTATTATTATTATAACAAATTAAACTGACTACAGCTAGCAACCTTACAAAAAAAAACTAACAATAAATGGATTAATTTAATTAATTTAAAGCAACTAAAAATAATTTATTATATTTATAAAAAAGAAAAGTTGATATAAAAGAAATCATATGTTTACTATATCTGATAATTTAATAAAAATTAAATATATATATATAAGGAGGCAGCTAGACGAGTGTGTAGTATAGCAATTTTCTCCACAAGAAGTCGGCGTTCGATTCCAGAACAAATTTTTCTAATAAAATTCAATTTAACATCAGCTGCCTCCGGCTCCAGGAACTGTCAGTTCCTGGTTCTATACTTGCGGAAGGCAACGGGAAACCACCGCATTAACATTCCTAAGAAAAATTAACATGGCTGGGCAGCTTCTAAGGCTATCCTATTCATGATGATAGCCAAACTCCGAAAGGGAGACGGCACCTTAAGAAGAAGAAGATATATATATATGTATGTACAGATATACAGGGTGTTCGAAAACTTAAAAATAAAATATAAGCAGGAGAGAGACCAGTTTAATCAAAACTTTCCAAAAAACCAAATTCTTTCTTTATAAAAATCTTGATGTTCGCATAATTTCTTATTATGGTTCTTATTATTATTATTATTATTTCTTATTATTATTTTATTTTATTAAGGACAGTCCTAATTGTTTTATCCTTAAGTTTTGTAACACCACCTTTATATCTGCAATACATATATTATTTATATTCCTTTAATTTTTTTCTTCTATTAAATTAATTTATTAGGATTAAGAAAGAAAAGAAATAATAATACAAAAAAAATATATTTTTATTTTTAAATTGTATAATAATATATGAACTAACCTTAATCGATTATATAATATATATATATATAGGTAATTGTTTACAAAACGGGAAGCTTCAGAGCTTTGGATGAAACTTTGCCAAAGGATTGTTTTTTTAATTCTATAGAAACTTTCCTTATACAATATGTCTCGGTCTCTTCTAGTTTATGAGATAAAAACTATTAAAATTAGCATATAATCCATTTACATTCTCTTTAGCCACCATGTTTTTTTTATTTGGCCAGCAGAGGGTTTTTTTTCAGTTCGGTTTGGAAATATGAAAATTAAAAAATTTTGGATATAGAAAAATCAATTTTTTAATTATTTTTTTAATTTTCATATATCCAAACCGAACTGAAAGAAAACAAAAAATAATGGAGCCCTCTGCTGGCCAAATGAAAAACATGGTAGCTAAATAGAATGTAAATGGATTATATGCAAGTATATATATATTAGTATGTAGACTCGGCTATTTAATGATTAGAAAGTAGTTAATATTTATGTACAACAATAATAAATTTGATGTTAAATATTATTTGAAGTGAATTTGAATGTGTTAAATGAAATGAGGAATAATAAATTTTCTTGTAGTGCATTGTTTGCCAAAGCAAAGAGGGATTTATTCACGATTGATTTATATTTATTAAATAATTATAGGAAAAAAAACAAACATACCTGAAATGTGAATCTTACATTGACATTTATTACATAGGATTGCATTATAAAAGAGAGGGTTGTTATTTGAGATGTGACCTGGAATTTATTCTCAGAATAAAGAAGATGTATAGTCAAGTCAATGGGAATTGCTAGAATATGTAAATAGACAGATATAAAATAGACAAACGATTGAATATGTAATACTCTAGAACAGTGGTTCTTAAACTGTGGTCCGCGGACCCCTGGGGGTCCGCGAAGCCTTTACTGGGGGTCCGCGGTCCTCGGAAAAAAATCATCGTAAAAATATATACATATATAAATATTTAAAGTTCATTGTTTAACTATATGCTCCTAGAGAATTACGGCTATAATTTAATACTATTAATAATACTATTTTATTTTATTAAATTGATAATTATGTCAATTAATTTTTTGTGAATAAATAAACATATATAAAAAACTATATATAAAATTTGAATTTTCATCCATTCATTCATTTAAAATCATTTTTCGATTGTTCCTTTAAAATAACCCCTCTTAGGGGCTCGGAAGGGGAGGCATATAAGGGAATTTTCTTTCACTTTGTTATTGGGGAAAACCAGGGGAGGGGACAGTCTTACCCGGAAAAACCCAAATTGTCAGCGTCCACTCTGGGGTTTTAAACAGTTTTAAAGCAAATGTTAATTATAAGTTCATTTCTCAACGAGTTGTATCTTTAAATTATTTTTATTAATGTTAATTATAAGTTCATTTCTCAACGAGTTGTATCTTTAAATTATTTTTATTAATTTAATTAATTATAATTAAATTATAGCTAATAATAGTTTATTATAGCTAATAATTTTTTTTAATTTTTAGTGTAATTTGCATGATCATTATTTTATAAAAACACTAAACACATTTTGCAATTTCCCAGAAAGGCTGTTTTTGAGAGTAAGTATAAGTTAGTTTTATGAATAAAAAATATTTATTTTAATAATATTTTAGAATCAAATTACGAAATTAATAATATTTTAGAATCAAATTACGAAATTAATAATATTTTAGAATCAAATTACGAAATATATTTATTATATAAATTAATATTCATTTAAAATGATATTAAATCATTTATTTAAAATGATTTAAAACATTTATTAAAATGATTTAAAACATTCATTTAAAATGATATTAAAACATTCATTTAAAATCATATTAAAACATAGCTAGTAAATAATAATTCGTTATATTTATATTATATTTATATTATATTTATATTATTGTAGTTCAATGTTAATAAATTACTCCATAAAATGGATCGTTGGCTACAAACTGGTTCAACACAGAAACGGAAAGAATCAGATGATGAGGCATCAACAGCAAACTCTACCAAGAAACGCAAAACTAGAAAATATTCGGATGATTATTTATCATTTGGATTTACTTATATTTGCAACAATGATGTGGAAAGACCAGTCTGCGTTCTATGTCAGGAAAGTTTATCCAATGAAAGTATGAAACCTGCTAATCTCAGACGTCATTTACAAACAAAGCACAGCGAGCATGTTAGTAAGTCTATCGAATTTTTTAAAATGAAAAAAGAAGAACTTAATTCAAGTCAGAAATTGATGGTAAAGACGGGATCTGGTGGTATGAGTAAGAAAGCAGTAATGGCATCATATGAAGTAGCTCTACTTATTGCTAAAGCAGGAAAGCCGCATAATATAGCAGAGCAATTAATTCTTCCTGCTACAAAAGTAATTACAAATATAATGTTAGGAACTAAAGCAGCAAACGATATAAATTTGATTTCATTATCAAATGATACGGTTAAGAATAGGATTGAAGACATGTCATGTAATATAAAAGAAGAATTAATATCGAGAGTGCGCAAAAGTCACTATTACTCATTACAATTGGATGAAAGTACTGATGTCACTAATAATGCCAATTTGTTAGCTTTCATTAGATATGAGTTTGAAAATCAAATACAAGAAGATGTATTGTTTTGTGATTCACTACCTTCACGAACGACAGCTAATGACATATTTAACAGTTTGAATAATTTTATAACCGAAAATGAAATAGAGTGGCCAAAATGTGTTGGAATTTGCACTGATGGTGCTCGTGCAATGTCAGGTACAAGAACTGGATTGATTGCTCTTATTAAAAATGTTGCGCCTCAGGTTGTTTGGAATCATTGCTGCATTCACAGAGAATCATTAGCAGCCAAAAATATGTCACCAGATTTGAAAAGAACATTAGACGAAGTAGTTAAAATTGTCAATTTCATTAAGGCTCGTCCACTTAATTCCAGAGTTTTTAAAATTTTGTGTGAGGAAATGGGTAGTCAACATACACATTTATTATTACATACAGATGTACGTTGGTTGTCCCGCGGGAAAGTACTCATTCGCCTTTTTGAGCTTCGAGATGAAATACGATTGTTTTTAATAGATGCGCATTTTGAACTGACCGAATGTTTCAATGATTTTATCTGGTTAGCTAAGGTGGCTTACTTGACTGATATTTTTACAAAATTGAACGAACTTAATTTGAGCCTGCAAGGTACTGTTGTAAATATATTTAAAGTTGAAGATAAAATAGAAGCAATGATTAAAAAAATCGACTTGTGGTCGAAACGCATCCAGAACGGTGTATATGAGTCTTTTCCAACTCTCAATGATTTCATAGAAAGCTCCAGTGAAAAATTGCTTAATCAAACGCGTCAATTATTTGTTGAACATTTAATTACTTTGAAAAGCAACTTCAGGAAGTATTTTTCTACTCCTGATCCTTGCAATAACTGGATCAGAGATCCATTTAATATGGAAATTACAAATGCTAAACATTTATCTGCACCTGAACAAGATATTCTCGTGGAATTATCATGTGATACAACTTATAAACTAAAATTTAACAAAACTGAATTGAGCAACTTTTGGTTACTTCTCAGGTCAGATTATCCTGCGCTTGCAAATAAAGCACTTCAACACTTGATTCCATTCTGCACAACATATTTATGCGAACAAGCTTTTTCGGTACTATTTTATATTAAGTCTAAATATAGAAACAAATTAAATGTAGAGCCGGATCTTAGATTAAAAGTTTCCAATATTAAGCCAGATATTGAGATTCTTGTTTCAAGAAAACAACTGCATACATCTCATTAAATATGTAAGTTATATTTAATGAGATAGATGCAGTTATTTTTTAAAATATTTCTTATTTAATATTTTCTGAAAAAAATTATAAAATATTTATATGAATTTAATGTAAGTACCCATTATAATTTGTGAGATTTGTTGCTATGACAATGTTTGTATTTTCTTTCTTCAATATTATAATTTCTAATAAAATGTGTTCTACAATATGCAAAAAAATCGTTATTCACCAATCACTGTTAGAAATATTCATCATATATCCTTGTCCTTATGAGATCGTAAGCCAGAAATTAATTAATAAAATGACGTAAAGTACCTAAAGTTGTGATGGGGGTCCGTCAAAAAAAATTTTTTCAAGTGGGGGTCCGTGGAGTACATAAGTTTAAGAACCTATGCTCTAGAATTTTAAATAATATTATTTTATTATATTATATTAATACCCTTCTCATTCTTATTCTTATATAATATGTAGGTAAATCTTATATTTAGAATATTTTCATTAGAATCTTGTTTAATTTTAAAGTAGTGAATATGCATAATAAAAAATTGCATTTTGGCGGGACTTGTGGTTAGAATGGGTGAGGAAAGATTGACCAAATGCATGTTTAATATGTTTAAGGAGAGAATAATGAATTAATGAAATATCCCTGTTTTATATTATTATAATTGAACACATATATTATCTTATCTTATTATTCTACCAAAAATTGTATATAATATATATATATATATATATATATATATATATATATATATATATTACACCATATATATATATAATTTGTATTTTTAAAATATTAAACAGCTCAAAAGAGGAAAAATCGATCTGTATTGGTTTCAGTCTCGGGAAAAATCATCTTTATTAGTTTTTTCTTAATTTAAAATATGAAATTTAAAACTACGACAGACAGCACTTCCTTAAATACAAAATATTATAAATAAAATAAAATTGAAAATATTTATTTTAATAATATTTTGTAATCAAATTTTATTAATATTATCAGCCAAACCCGATAAGGAATAATAAGGAATAATTTTTTGTAATGACCGAGATACTTTTTTAATTAAATAGCAAAATTTTAAGTTTATTTTGAGTCTATTAGGTCACAATTTTCTGAACAGACAAACAGACAAAAATTCTAAAGTCACTTTTGGATTCTAGAGTTCATGAAACGTGAAGAAATTAAAAAAAAATTTAAATTCTGATCAATGTGCAACCAAAAAACTTTTATATATATTTTAAAATATTGAATCTTTTCTCATCTTATTTTTTTTAGCCTATTGTATTGCATATTTACACTTACTGTTAGATATATTTATTCATATTCGACATCAACTCTTTTAAAAATTTCCTTATGAGTAATAAATATTTCCAATTTATTGGTAACTACGTCTTTATCAAAAATTCAAATGTTCTCTTAATAAGGAAAATAAAACTAAAAGCAGCAGTTTATTTTCATTCATTCGTTTTAATAAAACTTCTAAATTATCTCATTTTGGAAATGGATTTGTCCCCATTTCTCCATTCAATTCAATCAAAGTTAGTGCAGACAGCTTGCCATTGCGAGAGGGGAATGGAATAATCCTTCATTTATAATAAATCCAAATCGATTAGGGTTCTCTTAAAAATCTTTCAATAAAAATAATAAAATCATCTTTTTAACCAGCAATAAAAAAGTGAAAACTACAATAAATAAGTTAAATAGTAAGATTTCCATTAAGTAATTTAATTGAAATTTAATTATAATTTATTTCATTATAATTATTATTATTATTATTTTATAGTATAAGACTAGATAAAATCAAAAAGTTAAATTACAAAAATCAGTAGCATTATTGAATTTTAATTACAAACAAACCTTCTCCAATTAAGAAAATTTAAAAAAATTAAATTTCATAATTGAATTATTAGAATAAATTTTTCTTAAGAATTTTAATCTTGTAAAATATATAAAAAATACCTAATATTAAAAATAATAAAATCTTACAATTTGAAATGAAATCCCTATACACAACGCCTATAAATTATGCAACCGAAGAATCCACTCCAATTTTTCAAAGCGATACCAATGTTTATTATTATTATAAAAAAAACCCTCTGACTTTGTACGTGTTACGCAAGGGCAACGCCTATCAAGTCGGTTATATCAATGAGGTGTCCTAAGATCAGTAGAACTCAACCTTTACCTTGATTTTCTTGATCGAAGGCGCTATCCAGTAGCTTTTCCCCAACGTTGTTCCCGGAGGCTGGGTTGACTCCGCCCATAGACCCCAGCTAGGGAAATTCCCTTGCCAGGCCCGGGATTTGAACCCGGGACCATGTGAATGTGAGGCAGGCTCGCTACCAACACACCCAATGGCGCCTTTATTATTATTAATATTATTTTTATTTACACTTAGAAATCCTCAACACTCTCTAGTGTCAGTCAATTGTTTTTTGAGGATTAGGCTCACGGTTGCGATGGAGAGGGAATTCACCCTAACCCACAACAACCTTTATATTTCCTTTATGGCGTTAGGACTTTTCTAAGAATATAACAAGTTAGTAGAATAAGTACTTTCTGGATAATGATGGGAAGTTTATCCGATAGTCCTAATATCTTTTTAAATTATCTTTAAATTTCACTGGAGATACTCTTTTTACCGATATCACAATTGGAACTATCTTCACACTAGTCAGCTTCCACGGAGATTTCAGCTCCATAGAAAGATTTTTATTTATTATTATTATTAATATTATTATCGAACATACTACGTGAAATGTCATTTTTACAGATTATACATTTTTTGAATCATAATTTTAAAATCTTTTAGAAATTATTTATTTAAAGTAATAAATTTTATTATAAAGAAAAATTCATGATTAACTGATTAAAAGTATTAAAAAAAAGTTTTATAAAAAGAATAATTAAATTTAAAAAAAAAAAAAAAAAAAAAAATTTAGAAAAAAGTTGTTTATGATTATTTAATTTTAAAAACATTGATTGATTCTTATTTTTACTTTATGAATAACAAATTAAAGGAATCCACTCTTTGAAGAATATTTCACAGTTATATTAACGATTCCCTCTGTGATAGTATTACAGATCAAAGAATATAAAAAGAGTATTAAATTATGATCAGAGAAATATATATATATAAACAATTTCTAATGAAAATTTATCTATCAATTGAGAAAAGAGATATTGTGCCCAAGGTTTGGTTTTTCTTTAAATATTCATTGTAGGTAGTTCACTTAGAAAATAGATATTAGAAAGAAAGAAAAAAAATCACAACGGGGACATTGTAAAACGGCACTATTTATATTAAATTATCTTGGAAATGAAAATCTTGTGATCATATCGTATATATTGTACAAATACATTAATATATAAAAAATTGAATACGTGATCTCGTGGGTAATGTTTAAAAATATTATTTTCTATCTACAAAATTGTGGTTATTTTACAATCTTCTATGTAAATTAATAAAAGATAAAGGAAAAAATGAAATGGAAATTTTGAATACACCTATAAACTTTACCTTGAAGTAATAGTCTTAATAAAACTTTAATTTAAAAATCATAAACAGCCAATCCAATTTGAATTTTTTGCTAAAAAATCTGGAGTGTCTCCACTCGACTATCTCAAAAATTTAAATTGGATTAACCAACATATATTATATTTAAATTTAATTTAAAAACTATCAAACATATTTTTATTCTTACGGTCAGTTTAGAGGGAAAAAATGAAAACGTGGTAGGTAATGGTCCTTGTATTTAAGGAAACGCTAGCTCTGACCTAGTTGCTGACGTTATTTAAATTAAGAAAAAACTAATAAACGTTCTGAAACAATTTCAAATAATCTAAAGGTACGTATTAATGCGCTGGAAAAACAGATATGGATATAACATAAATATTTTTAATATTTTATTTTATTAATAATATTTTGTATTTAAGGAAGCGCTGTCTGACGTAGTTGCTGACGTCATTTAAATTTCCTATTTTAAATTAAGAAAAAACTAATAAAAATGATTTTTCCCGAGGCTGAAACTAATTCAGATCGATTTTTCTTTATAAAAATTATCTATCGTGTGAATTTCAAAAAAATCCTTCGAGCGTTTTAATATTTCATATATATATATATATATATATATATATATATATACCATTTTGATGGTATAATAAGATAAGATACTATCTAACTTTATTAATATTAATTATCTTAAAAGTAAGTGAAATATTGGCTGGTAAGAAGGAAGAATCTATATTTAATTAATTTTTTTATAATACTAAAAACAAATAACATTTTGATATATAAATTTATTATATTATTTTTATTTGTATTGTTTTATTTTTTTTTTTTTATTTTTATTTTTTTTTACTAAATACAATTTCTGGTAAAACCCCCGGTTGAAATTTTGCCAAGGGGTTGGGGTCCATTAGTGGTCGGAGTCGGATAATCACATTTCACGCACGGCTGCATCCACCATCGACCTGGCATGCTATTAAATCACAAATTTCAACCCTGCGCCATCTCTACACCCTTATTTTCCAAATTTCCCTTACAACATTTTCACAATGGGGGATGTTGCTAATCATCAGGATTATTTCTTGGCGAAGAGAATTTAATTGGATCCCTACTCTATTTCCATGCTTTATAAAAAGTTATTTTCTTTTTAAAATTAACGCTTCCATATATTTGATATATTTTCTCACACTAAATAACAAACCAAAGCAAAGGTGACGTTATTTTTTTTTGTTTCTTCATTTTTAGTTTATAAAATAAGGTATACATCAGAAATAGATTTATTGTTCAAACTAATTAATTTATTTAGTTAAAATGTTTAAATTCACATTATCTTTTAGGAAACTCCACTCGACTACCTCACAAATTTGAATTGGATTAATTAAAATATATTATATTTAAATTAAATTTAATTAATTATATAAATTATAAATTAAAATTAATAAATAATATTTAGTAACACGTTCCCGCATTCATGTACCACCGGTGACTCATGCCTAACGTGACCATTTATTTTTTTCCTAAAAACGGAACATTTTTTAATTTTCGGTAATAGTTGGGGAGGCTATGAAGAAAACGTATATTTTTATTATTTTGTTTATTATAATGAAAATAACTGAAAAATATAGTAAATAATATAACAATAACTTAGTATAATAATATAATAATAAATTTAAAATAAGGGATAAGATACCTGAAAACGGGACGTATGGTCACCTTACTCATGCCGCCACATAAAATAAATAGACAAATTATGGAGCCGGCGGGAACGTGTTAAACCAGCGCGTGTTTGGCTCATTGTTGATGACACCAAGTCACGTGCCGGCGCGTGATTGGCCATCAACTTGTTAAAAAAATGTAAAAAATTAATTCCGGTACTCTTCCGAATGAGCTACATTTCTCAAAAGTTGATAGAAAACTACGAATTTTGAATAATGCCCGTGTACCAAATTTAAAGATTCTAGCTCTAGCAAGGAAATGTAGAAAAGTATTATTTTTTTTTAAATATTCGTGCCTGAACAAATTATAGATATTAACTGGATAGATAGTAAATATTTCTATTTATAAAAGCTTACAGGTATACATACGAGGGTGGGGTGAAAAGTTTCCGTCCTGACCAAGAAATATGTTTTTAAATTTTTTGTTGCTTTATTTTTTAACATAAACGATAACTGAGACCTGTACGATGTCAGCTGAACATGTGCGAAATATTTTGGACAACCATTTGAATATGGAAGTTGTGTGCAACGTGGGTGCCGCGTTTGCTAACGTTAGACCGAAAACTGCTTCGAAAAATCAACCGACAATTTGGCGCTGTAGGCGTAATCCAAACGAATTTTTGCGTCAATTCATAACTGTGAATGAGACTTAAATTAAATTAATTAATTAACTAAATTAGAACACCATTATGAGAAATGTATCAGTGTTTATGGAGATTATATTGAAAAATTAATTTATTTTTTAACATAAATGATAACTGAGACCTGTACGATGTCAGCTGAACGTGTGCGAAATATTTTGGACAACCATTTGAATATGGAAAGCTGTGTGCAACGCGCGTACCGTGGTTGAAAAAATTTAAAAACATTTTTCTTGGTCAGGTCGGAAACTTTTCACCCCAACCTCGTATAATTTAATTTGAAAATCATTTAAGAGGGCTGTTATACTATATATATATATATATATATATATATATATATATATTAACTATTATTATATTAACTATTCTCTCTATCTTTATCTATTTTCATTATCATTATATTCTATATCACTGCTATTTAAAATATGATAATTATTTTATTTAATTCATCATTTAAAATACCAGGAACAGAATTAAATTGAATTAATTTTGAATCAATCATAATTTGAATTTTGATGATTTATTAATTTTCTGAAGAGAGAAGGGAGGGGGAACATTTTCAACTGTCTCGTTAAATGTGGGGTGCGTTCATTCATTCGTTCATGGATGGAGTGGTAAAAGCAAAATGTATGTTAGTGCAAGGGTTGAATTGGAAAAGGGTCACAAGTATATATATATATATTTGAATGAGTGAATGATAGATAGAAAGAGGGAGAGGGAGAGTGGGAGAGAGAAATGGTGTTGTGATTGAGGAGGGTAGACAGAGAGACAGACGAAGAACTCAAGTCAGTATTTGAATTATTCAAATTGCAGTCAGCTGCAAATGATTGACATTTTAGACGGAATAACATAGAATTTCTATGAAGAAATATATATTTATATATATATAAATATAGTAGATGGAATGAAAGTTTCAAGAAAGACATGAAGTAGAATATATATATAGAATGAAGAAAATTTACAGGTAAAGATAAAAAAAAAATTAACTCATTATATAATAGTATACTAGCCGCGGCTCGTTACTTTAAAAAAATTATTCCTTATAAACTATGAATATTAAATATTATTATTATTATTTAAAATAAATAAACGACAAAATATATAAAACAATTTCAAATAATTTAAAAGAATATAAATATAAAAAAAATGTATAAAATAACGTTTTTCTCATGGACTAAAAAGAATAAAATATTTTTTCTATAAGCCTGACAAAGTTTATGGATGAATTTCTTAAATATACAACGAAAAACGTTTGGCCCATTTCGTTTTATTTATTATTAGATGAAACATCAAGTCAAATTTTTGTAATAATAATTTTATTGAACACATAAACTGACAAGATTTTTTATTATGCAATAAAATTGATAGATTAAGATTTGAGAAATTAATATTTTATTATTTTTCAATGTAATATATTTATATCAAATTATGTAACAAATTTTAAAAGAATGATTATTTTCTTAAATTTACATATTATCAATCAAAGTCAAAACAGTTGATTATATCAGAAGAAATAGTGTTACTTGTTAATGAATTGTTTTAGTGTGGTATGTAAGTATTTATATAAATTATAGATCTATAAAGGAATTTAATTGTATAGAAATAAAATAGAAAGCAAATGAAACAAAATGAACCAAAAGTTTTTCGTTGTATATGAAGAAATTCATCCATAAACTTTGTCAGGCTTATAGAAAAATTATTTTATTCTTTTTAGTCCATGAGAAAAACGTTATTTTATAAATTTTTTTTTTATATTTATATTGCCCGGTGCCATTTTATGTTTATTTTTAAATTCATATTATAAATTAATAAAAAACTAACAAAGATAATTTTTCCCGAACCTGGAAACAATACAGATCAATTTTTATTTATAAATATTATTATCTATGGTGTGAATTTCAAAAAAATCCTTAGAGCGATTTAATATCCCAAAAATATACAAATATATATCTACCTATCTAATCTTATCTTATTATGCTAGCTAAAATTGTATATATATATAGCCATTGGTTCTCAAAAACCGCTCTAACAATTTTTTTCAAATTTACACTAGATATAGTATCTATAAAGAAAAATTGAGTTTTATTGATCACATCTCTGGGAAAAATCATCTTCATTATTAATTTCTTAATTAAAAATTATATATGGAAAACGTCAAAATTGGCATCCATTTTTATTTGTATTAATATTTTTTTTTATTTAAAATATTTTAAAATTTATTATTTAATTTCGAAATAAAATTAAAAATATTTATTTTTAATAAAATATATATAGATATTTATTAATCTCTCTCAAAAAAAAAAAATAAATAAAAAACATCAAATACTGCTAAGACAGTAAAAAAATGACAATTTTTTATCTAAATACATATAGTCCAGAGGTTGGACTGATGTTTTAACGAGTGGATTTCGTCGGTTCGAAACTCGCCGGGTGAATCGTTATTTAAAAATGAAAATAATGATTTTGTTATTTTTTTTTCTTTTTATCTATTGTTTACTTTTTAATAAATTACTATTCTATATTTATTTATTCATTGTTCTTTTATTAATTAAGTTTTAGATAGTTTTATAATTTTTAATATTTTTTCAATAAAATATTATTTAATATATTTATTAATATTATTTTATTTATTATTATTGAGTACCCGAAGTTCCATTCATTTTAATCAGATTGATGCAATGATGCAACAGTTAATAATTGTAATATTGTAATAAATTTCTATCTTGAAAATTGTTACATATTATTCAGGATATTTTAAAAACAATTTCTTTCTTTAATTAATTTTCATTTTTTCTATAAGTCAGATATATTTCCAAATATTAAATAATTTTTGAAGTGAAAACTTCTTTAGCGGCGTTGAGCACTTTTGCGGGATGGGGAAAAAGTATAGAACTCGCGTGATCGTGACCAACACCATGAAGCTAGCACATTACGTCTGCTTTCAAATTTCTTATAACAGAGCGCGAAATTTGAATTGTCATTAGAACTGTTTTATAAATTATCTCTAACATATAAATATATATTTATTATGTAAAGTTCATTTCATATATACATATATAATCAAAATTATACGAAATGAACTTCACATAATAAATATATATTTTATGTTAGAGATAAGAATTATAAAACAGTTCGTATTGCAATATTTTAAACAAAGTTGTGTATTTATATATATATAAATATAAGTTACAAATTTGTTTAAAATATATGTTTAAAATAATATATAAGTTATATATATATACATGCATATGAAATTCATCTTTCTCGTGAAATAGCGCGAATTTCGTCTGTTTTAAAATTTCTTACGCAGAAGTTTTCACTTCTGTCGGCCAGTCCCACGACTGCCAATTTTGCTTTTTTAATTCCGAAAAGCTGCAAAGCACGTTTTTTTGTCTTTAGTTTGTTTTATAACCACTTGGGGCGCTAAACAGTTTTTCAAAAAAACACTATAGAAAAAAAATATATGTACCTATATATTATATATTTATGTATTATTGAGGAGCACAAGTTCATTAATTTTAATCAGATTGATGCAAATGTGTAACATTTAATAATTGTAATAAATAATTAAAGAATTGTGTATCAATATTTTTTAAAGGGTAGAGCGAGAGCTCGGTGTCCCAGGTATTAATATTACCAGCCAAATCCAATGAATCATTTTTTTTAACTTAAGTACCGAGCCGAGGCTCGGGGTCCCGGTACTCTAATCTTATTATGATAGCTAAAATTGTATATATGTAAATATACTCGTATATATGTATGTATATATATTTGTTAGCTTAAATGTCAATTTTATCTCAAAAAAATAATTTTTTAAGGCTATTCTTTTTTGTCTTCCAGTACATTAATACGTACATTTAAGGGTGTATGTGTTTTATGACTAATTTTTTTAAATTTAGGTTCTTTTAAATTATATTTGAATGGCGATTCGGTGAATCAGGTATTAATATTATCAGCCAAACCCGATAATAAGGAATCATTTTTTTAATGGTGTCTTGGTTACCAGGTACTATATATACAATTTTTGTGCTAGTATAATAAGATAAGACCCGACAAACGTTGTTATGCTATCTAATTTTTTTTAGTGAATATTTTAGTTGTTAATTATAAAGTAATGAACAAATTGTAAATGTGAGGATGGGATTTATGTTAGAATGAGGAAAGTAGTTCTGTCGACTGTGATTAATGGTAAAAACAAAAAAAAAACAGTAATCATTCAATCTTTCAATAAAATTTATTTCATTTATTATACTAAACAAAATATACTCATTGTTTGATATCTTGAAAGTTAAAAATCAAGTGAAAAAAGTATTATATTTTTTTATCTTAAAAAATGAAACAGTCAAAAATTTTTACGTTCAATTTGTACTGCCCCAAAACTTAAGAAATCGCTTTGTACATTTTCCAATCTGTTATACAAGACGATAAACCATGAGCTTATTAATGTTTAGGAATAAATACTCTAATCACCTAAAGCAGTGATTCTCAACCACTGTGCCGCGAGATTATGAGGCTCTTAAACATTTCCGATTTTCTATCATTTTTCAATATGGTTCTAAAAAAAAAGGAAACAGTTTTTGGGACCACTTTTTTTCAATATGGTAAACTCTTTTACACTTATCTTTATCTTTGTGTGACGGCAAATTTTTAAATAGGTAAAAATGTGCCGCGGTAAAAAAAAGGTTGCGAATTACTGACCTAGAGGTATGAAATATACTTTACGACCTATTCTCGTACCTACCAAAAACATATATAAAATTTCATTAAAAGTCAAGGCGTTTCTGAAGAGTTCAAACACAAAAAGTGTAACATGAAGTTTTTTTTTATTAGAAGATATGATAAATACAAAAAGTATATTTTTTGAAAAATATTTGAAATTTGTAAAAATAATAGAACAAATAAAAAACAAAACAAAAATAAATATCACATTTGTAGAATTTTTTTTCTAAAAAGATCAAATTAATTACCTTTATTTTTAATAATAATTTTAATTTTTAAAAATTTAGAAAGTCGGAAATGTTTAAGAGCCTCTTAATTTTCTATAGTTTTTTTTTAACCAATATAAAATATGTTCATTCATATATTATTGATTGATTATATATACTTTCTATAGATAGAAAATATATAGATGAATTATATAAGTGTTTATTAATATATGATAATAGAGAAGCACCGGTTTGGCAAGATACGTATTTCCGGTGGCTTGCCTGTCTGTGTAATCCATCATTGACAGACTGCCTGTCAGTTGGTCGCCTCTCCTCTAAATTCGCTTAACTGTCAAATTAATGTTCCCATCAGAATAAAAAAAAAAAAAAATAAAGAGGAAGAAAAGAGTAGAATTCCCTTTCAAAGTTGTCTTTGTTTTCTGTTTATTTGAACTAAAAAAAGCTTTTAAGCCTTTTCAATAATAAAGTCGGTTTAAAATTCAACCCTTAATTGAAACGAAGGTACCTGAAATCGATTAGTTTTACTCAACTGAACTAATTCATTAATAACAATAAATAAATTCTATTTTAGTATTTATATAATAATTTTTAAATAAAAAGTTTTGACCAATAATTTGATAGAAATAGAAGAGTGTTGATATTTTTTTTTCTTTCATTTAGAGAGAAGAGGTAGGCAAATAAATTAATTTAATTAATAAATAATTATTTAAAACAAAAATTATACTCTATTTTACATATTAATTAAATAAATATAAATTTTCATAAAATTAATTTGTTAAAGAGTGATGATGAGAGACTTGATTAAAATAAATATAAATATCCAAAGAGGAGTATTACATTAATTTTAGAAATACTTAAGAAGATGAATTTTGAATTTTCTCGGGCTATGTTCATTCGATTCTCGAATTTTTTTTTGCTGGTATACATTAATTTCTCGTATGTTGACATTATCAGCCATTTTCGATTAGTAGTTTGTTTTTGACAACTAAAAAAGTTAGACACGTTTTTGGGTGTTCTTCGATTTTTTAAAGAATCTGTATTAAATTATAAAAAACTGGAGTGTTCTCGCAAATTTGAATTGGATTAATTAACATTTATTATATTTAAATTAAATTTAATTAATTATAAATTAAAATTAATAAATAATATTTATTAAATCAGGGCATGTTTGGCTCTTTGTTGATGGCACCTCATCACGTGCTGGTGCGTGATTGACAGTGTTAAAAAATTAATTCTGGTACTTTCAGCGATTCAATCAAGCTGAAATTCTATATATAGCAGTTTTATACAATTTTTAATCATGTGAAAAACTATCAAACATATATCTTTATTTTTCATATTTCTAGCTCAAACCGTTTTTGCGTAATCTTGTCTACATACATACACACACACACACAGAGAGAGAGAGACATACAGACAGACATTTTCTCAACCTTAGTGAAAATGATTCAGGAACCTTCAAAAAGTATAGAAACATCAAAATCTCAACATCGAAAATTTTCGTGATCGCAATACTATCTCTGGCGAGATAGTAAAAATGAGCTGTGGCCAGGCACAGAACTGACCAACAATTCGAAATAAATTAATTTCCTAATATTATATACATAAAGTATCAAAAATAAAAAATATTTTTAAAACTTGAATTCAAATGACTAAATTATATTATCCTGGTTTTTGTTTTTAGTCTAATTACTAAATTATTAATTATTACTTTATTTTAAGTGAAATATTTTCCGATAATGAATATAAAATTAATAATTTGTAAACTACCACTTCCGGTTTCCGGATATACACCAAAAGTTGATGAATTCATGCTACTGATGCATTAAGTAATGATACCAAATTTTATCAAATTCTGTTGAGGCATTCAAGCTGTACAGGTTTATACGAATACAAAATGGACAGACGGACAGGCAAAGATACTTTTTTCTCTTAACAAAATGCATAATTCGTGGAGGTATGTACAAATGTCCACAAACAATATCTTTCCTTTCTATCGTCGGTCGGTATATTATATATGGTATAAATATTGATATATTCGACCTGCATTCTAGTTTTCCGTCTCTTGAATATTGAAATATTAAAATTCAATAGAAAAAAAATATTCTGATTTAATGCAAAACCGTTATTATTTTAAAAAAATAAAAACTATTTAATTCAGTAATTATTCAAACAATAAATCATAGTTAGATAAGAGGATAGAAATGATTATTCCAGAAGTGGATAAATTTAGTCAACGAGCGAGCACTTTCACCCCCCAGGACATGCATTTCCTTTCCGGGCTACCCGTTAATCTCATTAATCTTGATCAATTTAACGCCGCCCTAGTCCCCGTTTGCACCCCTTTTTCTTTATCATTCGTTACTATCCCTCTCCCGGTTGGCCTGTTCTTCATTTTCCAACATTCTCCCTCCCACTCCCCAGTGTCCCTTCATTCTCAACGGACTCCCTTAAAATCAATGGATTGCTTTCCGGAGAAATTCTGTTTTCTCGTTAAAGCTTTTCTCTCTCATTTATTTCCAAGTTGAAATTTTTTTTTCCCTCTGCTTTTCTTGCTAGTTAATTTTTTTTTTTTTTTTTTTTTTTGCTGTTTTATTTGAAAAGAACCGATTTGATTTAGATTTAGTCATAGAAATTGATTTAAAAGAAATGGAGGAAATGAACTTCCTGAAATATTTTGAAATTTCAAGACACAAATTAAATAAACAAATAAATAAATAATTAAATCATTAAAACTTTGGTGGTTATGTTTATTCATAAAGGAATTTTTAAGATAATACTACATATTAATATTTTATTGTAAAATTATTCAAAAATACAAATAATATACAACGTTTCGATTGGAATCGTTATCAAGCGACTGCACTGTCCGAGCGTCTAGTGCCGACACTGAAGAGCAATCGAAACGTTGTATATTTTTTGTGTTTTTAAATAAATTTACAATAAAATATTAATATGTAGTATTATTATTTAAAAAATAAATAATTGTTTGTGAATAGTAAATTTTTTAATCTGTTTTTTTATTTTTATTTTAATGATGAATGAATGGATTCTTAAAAAAATCTTTCTATCTCGGTGGCTCTATGGAACTCGAAAGTTCTTGGCCACAGCAACCACATTTCTCCATGTGTCCCTATCCTGAGCCACAAACATGCAATCCCTACCCTCTCCAAACTTACATTGTCCATCCACCGTATCCTTGTTCTCCCAACTGAACGTTTCCAAATCAGTCTCACCACCAATATATTTTTCGTAATTCTTTCTTCTCCCATTCTAACCCTAACTAAGGAGGTCATGTGCCTCGTTATGCAATTCCAGCCAATCGCCGATAACCTCCTCTTTTTTGGCCCATAAATGGTGCGATTCTCAAATACTCTAAATCTACTCTCGTCCCCTAACGTCATAGACCATGCCTCACACCTATATAATATAACCGATAAAGTAATTGTTTTCTATATTTTAATTTTGATCCCATTTGATAATAATTTTGACGCGATAAGCCCCTTTACTGCATGATAACAGGCCTTACCCGATTGTAACCTCGATTTAATTCTTTTAGAATATTATTATTCTTCGTGATTACAGAATCTAAGTATTTTATATAATTTTCCTACATTTTGTATGTTAAGACTTTATGTGTTAATACTGTTCCTTTCTGTTACTGAAACAAAAGATGAAAAATGAATTTTAAAGTAAATGAACTACATAATGAATGAATTAATAATCATTTAATTTCTATTGATTCATTATCTTTTAGATTGCATAGCGTTATAATTGCAAAGCGAAAGTTTCTTTCTTATTGGATTTAAAAGAAAAGAATAATTCGCATTGACTGAATCCAATGTGCGAAACGAGTTCTAAACTATAAAACGACATCGACAAACGGCAACAACACAACAACAACACAAAAACAACCACGACCGATACCAATACAATAACTTAACAAGACTCATTGCGGGTTACGAGGAGAGAAAAAAAAGAAGAATATTCTAACCACATTTATATTAAAGGAGACAATCCATCAAAATGGACAGCCACCTTTTTCCATTGCAACAAAACAAATACATCCAAGATAAACTAAGTATTGTTTCTAATCGAAAAATATGGATTTATTTTTTTTTTTTTGTTCTTTTTTTTTCTTTTGTTTTTCAAATGAAATTGAAAAATAGACTTGAACAATTTATTTTTATTTTATTTTTTTCTATGGAGTATAACATTCATTTCATTAAATTTTATATTAAAAAAAACAAAAAACAAAACAAAATGTAATTCTAATGATCAAAAAATTCAAGTAACATAATTAATTCTATACTGTATACTTTGATAATAAGGCAAAACGTCTCTCTCTCTCTCTCATCTCTTTCTCTCTATTCTGATGAGGATTTATAGAAAGAGATTTTTATGCTAGAGAAAAACATAAATATAATAATTATTTTTACTAATTATACTATCAATCTATTCATTATACTTTCTTTATTTATTATTATCAATTTTATATCTTTTCTTTCTTTATAAAAAAAAATTCAAATTTTATAACTATTAATTAAATAGATTAAGAATGTAAAAGTTAACTTCTTCTCAAATGAACAAAAAATAAATTAATATTCATGAATATTTAAAATTTTAAGATAATTTAAACTTAATTTTGAAATTTTACGGGCTATTTACATTCGATTATCGAAATTTTTTTTTTGTTGCGTTGGCATTATCAGCCATTTTGGATTAGTAGTTTGTTTTTGACATCTGAAAAAGTTAGTCACGTTTTGTGTGTTTTTTGACTTTTTTTTATTAAAAAAAAGAAATACTACAAGGAAGTTATTATATGGATTCTGCATCACGATAATGCACCAGCTCATACATCATTGATTGGTCGTGATTTTTTGGTCAAAAACAACATCGTATTCATGCCTCAACGACCGTATTCACCAGATTTGTCTCCCTGCGACTTTTTCCTATTCCTAAAACTAAAGAGACTAATGAATAATATTGATGAGATAAAGTCGGGATCGAAGAACGAGCTGATGGGCATTGCGAAAAGCGCATTTCAGAAGTGCTTCGACGATTGGAAGAAGCGCTGGCATAAGTGAATTATATCTGAGGGGAATTACTTTGAAGGGGACAAAATGGATATTGATGAATAAGTACATAAATCTTTTTCGAAATAATTCAAAATTCACCTTTTCTTTTGAACAGATCTTGTATACATATAATAATAAAAGCATATAAAAATATGTTTAGAAATTTACAATAAGAATCAAAATTTGAAAAAACAACATAAATAAATAACATATATAATAAATAATAATAAATAAATAACATTATAAATTAAAATTAAATAAATAGAAAACCAAATTAGTTAAAAAGTAAATACAAAAAGAATATCCTGAGTCCCTATAAATTATAATATATAGTAAGGTGACCATTTTTTGAAAACACACCAGGACATTTTACCTTTTTTTTAGAGACAAATTGAAAAAATTTTGAAAAATGTACGAATTGTCCTAAATATTTGATAAAAGGGGACAGATATCAAAAAAGAGGACAGTTAGGAGGACACTTACAAAAGGAGGGCAGAGCTTACAAATGGAGGACTGTCCACTGTAAAGGAGGACGGTTGGTCATCTTATATATAGTAATATTTTAAAATATAAAAACAATTCAAATGGAATAAAAAATGGACATTAAAATAGATATAGTTATATATTTTTCAAAAATAAACAAAATTTAGGTACCACTAACTATTAATAAAGATGCAATATATATCGTATATATATAGAATAAATATAGCTTTATAAACAATCTTTTGAAATCCAAAAAAAAAAAAAAATCTGTAAAAATAATTTAAGTCTGATTGATATTTTCAATTGGCTTTAATGGATATCAACATCTGTTATAATAATTGGTGATGATTATAGAAAATAAATCAATTCATAATTACTCTTTTAAAATGATGAATTATCGATTGGCAGATTATGGTTTTAAATTCCAAAAGTCAAGTTTTTTCTCACTATATTCGAGAGAAAGTGCATGTTGAAGAATTTTATATATATATATTTATAAATATATATACCATATATATATATATATACAATATATGGTATAGGATTGTGAATGGTTCCCATTGATGTTGTCCTGTTGGGAGGACATTAATAGCAATTTATTGGATGACTTCAGTGTGCAATTGGTATTTCCTTTGCAAAGTCACATCCAAGACGGCTCCGGACAACCTGTCTGTCTGTCTGCCTGTCCGTCTGTCAGTCTGTTTCTCTCCGTGCCATATAACCAGCTCATTTTACAAGTTTTACAAAAAGAAAAAAGAAAAAAATTGATCGGTTCGTGAACGGAAAAATATTATTGTTTTTTTTTTTATTTTTTCAAAATAATAGCTCTGAGTTCTTAGACAATATTCTGACTTGAATAAAAAAAATATAAAATAGAGAAAGGGTTGGAATTATGTTGTTTTTTCTTTATTGCCAAAAATAGGAAGACAAATCATCAATCAGCATTCCTAAAGAGAGTATATATTTTCTTTTGTCTTTTAAAAAATAATAAGCTGGATTGTCTCCACTCGACTATCTCGCAAATTTGAATTGGAATAATTAACATGTGTGTATTATATTTAAATTAAATTTAATTAATTATAAGTTAAAATTAATAAATAATATTTATTAAATCAGCGCATGTTTGGCTCTTTGTTGATGGCACAACGTTACGTGCTGGCGCGTGATTGGCCGTCAACGTGTTAAAAAATTTAAAAAATTAATTCCGGTACTTTCAGCGATTTAATCAAGTTTTATAGCAGAATTATAGGAGTTTTATAAAAATTTTAATCATGTGAAAAACTATCAAACATCTTCAATATCTTTATTTTTACGGTCAGTTTAGAGGAAAAAAAAATGAAAACATGGTAGGTAATGGTCCTCATCTGAATGAGCTTCACTTCTCAAGAATTGATAGAAAACTACAAATTTTGAATAATGGCCGTGTACCAAATTTCATTATTCTAGCTCAATCGTTTTTGCGTAAACTTGTCTTCACACATACACACACACACACACATTATGATACATATGATAAAATTTCAAATTTTAATATTTTTAATAATATAACCTAACTATAACATAAGTGAATATTTTTTTTAAAAATCAATATTTTTATAAATATAAATAAAATTGAAATTTTTTTTTTATAGTAGTTGTTTGATGATTTATGGTAATCGAATAGAAAATAAATGGAAATGTAATAAATTCGAGACAGGACTTAATAAGATTAATGAGCATGGATATTAGATTAACTTTACTTTGCTGGTTGGTGTTGGCATTCCATTCACCCACCCAAATAACGTCACTTCCCTTATTTAATCGAAATGTTTCAACCGATGTTTTAAGCCCCTCCGACTATAAAATCTTTATTACCCACTTGCTCGAGATTTGTTTCTAAAATGATTAAACAAAAACTGACGGGAGTTAAAAGGTGTGGATGTGACTGAAGTATAGTATGTGACTTCAAAATGATCAAAACATTCTTCTAATTTTCATCCTGTCATAGTTTCCCAAACTTTTTTTGTGTCGCAGACCACTTGCCATGTTTTTCGGTTTTGGGTAGACCCTCTAAATTAATTTTGATTTTTACTATCTCGCCAGAGATAGTATTGCGTTCACGAAAATTTTCGATATTGAGATTTTGATGTTTTTATACGTTTTGAAGGTTCCTGAATCATTTTGACTAAGGTTGCCTTTTTTTTAGAGCCGGGAAAACACGTGAACCCCCGTTTTCATTTCATGGACCCCCAAATTTGTTATTCGTTGCCGTGGGCCCCTGGAGGTTGAAATAGACCCCCAGGGGTCTATATAGACCACTTGGGGGAACCTATGCTCTAGTCTATATAATCTATACTCTTGATAATTGTATTAATAGGAATATCACGATGTGTGAATAGTAAATAAAGAAAGAATAATCTATATATTCAGAATTTAATGAGTTTTCTCAATTGGATATAATAATTGTGCGATGCAAATTATAAAATAAAAAAAAGTATTAAATATTTTGTTAATTACTAGAATTAAATAAAATACTTGTATATATAAATCGAACAAAATCTAAAAATGACAGAAAATCAAGTATTAGGTTACGCGGACGTTTTAAATATAATAGGAGATTCAGCAAATGCAAAATAGAGTAAAAAAAAATTCATAGACGGTGGAAAAGTAATTAATGACAAAATATTTAGAATCAGAGTAAAACAGAATTAATACACAAAATCTTAACATACAATACGTAGAATATGAAAATATAGAAAAATTTAAATAGTTAGGTTTTATAATCACGATGTATAACAATATTCGAGAGATGTTTAATTCAAAGTTACAATCGGGTAACATCTGGTATCAGGCACCCGGTGGAATAAAAAAGAATGGGAGTGAGATGAGATAAAATAGAAGTTGGATAGGACTAGATCCAAATAGGGATGTTGGGAGGAATGTAGTTATTGCGACCAAGAACTTTCGAGTTCCGTAGAGACACACAGTAAGATAAATATATATGTATATATTTTCTTAATGTTTAATTTAGAGTACTTATAGTTTGGTATATACAGTGATGTATTGGTAAAATAAGAAAGGGAACGTATAGTGGGAGGAAAAAAAGTCTTATTTTCAGCAAACTATTTTTTTTCCATATAAGTTTTAATTTTTTCTTATTCTTACTATACAAAATATTTACGAACACAAAAAAAAAGAAATTCTAACTGTAAATTTAAGTGGGAGTTGTCGGAACATGAAAAAGTACTGAAACGCGTTCCAGTTCTGAAATTGGCTGGACTATCTCGAAATTTGAATGGGATTAAATAACATAATAAATTATATTTAAATTAAATTTAATTAATTATAAATTATCAATTAAAATTAATAAATAATATTTATTAAACCAGCGCATGTTTGGCTCTTTGTTGATGGCACCACGTCACGTGTTGTCGCGTGAGATTTGCAGTGTTAAAAAATTAATTCTGGTACTTTCAGCGATTCAATCAAGCTGAAATTCTATATATAGCAGTTTTATACAATTTTCAAAAGTTGATAGAAAACTACGAATTTTGAATAATGCAAGTATACCAAATTTCATGATTCTAGCTCAAACCGTTTTTGCGTAATCTTGTCTACATACATATATATACACACACACACAAACACACACAGAGAGAGAGAGAGAGAGAGACATTTTTCTCAACCTTGGTGAAAATTATTTAGGAATCTTCAAAACTTATAAAAACATCAAAATCTTGACATCGAAAATTTTCGTGATCGCAATACTATCTCTGGCGAGATAAAAAGGTAAGGGATCGTCGTTCCCCCGCGTTCCCCTCCCAATACACCACTGGGTATATATATATACAAACTTTGATTTAAAATAGTCTCACACTTGAATCCATGTTAGTTTTCGGAAAAATTTCTTAAAATGATTTTTTAATTTTTAAAAATTGATGTTGATCTCTCTCTCTCTCTCTTTCTCTTTCATACATCGCTATAGTCAAATATTTATCAACATGACAATTATCCTCTAAAGAAGAATCAATATTCCTTAGGATAATAATCAAGCGAGATTTTCGTTAGAAATGTCGGCTCTGAATTGAGGGGAGAGTTCTTTTGTTTAAATAATAAAACGAAATAAAACAAAAGCGCGACACTTGTCAATATTTAAACAATAATTTCTATATAAACTTGGAAGAGAGTGGGGGAGGGCAAAGGGGGATCTTTAATATTTTTTCTACTAATTTCTCTTTTGTTTGAATCGTATGTTTTTTTCTCAACGAGAATTAAAAACAAATGTTTACTCTCGATTCATTAAGAAAATAAAAAAACAAAACAAAAGAAAATCAAAATTTGTCTACTTGATTTTATATTTGTATACTCGTACTCTACTTAATTTATTGGTGAAGAAATTTTGAAATTTTGAAATTATCAAATTATTAAATTGAATTCAGAAAAACTTGAGAAATCAATGTTCTAAAAAATAATTTTATCAGTGTATACTTAATTTTATTATTATATTATGATTATTATTATTATTTGGTAAATAAATATCATTTTTACCGGCCGACGATAAGAAGGGAAGGTTATTTTTTCACACCAAATTTCACATGTGGAGATTTTTTACATATCTCCACGAATCATGCATTTTGTTAAAAGAAAAAAGTATTTTTAGCATCATGTCTGTCCGTCTGTCCATTGTGTGTCCGAATAGACTGAACGGCTCAATGGATTTTGAAAAAATTTGATATATTTACTGAATGTATCAGTAGCATTAATTCATCAATTTTTAGTGTATATCCGAAAACCAGAAGTGGTAGTTTAAAAATTATTAATTTTATATTCATTATCGGAAAATATTTCACTTAAAAGATAGTAGTAATTAATAATTGAGTAATTAAAGTAAAAATAAAAACCAAGATAATTTGTTTTTTATATCTATATGAAAATATAAACATCTTTCATTATTATTTTAATAATTGTAAAACTTTAGAACTGTGTTAAATTCAATAAATTTATATTATAATTTAAATTTAAACATTATTACCGACCGAGAGGTTAGGAAGGGAAGGTATTGTTTTCATACCCAATTTCACATGTGGAGATTTTTACATATCTTTACGAATCATGCATTTTGTTAACAGAAAAAAGTTTTTTTTAGCATCATGACTGTCGGTCCCTCCGTCCGTCTGTCCATTGTGTGTCCGTATAGACCTGTACAGCTTGAATGAATCAACGGATTTTGATAAAATTTGATATATTTACTTAATGCATCAGTAGCATGTATTCATCAATTTTTGGTGTACATTCAGAAACCGGAAGTGGTAGTTTACAAATTATTAATTTTATATTCATTATCGGAAATTTTTTATTACATTAAACTAACTGGTGAAATAAAAGATACATATATTTAATGTTTCTGATTATTTTTCGGTTCTGGGCCTGACCACAGCTCGTTTTTAGTCTATGGTAGAGTTACCTTTCAACAAAAACATTAAAAAAGAAAAAACAAAAACAAAAGAAACCAACAACCACTTTTAAAAATTTTCATTTGAAACTAACATTTATATTATTTATTCTTTCTCTTTTTTTTAAAAAAAAAAATATTTTCTATATACATGTGCCGTATAAATTTATAATAAGTATACGTATTATAATAAAAATAATAAAAAAAGGAGTATTGAATGAATGAATTGATCAAATGAATGGAAATTAAAAATATTTTTCACTTTGAATTAAATTGAATCTTTCTCTTTAGTGTGTGTGTGTGTGTGTGTGTGTGTGTGTGTGTGTGTGTGTTTGTGTGTGTGTGTGTGTGTGTGTTTGTGTGTGTTCATCTCTTGCCCAACATGGCTGGCTATTCAAAACAACCTCGCATATCAAATCAAAAATAACCAATCTTTGCCCAATCTCTCTCTCTCTCTGTCTTGTTATATAATCTGATATTTTGTTAATGCTTCGAAAATAAATTCACCATTCCATTGTGTTTTCCTCGATTAATTTCCTCCTATTTCAACCCGTTCTAATTAAAGCAATTCATCTAACAAAAGAGGTATTATATTCCAAAATTGAATATTGCCTTAGAAAATATATAACACGCGATGAGAATAAAACAAAAGGTTCTTTTTTTATATATATATATTGAAATAAAAGATTTATCTAGTGGATTTTATAATTGGCATGATTCTGTTCACCCCAAGAATAAGAATTATTAATTAATCCCAAGGTTCTATACGCCATTGTTTCTGAACTCTCCCTCGACAGGTGGATGTCTTAATTAGTCTGAACGAACGGGATGAACTGCGTTTTGCGCCTTTTCCTAGAAAATGAATGAACATTGAATGAATGGTTTAAATGCAATATAGGTTTGTTTTCAAATTCACAGCTTTCTTTTCAATTTTAATTAAGAAATAGACGAGATGGAAAAGTGGAGAATCTTTGATAACAGAGTGCCAAAGAATGAATGTAAGAAGCAATTCATGAAAAGCAGCAGCTACCTTCTTGAAAGAATTATTTATAAAATGAATAAGAAAAAAAAAACAAAGAAATTTTAATTAAACAAAATATAAAAAGCTACACCGGAAATATAATTTATATATTAATTCATACTAGCTGCTCTTCACACCTACACGGGGGCTCCACCCCTTGTACCCCCGAGTGGTACATAGTATTTGGTTGCAAGTAGTAAAAGATTTTCATCCATTTTGTTTCAATCAGTATATTACATAAAACATTCATTTCTTTTTGTGTTCTTATTTAAAATATATTTTGATTTAATCAGTAAATTAATGATATATTAGCGGACCAGTGTGAGAGCCCTCACACGCAAAGAAATTGAAACGCAAAAGATTGAAAAATATTATAAGATATAAGGGGCACTGGATGTGACGTCACAAATGACGTCAAAAATCATAAAAAGTGAGAAAAAAATTATTTTTCCACTTTTCTCAAAAAGTATCTATTGTTTTACAATGAATTCCACGCTATTAATAGATTAGCCCGAGGGCTATCCAATGGCATTGGAATGGCCCAAATCGCATAAGTCGTTTAGGAGGAGTATGTGATAGAACTGTCTTTTAAATATATAGATTCGAATCAAAATATTAGAAATTATAAATATGAAAAAAATTATCAAACTAAAAACTTTATAAATTATTATTATAAAACTAGCCGTTCCCGGCATCATAGTTAATAAGCTGGAGTGTCTCCATCCAGTATCTCGCAATTTGAATAGAATTAAATAACATAATATATTATATTTAAATTAAATTTAATTAATTATAAATTATAAATTAAAATTAATAAATAATATTTATTAAACCAGCGCATGTTTGGTTCTTTGTTGATGGCACCACGTCACGAGTTGGCGCGTGATGTGCAGTGTTAAAAAATTAATTCCGGTACTTTCAGCGATTCAATAAAGTTTTATAGCATATTTATATCAGTTTTATACAATTTTTAATACACATACATACACACACACACTCATTCTTCTCAACCTTAGTGAAAATGATTCAGGACCCTTCAAAACGTATAAAAACATCAAAATCTCGACATCGAAAATTTTCATGACTGCAATAGTAGTAAAAAATTAAGATAGAACAAATTAATAATTTTGATAGGTTTCTTTTTATGTTTATTATGTTTAATAAATTCTATTTTATGATAAAAAAATATTAATATCAAAAATTAGAATATTTCAATTTGTATTTCAAATTTTTTTTTTATTTTAAAATTGTAAATTGTAAAATTCTAAATTTGTAGCTATCTTCATAATGTGTCAGACATTTCATATATACATACATACATAGGAAATTATATATATTGATCAGTGGTGTATTGGGAGGGGAACGCGGGGGAACGACGTTCCCTTACCTTTTTTCAGAACCGGAACGCGTTCCAGTACTTTTTCATGTCCCGACAACTCACACTTAAATCTACTGTTAGAATTTCTTTTTTTTGTATTCGTTAATAATTTGTATAGTAAAAATAAGAAAAAATAAAAACTTATATGGAAAAAAATAGTTTGCTGAAAATAGGACTTTTTTTTGCTTCCACTATGCGTTCCCTTACTTCTTATTTTACAAATTCATTGATATTGATGATATTAAATAAATACAATAAAATATTAATATTATTTATATATGTACCTACATAATACATAATTTAATTTGATAAATTTGAAAAGCAGATAAATACTTTTTTGTTTTTATTTAAGTAATTATATTTTAAACAAGATTTTTAGAAAAAAAAAATAAAATAATTAAATTTTATTATGTTCATCTGAATGTAGGTGGTATACACGTATGTTCTCAAATGAAAAATAATATGAAAAAAAAAAACTAAATGTGACAATTGAAATTTATATCATCGACAGACTGGAATTTGTATTAATCGTTTTTCTGTCACCCTATAAGCTAACATAAGTTAGTCTTACATATATATATATGTTTGTGTGTGTGTGTGTGAGAGAGAGAGAGAGAGTAAAAAAGAGAGGAAGAGAGTTAAAAAGAAAATCGAATGGATGGAAAGAGTTTAGAGGGTGGTGGGTTCGGGGGAGGGGGAAGGGCTATCTTGGTGAGTGCTTCTATTCTGCACGATTGACATTCCTTCTACTTGACTGGCCTCGACCGTCTTGGTTTCTTGGTTGCATGGTTGCATCCATTTTTTCATATTAATAAAAAAATAAAAGGAATGAATGTCTTCGATGCAACCGACCATCATTTTATCTTGTCTGCTCAATTTTTTACTTTTCTTATCACATATTTCCAAAAAAAAAAAAATAATAAATCCAATAAAAGGAAGAAAAATATTTTTTACTTACTCGTACATTTCTTTTAAATCGTTTTATTAAAAATCCATTCATTTGTTTGTTATGCCTATACTTACATAAAGTAAAAAAAAACATTTTAATAAATAATTCAAATATGTTGATTAATATTAATCAAATAATTAATATTAAATAATGGGTCTGCCTAGTAGTTAGTAACATTATATTAAATTTTTCTATAGAAAATACAGGGGCGGATTTAGGCCTAGACAGAATAGACATCTGCCTAGAGTCCGTAATTTCAGGCGGGCCGTAAACGGTTCAAAGAATCATGATCATTGCGATCCGACTTTTAAATATTTTCAACTTTTTAAAAATTTTTTCAATATGGTTCTAAAAAAAATAAGCTGGAGTGTCTCCACTCGACTATCTCGCAAATTTGAATTGGATTAAATAACATATATTATATTTAAATTAGATTTAATTAATTATAAATAATAAATTAAAATTAATAAATAATATTTATTAACCCCGGTGACCTCACCTTTCTTTTGCCCATAAATGCTTCGCAGAATCCTATTCTCAAATACTCTATATCTACTCTCGTCTCCTAAGGTCATAGAACATGCCTCACACCCATATAATACAACCGGTAAAATAATTGTTTTATATGTTTTATAAATTAAAATTAATAAATAATATTTATTAAACCAGCGCGTTTTTGGCTCTTTGTTGATGGCACCACGTCACATGTTCGCGCGTGAAATTTGCAGTGTTAAAAAATTAATTCTGGTACTTTCAGCGATTCAATCAAGCTGAAATTCTATATATAGCAGTTTTATACAATTTTTAATCCTGTGAAAAACTATCAAACTTATATATTCATTTTTACGGTCACTTTAGAGGAAAAAATATCAAAACGTTGTACTAATGAACCTCTTCCGGTTGAGCTACATTTCTCAAAAGTTGATAGAAAACTACGAATTTTGAAAAATATCCATATACCTAATTTCATATTTCTAGCTCAAAACGTTTTTACGTAATCTTGTCTACATACATACACACACACACACCTTTTTCTCAACCTTAGTGATAATGATTCAGGGACCTTCAAAACATATAAAAACATCAAAATCTTGATATCGAAAATTTTCATGATCGCAATACTATTTCTAGCGAGATAGTAAAAAATAGAACGACTTTGATTAGTTCTAGAAAATACGTTATTTGTTAAATTTTAAATAAAAAATTGATCTATTATATATAAGTTAAATAATAAAATAAATTAAAATGATTTTGTTTAAATTATAGGCACATTAACAATTCTCTCTCGATATTTATTTATTTATTTAGATAAGGATTTCATTTATATATTCCCAATTTTACAAAATTGATTTTTGTGATCTCTTATTTTCTTGACCGAATATATATATATTGATAACGAAAGGGAAAAGAGAATAGAGTGAAAGGGGGGAGGTTATGGGGAGGGGTAGTAGTGGGGAGAGAGAGAAGTGCATGAGCGTGGGTCTAAAATTCTCTTTCAATCGATTTGATTTCCATTCAAAACCGCAGCATTCAAATAACATGGAACGAACCTCTTTTAATATTAAAAGCAAATTTCAATTCCAGACTCTCTATTATATTTGATAGAAATGCATTGTATGACCAAATTTAGATGAATGAATGGAACTGGTCCAATAATTTGATCTTACAATTTAGTTAGAAATGGAGATTTTGTTTTTTGTTTGGTGCAATATATTATCAATTCGATAAATGTATACATATCATATATCATATATATATATTCAAGAATTTGATTAAGTATAGATTGAATATAAATGTGAATTCTCAATTTCCAATGATGCCAATTTAATTAGTAGATTAAGGGTTTATGAAAAAATTTCAATCCATTCAGTGTTTTTAAAAAATTACAAATGTTTTTCTTTTGTTCAAAAGAGTTGACTTATAAATTGTAAAAGGAATTTTCGGGCCCTAGACAAGAAGAGAATTCCGGGCAGAACACGAAATCTATTATTATTCCTTAAATACAAAATATTATAAATAATGTCTATAAGTATTATTCTTAAATTTTATTATGAATTTTTGAATAGAAAAATTCAATCTTAATAGGTTTTATATTTTTTTTTATTTTAGTTTTTTCTTCATTATTCAAAGAACATAAAATACAAATAATTTGTAATTCACCTTGTAAAGAGTAATTGAAGTATATAAAGTATTTATATAACTATACATGTTTATGATTATGTAAAAAATGTCAGTGACGCAACCAGGGGGGGGGGGTTAGGGCTTTAACCCCCCCAGAAGAGAAAAAAAATTCAAATTGCTATATATTATGCACTATATTACAAATAGAAAAGAAAAAATATAATCATTTTTATTTGAAAAAAAAAAATTCTTAAAGAATAATTAGTGTATAAAAAATAAGTTTATTTTATTTTAAAAAAATTTTAACAAAAATAAAAATTGCTTATTTTTTCGTAGAATTTAATATAAAAAAATAAAAAAATAATTTTATTATTTCTCCTAAATCATAAAAAAACAAGACTTAATATAAGATTACTAGATGATTGTGGAAAATTTCCAATTTAAATATAAAATAAATAAAAATATTACACACAAATTCTAAATATTTTTTATTATTAATACATTAATTGCTAATTTCATAAAAATTATGAAGCGAAGACTAATGTTTTCAAAATATCCTGCCACTACGTGCTAACGTAAAGCTTTCGAAATTTTAAAGTAGTTTGTTATAAATAACTTCTTTTATTATTATTAGTTTCGGTAAAAATGAATATAAAGAAACTTTTAGTAAATTCGATTCCCTATAAATTTAATGCGATAGAATGATAATTCTCATAAAAATCGGTATTTATTGAGAAAATCAATAAAATGTGCTTTGACACCTCTTTAAACTACCCTTACTTATGGTCCTATCTTGTCCAAAAACAATCCAATCCCCGTCCATCATTCCCCACAAAAAAACATCTAAAAACCAAATTTCAAGACAATATCTCATTTTGTTTAGACGTAATCTCGGTAACGAACGGCAGGCCAGCCGGTTCAAAAATTTGTTTTTTCCAGTTTTGGATTCAGAACCGTCTGAAAAGTAGAGATCTCAAAAAATCTCGGAGCAAAAATTTTCAAAATTTTTCGACCATCGTATAAGCTATCCTCATAGCTGGAAAAAAATATTTTCTTTCTAAAACGGTGAATACGAGTAAATAAAAGACAAAATTAAATTTTTTTGTCAGATTTTGTAAAATCAGTGTTACATTTACAAAACATTTTTAAATATTTAATTTAAAAAAAATCTTAATTTGAGAGAGCCCGGGGGGGGGGGGGGGTATAGGAAGGTGGAGCGGTTAGTCAAACCTCCTCCCCCCCAGGATCAAATCCTGCTTGCGCCATTGGGATAGTGAATAATATTTCTATTCTATGTCAATTAGATAGAATTACAGTGAAATTATTAATAAAATAGTAATTTGTTTTCACTATGGCATCTCAAAATATTTTTTATAATAGAAAGAATGAGATTTTTAATTTTATAGTGATTTTTTAATGACTATTAAAAGAGTATTTAATTTAAGAGTATATAATTCCTGTTTCTTTTTGAGCCCATCCAGATGCCAGCCTATGAATTTATATACCCAATCATAAATTGTATTTCTAGGATAGTAAACCATATTAAAAATATTAATGGTATGCAAATTACCAACTCAATGTAGTTGTAGTGTTATAATAGATTTGAGAGTAAGAAATCAAATTCGGAAACTTCAAATAATTAATTTCTTTAATTACTGTGTGTGAAAGATTAATGAGATTAGAAATATTTAAAATTAAATAATATATTTATTTTTGAATAAGTATAAGAAATTTATTTTTTTATATTAATTATGAAATTCAACTGCTCAGACAGTGAAGTAATTATTTCAGGATGTTTAAAGAAGAGACATAAGAATAAACTCTTTAGTAAAAATAATTCTTTAAAATTTAAAAATATTTCGGAAAATAATACTAACATCTTAAAGATGATTTTTATTAAAATAAAATAATAATATTTAAATCAAATTTAATCTTATTTATAATTTTTATTTTAATATTTAAATAATTTTCATTTAATTTTTAATAAAATTGAATTAATAAGATTTTAAATCGCAAATATAAGTTTATAAATAAATATATATTCATAGTTAAAGTTTATAAAACAAATAACTATGATTAATTATTATTTATAATTAAAAAGGGATTATTAGTGGGTATAAACAATGAATATAACAGATGTTAATTACCTATTAGAACGTTCACTCAGCAATTTTGGCGTCTTTTCTTATTCACTGTTCAATGAATACTAAAAATTACATTCTTTTATTTTATTTTAATTTATTTTATTTTATTTGATTATTTTTCAAAGAATTGGCCGAGTGAATTGCTTATCGCTTTTCAATGAAATAAAATAAACAATGGAATTATTCTGGCAGTGCCCGTTTGCCTCGTGCATTTAGAAAATAAATAATATCATTTATTTTTTATATATTAATAATTAAATTGATAAAGAAAATAATTCAAGGAATGTTTTTCATTAGAAAAAGATAATCTGTATATTTATATATATATATATAATTTATAAATATCTAAATATTTTCTTTTACAATTCGATGAGAAACAATTTTATATTTTATAATAAATTATTGTGTTATTTTTATTTTAGATTATGATATTTTATCGACTAAGTTTTTAATTATATATATATATTAAATTTAATTAATTATAAGTGGAAAAGAGTCATCACGGCTTCGGACCCTCTCCATATATACTAGCAAAAATTGTATATATATATATATATATATATATATATATATATATATGTATTTGAGATATTAAACCCCTCTAAGGATATTTTTGAAATTCACACCATTGATGATAATTGTAAAGAAAAATCGATCTGTATTGGTTTCATCTTTGGTAGTCTTTTCTTAATTTAAAATAGAAATTTTAATAATAATAATAATATAGCGCAGGGCAACGCCAAAAAGCGCTTCCTTTAATACAAAATATTATAAATTAAATAAAATTTGAAAAATATTGATTTTAATAAGATTTTGTAATCAAATTACAAAATATATATTATGTTATATCTACAGAACATACTTTTCTGTCTTTTGGTGCATTTATGCGTACCTTTAAGGCCTGGATGTTTTATGACTATTTTTTTTTTAATTTATGTTCTTTTAAATTATTTGAAATTGATTCATATATTTTGTCGTGTATTTATTTTAAATAATAATCTTAATATTAAATATTCATAGTTCAATGTTGAGATTTTGATGTTTTTATACGTTTTGAAGGTTCATGAATAATTTTCACTAATGTTGAGAAAAATGTCTCTGTGTGTGTATATGTGTGTGTATGGAGACAAGATTACGCAAAAACGGTTTGAGCTAGAAATATGAAATTAGGTATACGGGAATTATTCAAAATTCGTAGTTTTCTATCAACTTTTGAGAAATGTAGCTCAACCGGAAGAGGGTCATTACCTACAACGTTTTGATATTTTTTCCTCTAAAGTGACCGTAAAAATAAAGATATATGTTTGATAATTTTTCATATGATTAAAGATTGTATAAAACTGCTATATATAGAATTTCAGCTTGATTGAATCAGTGAAAGTACCAGAATTAATTTTTTAACACTGCAAATCTCACGCGCCAACACGTCACGTGGTGCCATCAACAAAGTCAAACATGCGCAGGTTTAATAAATATTATTTATTAATTTTAATTTATTATTTATAATTAATTAAATCTAATTTAAATATAATATATGTTATTTAATCCAATTCAAATTTGCGAGATAGTCGAGTAGAGACACGCCAGCTTTTATTTCTTTTTAGAACCATATTGAAAAAATTTTTAAAAGTTGAAAATATTTAAAAATCGGATCGCAATGATCACGTTTCTTTGAACCATTTAGAGGCCCCCTGAAATTACGGGCTCTAGGCAGTTTTCTATTCTGCCTAGGCCTAAATCCGCCCCTGTATTTTCTATACAACAATTTAGTATAATGTTACTAACTACTAGGTAGACCCATTATTTAATATTAATTATTCGATTAATATTAATCAACGTATTTTAATTATTTATTAAAATGTTTCTTTTTACTTTATGTAAGTATAGGCATAACAAACAAATGAATGTGAATTTTTAATAAAACGATTTAAAAGAAATGTACGAGTAAGTAAAAGATATTTTTCTTCTTTTTATTGGATTTATTATTTTTTTTTTTTTTTGGAAATATGTGATAAGAAAAGTAAATAAGCGGGAGTGTCCTCCCCTGGACTTTCCCGCATATAAATAGGTATAAAGAGTTGTGAATGAATATTTAGAATGTGTAAACTTGGTATTGATAAAGAGCCAGTTCGTATTAGTTTATTGGTGTCAAATTTGATATTTGGTAACATTTATATATATATATATATATAGAATAAAGTGCTACTTCCGGTTAACTGATATTTTAAATGTAAAAAAACAGATATGGATATAATATAAATATTTTTAATTTTATTTTATTTATAATATATAAGGGCTGGCTGTGACGTCATGAAGTGCTGGGTGACGTCATATAATTTTAAATTAAGAAAAAACTAATGAAGATGATTTTTCTCGAGGATAAAACCAATACAAAGTGCATAACACGTGGAGATATGTCCTCACGTTAAATTTGATATGAAAATAACCCTTCACTTCCTCTCTTCGATCGGCAATACTAGCACTTCCGGTTTCTGGATTTGCACCAAAAGTTGATCAATTCATCCTACTGATGTATTAAGTAAATATACCAAATTTCATCAAAATCCGTTGAGCCGTTCAGGCTGTACACATCTATACGGACGGACGGACAGACATCATGCTAAAAATACTTTTTTCTGTTAAGAAAATGCATGATTCGTGGAGATATGTACCTAAAAATATCCATAGGTGAAATTTGGTGTGAAAACAATACCTCCCTTACTATCGTCGGTCGGTAAAAAAGAAACGCTACTTGTATAGGTAAAATGTCACTTCCGGTAGTCAGATCATGATGAAATTTGGTATCTCAATTTTTTTCATATTTTTAAATCTATATACAAAATATGAAGCAAATATTTCGAAGCAACTGGTACTTTACTTGAAAGGTAAACGCAACCAGTATAGGTAAAGTACCACTTCCGGTTAACCGATTTTGACGAAATTTTGATAGAAATCTACAAACTGAGAATAATATCGGTGTACCAAATTTCGAAGTCCTAGCTTGATTAGTTTTTGAGTAAATTTGCTTACAGACATTACATACATACATACATACATACATACATACATACATACATACATACATACATACATACATACATACATACACACAGACATAATTCGAAAAATGGTATTTTCCGACTCAGGGAGGTCTAAAACGTCAAGATCTATCGAAATCTCGAAGTCGAAATTTTTGACGATTCCAATACTTCCCTTATACGAAGTATGCGGGAAAGTAAAAATTGAGCAGACAAGATAAAATGATGGTCGGTTGCATCGAAGACATTCATTCCTTTTATTTTTTTATTAATATGAAAAATGGATGGGGGGGTTCAGTTCGTATTGGATATAGAAAAATAAATAATTTCCCTAAATCCATACCGATCCGAAAAAAACGAAAATTAGTGAATAAGTGTATAATGAATTACTCAATAAAACATACTTAATGGCTTTCATAACCAGCTAATCTGTCAAAGTTAAAAAAATTTTATTTACCTCGTAAACTACAAGAGACCGAGAAATATTGCATAAGGAAAGTTTCTTTGGAATTAATTAATTAGAAAAGGAATCCATTGGCAAAGTTTCATCCAAATCCATGACATGACAACTAATCTGAACAATTACCTTTCAAACATGTTATAATACCAATCAATCAAAACAGTAATTAAAGAAGATGGATATCTTCAAAAAAGTATATTAAAAGTCTTTTCGTAAAATCTATCTAGAAAATATCTAGAAAAAATCTACAAATGATAAGTATACATATCCCTATATCTATAATGTATAATTATAATTATAAAAAATATCAAAGGGAAAAACCTAAACACTCGTACAAAAATTTGTAAGTTTGTTCTTACTAGTTTATTGATTTTTATTGCATATTTTGAGCATAAAAATCACATTCGTTTTTTAAAATTATTAATTTAAAGAGAGAAAACTAATCAATTTTTATTTTTAATTAAAAATATTTTATCTATCTTTTTGTTAAAAGATTTGAAAATATATTTTGAAATCTTATTGAGTAACTAGATATTTAATTAATTTGATTATATTAAATAAGTTTCAATTTACATTTAACTTGATTAAATTTCGATACATATCAATGGCTAAAATTAAATGAATGGAATTGGACGCTCAAATCTCCTTTACTAATAATAATAATAAAGAAAAAGTTATTCATTGGAATTCTTGATTTATTATGATAATTGTATTAAATTTAATAAAATGGATAGATTAATTAGATTGAATATCATTGGTATTAATTTGATACAATCTAAATTTTGAAAATTATTTCTTAATCATAGTCTTTTTTGTATCTGGAAGAATAGAAATTAACAAATTATTGTACAATCAATAAATTGAAATATTTATAAAAATAAATTGTAAATTTTACTAAACTTACATTTTGTAAAATTATTGAGAAATTTTCAGAGAAAATAAAGAAAAGGAATCATCAGACACCCTTTATGGATTATTTATAGTTTTTTTTTAACAGCAAATCTGTACTTTGAAAATTTTAAAGAGGATTAAGAATAATTAACAAAAGAGAATAGAAATTATTATTGATCGAAAAATGAATCTATTGTAATATTGATAAATATTTTATAAAATATTATTATACGAATAAAAGGGGACTTGTACATTCGATTTTCCAAAAATTTTTTTTTGTTATTTTGGTAAACATATGTTTCTCATATGTTGGCATTATCAGCCATTTTGGATTAGTAGTTTATTTTGACATTTGGAAAAAGTTAGGTACGTTTTTGTGTGTTCTTCGATTCTTTACTTGAAAAAAAAGGATCAAAGAATCAGTATTAAATTTTGCTTTATAAATGGAATAAAGTGCTCCAAAAGCACTTAAAAAGTTGACTGTGACATTCGGCGAGTTTACTTTATCTCAAAAACATGTTTTAAAATGTTGTACCATTTGTACCGCTTGTACGCGCTTTACAGAATGCCGAGAAGAGCACTTCAAGTTCGATCAAATGTGAAAATTTTGCTCACTGTTTTTTTCGATTATAATGGCGTGGTACATCATGAGTTCTTGCCACAAAGTCGTACTATATTTAATTACCATAACTTAATAACGAATACTACAAGTAATACGGCTCAAACGATCGGAATTGTAAAAAAACAAATCACAGATTCTGGATCACGATAATGCACCAGCTCATACAACATTGTTTGTTGGTGATTTTTTGGCCAAAAACAACACCGTATTCATGCCTCAACCACCGTATTCACTAGATTTGTCACCCTGCGACTTTTTCCTATTCTCAAAACTGATGAGACCAATGAAAGGAAAGCTTTTTGTCACAATGGATGAGATAAAGTAGGAATAGTAGAACGAGCTGATACCGAAAAGCGCATTTCAGAAGTGCTTTGACGATTGGAAGAAGTACTGGCTGGCATAAGTGCATTATACCTGAGGGGAATTACTTTTGTAGGGGACAAAATGGATATTGATGAATAAATAAATCCTTTTCGAAATAATTCAAAATTCACTTTTCTTTACAACAAATCTTGTATATATTTATTAAATGTTTATTAAATATTTTTTCTATATATAAATAATTCTAATCATTTTGATATTCGAGATCAGCTGTCCAAAAAAAAAACAACGAGAAAAATAATTTTTTCTGATGCTCTAGTAATCTAGAATAAATTTTAAACAAACCATTCATAACTTGAAAAAAAATATTATCTTAATAAAATTGCATCTATTTATTTGTAGGCGAGAAGATTTGTTGAATTTAATTGAGGATAGTTTATCTATTAAATTCAGTGCAATATATATATATATATATATATATATATAAATGTCTGTGTATATCTGTGTGAATGTTTATTATTATTATTTTTTTTAATAGATATATATCTTGAATAAATATAATATAGCAGAGCAGAGTATATCGTATTTGATTTTTTTTTATTCTTCATAGAAATAGAATGGTTTTCATTCAAAATAAACAGATGATAAATTCCCAAACGGTTCTCTTGAGATCGACGAGGGCGGTGGGCTCGGTCTGCCGCTGTTATTAATGTTAACTTCCATTTATCCTTCAGCCACGTTCTTATCAAAATATACATACTTCACATTGCTTTTGGTCAACATTGCTGATATTAACAATAATATTAGCTTAGAGAAAGAAAACTTTAATAATAAAAATGGCTGTTATTTTGGCACAAACGAGTATAGAACAGAGAGAGAGAGAGAGGCATTTATGTATTTCATAAACTAACTTGTTTAATGGAACAGAAAAAAAATTAAGTTTACAGTTAAGAATCTTCTAGTCAAAAAAAAAAAAAAATAAAAATGAAAGAAATTCAATCAATTAACGTAAATAAACGATTCAATTTCATTTTTACTATCTCGCCAGAGATAGTATTGCGATCACGAAAATTTTCGATGTTGAGATTTTGATGTTTTTATACGTTTTGAAGGTTCCTGAATCATTTTCACTAAGGTTGAGAAAAATGTCTGTGTGTGTGTGTGTATGTGTGTGTGTATGTGTGTGTGTATGTGTGTGTGTGTGTATGTATGTAGGCAAGATTACGCAAAAACGGTTTGAGCTAGAATGATCAAATTTGGTACATGGACATTATTCAAAATTCATAGTTTTCTATCAACTTTTGAGAAATGTAGGTCAACCGGAAGAGGGTCATTACCTACAACGTTTTGATTTTTTTTCCTCTAAAGTGACCGTAAAAATAAAAATATATGTTTGATAATTTTTCACATGATTAATAATTGTATAAAACTGCTATATATAGAATTTCAGCTTGATTGAATTGCTGAAAGTACCAGAATTAATTTTTTAACACTGCATATCTCACGCGCCAACACGTGCCATGGTGCCATCAACAAAAAGCCAAACATGCGCTGGTTTAATATTTATTATTTATAATTTATAATTAATTAAATTTAATTTAAAAATAATATATTATGTTATTTAATCCAATTCAAATTGCGAGATAGTCGAGTGGAGACACTCCAGCTAATTCTGTTTAAGGATCGTTTCATTCAATATTACCATCTAATAAAGAATCTTTTATATTTTATTAATTTTCAATTAAATTCTTTCAAACATTTTATTGAATGTGTAAAGAATAACTGATAAATGATAAATGTAGAAAAATTTAAATACTTAGGTTCTGTGATAACGAAAGATAAATAATAATATTCGAGATGAGTTTAAAGCGAGGTTACAATTGGGAAATGCCTTTTATCATGTAATAAACGGGCTGATCGAATCAAAATGATTATCAAAGGGAATAAAAGTTAAAATATATAAAACAATTATTTTACCGTTTGTATTATATGGATGTGAGGCATGGTTTATGACCTTAGGTGACGAGAGTAGATTTAGAGTATTTGAGAATAGGATTCTGCGAAGCATTTATGGGCTAAAGAAAGAGGAGGTCATGGCGAAGATTGCATAACGCGGAATTGCATGACCTCTATGCATCTCTAGATATAGTTAGAATTATAAAATCGAAAAGGCTATGGTGGGCAGGACACGTGGCTAGAATGGGAGAAGATAGAATGGCAAAAAATATATTTGTAGGGGACCTAGTGGGAAACGTCCACTTGGAAGAACAAGGACACGGTGGGTGGATAATGTGGGAAAGGATGTGAGAGAGATGAGAGAGGATGGGGACTGTAGGTTGTGGCTCAGAATAGGAATACTTGGAGGGGTGTGGTTGCTGCGGCCAAGAACTTTCGAGTTCCGTAGAGTCACAGAGATAGATAGATAGATAAATGATCAATTCAACATTGAAAATCATCATGGATCAGCAATAAATTTGCATGAGGTAAAACACTACAAAATAATGCTGTTTTTGGACTCTTAATATTGGATCTTATGCAAATAAATGTAGAATTTGAAATTAGTGTCCAAAAGTCCTTACCAATTTGTAGATCAACATTACCGAATACGCCCATAGATGGCGCGGATCCATTCTGATCACTAAGACTGCGATATTCATCAACATTCTGCTAAAATAGATGCAATCTATTGTCAGGCTGGATAGGACGCTCCTAGAACCTGTCAACGCACCTCAATCCGCGAATCTACGGCAGTGAGGATAGGCTATTCTGAGTTACTAGCGAACTCATTGTGCGCATGGCTCCCTTAGTCCAGTAGTGCAGACTCTTCAGGTTGTTTATGAATAAATACCACTCTCCGGGGTTAATGGAGACGAGAGCGGGCCTCCGTTACTGTCAAAGGTAACGTTTAGCGATCACCCCTCAGCCGACGGCCAGAACATGAAGACGACTGCCTCAACTAGATCCGGCAGACATCCTTTCGGCGAGGATACCATCCATGGCTAAAGTGACCATAAGTCCCGTTTTCAGGTAGCTTGTCCCTTATTTTAAATTTATTATTATATTATTATACTAAGTTATTGTTATATTATTTACTATATTTTTCAGTTATTTTCATTATAATAAACCAAGCCTCCCCAAACTATTACCGAAAATTAAAAAATGTCCCGTTTTTAGGAAAAAAATAAATGGTCACGTTATCCATGGCGCGAGCACCATGGCGACTCTGTTGGCAGTAAGGAACCCATCCACAGAGAGACAACGGCTACAGAGATCGCCGCAGAAACGGGGACCACTGACAACCCATCTTATCTCAAATCATGGTTTACTTTACTGTCAGACCTAATATTGAAAAAAGATGAGAAATTAAGGCTATTTCTTTAAAAGACTAAATCGAATCTTAAGCTAATAATAAAATAGTTTATAAAAAACTTTTTAATACTTAAAATATTAAGAATTAAAACATTTTTAGATGTTATATTAGAAATAATAGTAGTTTTTAATTTAATTATTATTTATTAATTGGTTTTGATACAAATAAAGTAATAAAGTAAAATAAAAAATATTTTGTAAAGAACCATTTAGTATTTATAAATTAAAACAAAACCTGATTAACAATTTTTGACATTCATGTAGATCAGTGATTCTCAACCACTGCCGCGGCATTTATGTGTGCCGCGAGATTTTCAAAATGTGCCGCCAAATTTTACAAATGTAAAGTTCAAATTAAGAAAAAGTACTTATTTATTTTATATGTATGTAAAAAAGGTGAAATGTTTTTGCGATCAGGCTCTTAAACATTTTTGACATTTTTTCAATTTTTTCAATATGGTAAACTTTTACACTTATCTTTTTCTTTGTGTGCTGCCAAATTTTTAAAGCGTTAAAAGTGTGCCGCGGTAAAAAAAAAGGTTGAGAATCACTGACGTAGGTGGTTAAATAATATTTATTACATGAACCCCCTTATTTTTCAAGATTTTTCTGATCATATATATACCTATGTTATATATAATAGGATATTATACTAACCACACATTTTCTTAGATATAAACTATAAATCCGTTATCCGATAAGTCAACAGAGAATATTATGAAATAAAAAATTTCAATTTCCATCAATTATTCCATTCCTATCGTTTATCAAATTCAAATGTATATTTCTCATATTTCATCTATTTTTCATACCCATCCATGTGTTCTTCGTTCTGAATTGTAAAATGATCATTAATGCCAAAAACAGGGATTGCCAACCCTATTTTTGGTCCATCATCAACATCGAGTCCTCTTGATAGGGAGAATTTAGGGGGGGAGGGGGGAAGGGCATATTCCACTCCCATTCCAATCCATCCATCCATCAAATGCAATATGGAAGCTTATGCAAACATTTCGCCTTGCTTCGATTATAATAGCTGTCAGTAACGAACAGGGTTCCCATTTCGACAGGAGATTCTCCCTTTTAGACCCTGGAATGAGTAGTTGAAGTAAAAACGAGTGAGAGGAAGAGGGATGAGGGGTGGGGGGGAGATAGGCGATGAGGTTTATAGATCTCTCGTTGTGTGTATATTTGTATAAAATAACAATAACTGGAAAGATTCTGTCAAGAACACGTTTCGTGGATGATAAAAATCTTTTGAGTAAAAACTTTATTATTATCACAGGACACTCACTTGTCAATAAAATGGATTTCTTATCTGTATTTACTCACTACTTCTTTCAATCTTTCTTTCTTTCGTTTATTAAAAAAAGAAAAAAAAATGAAAAATATGGTAGATATTTCAATTTAATGTTTTTATTTCAATTTTTTTTCCTAGTATTATTATTATTATTATTATTATTATTATTATTATTTCATATTGAATTCGTCCTTTAATTTTTTTTTTTATAACTTTTTAAATGATATTTGAAGTTTATGGTTAAATTTAGAAACAAAAAAATCTGTGTAACAATTTTATTTCCAAATTTTTGATAATATCTTATCATATTATACTATGAAAAATTATATATATATATATATATATATGTATATATATAAATATATATTTGTATATTTTTGAGATATAAACCGCTCTAAGGATTTTTTTGAAATTCACACCATAGATAATATTTATAAAGAAAAATCGATTTGTATTGGTTTCTTTATTAGTTTTTTCTTAATTTAAAATGACGTCACCAATTACATCATCCATATTGAAATTTGCCTCCCACCATTCTTTTTTAATTGGTATTTAATTAATATTTTTTTTATATTTAAAATATTTTAAAATTTGATACTTAATTTCGAAATAAAATAAAAAATATTTATTTTAATAATTAGAATCAAATTACGAGATATATTTATCATTACCCCACCCAAAATAAAAAAAATTCATGAAGTTATCATTATTCATTTGATTCTCGAATTTTTTTTTGTTAGTATACATTAATTTCTCGTATGTTGACATTATCAGCCATTTTCGATTAGTAGTTTGTTTTTGACAACTAAAAAAGTTAGACACGTTTTTGGGTGTTGTTCGATTTTTTAAAGAATCTGTATTAAATTATAAAAAACTGGAGTGTTCTCGCAAATTTGAATTGGATTAATTAACATTTATTATATTTAAATTAAATTTAATTAATTATTAATTAAAATTAATAAATAATATTTATTAAATCAGGGCATGTTTGGCTCTTTGTTGATGGCACCTCATCACGTGTTGGTGCGTGAGATTTGCAGTATTAAAAAATTAATTCTGGTACTTTCAGCGATTCAATCAAGCTGAAATCCTATTTATAGCAGTTTTATACAATTTTTAATCATGTGAAAAATTATCAAACATATATCTTTATTTTTACGGTTACTTTAGAAGAAAAAAAAATCAAAACGTTTTAGGTAATGATCCTCTTCCGGTTGAGCTTCATTTCTCAAAAGTTGATAGAAAACTACGATTTTTGAATAATGCAAGTATACCAAATTTCATGATTCTAGCTCAAACCGTTTTTGCGTAATCTTGTCTACATACACACACACACACATACACACATACACACATACATACAGACATTTTTCTCAACTTTAGTGAAAATGATTCAGGAACCTTCAAAACGTATAAAAACATAAAAATCCCGACATCAAAAATTTTCATGATCGCAATACTATCTCTGGCTCTATTAATCATACTTAAGTTTTGTAGCATAGTTATATAGTAATTAAATAATATATTAAATGAATAATTAATTTGTATATTCTAAGTAATTACTGGATATTTATTGATCCATCTTAATTAATACTCTTTCTATCTTTTTTTCTCTTGTGTCAATATAAGAATAAATTCAATTCATTTTAAATATTTTTTTTTTAATTTTTATAAATCGTATACAAGTTCAACAAAAAGTTAATACTTTTTGTATTCAGTTGATTGTAAATATTGAAATAAATGATTTATAAACATTTACGCCCAACTTCTCTTTGAATAATTATTATTATCATTGTTATTATAGTATGGAAATAAAAGGGATGGTTAATGAAAGGACTTGTGGGTTTAGTATTCCCATTTGGAGTAATCAACTTGATAGAATGTCTATTTGTATAAATGACGTTAATAATTATTTATAGACCTAGTTGAGTTAGGGAAACCATTAATAATATTGATTCTAATTCACTTCAAGTGGCTTTGTTAGAAGATCATGCATGACAAGTGAAAAAAAAACAAGAAAATGCAAATTCTTTCGAAAAAAATATTTATTAAATATAAATATAAATTAAATAAATAAGAATAAGAGGCTTGTTCAAAAGAAAAGGTGAATTTTGAATTATTTCGAAAAGGATTTATTTATTCATCAATATACATTTTGTCCCCTTCAAAGTAATTCCCCTCAGAAATAATGCACTTCTACCAGCGCTTCTTCCAATCCTCGAAGCACTTCTGAAATGCGTTTTTTGTGATGGTTCTTCGATTCCGACTTTAGCTCATCCATAGTGACAAAAGGTTTCCTTTCATTGGTCTCTCCAATAGGAAAAAGTCGCAGGGAACCAAATCTGGTGAATACGGTGGTTGAAGCAAGATTACGGTAGTTTTTTTTGGTCAAAAAATCACCAACAAGCACTGATGTGTGAGGCTGGTGCATTATTCATGATTTGTTTTTCCACAATTACGATCGTTTGAACCGTATTGCTTCACGCAAACGTTGCATAACTTCCTTGTAGTATTCCTTATTAACAGTACGACCTCATCAGTAAGAACTCATAATGCATTGGAATCGAAGAAAACAGTGAGAAAAACCTTCCCATTTGATCGAACTTCTGGCCCTTTTGTAAAGCGCTTGTACCAGTTAAAAACATTTTTTCGAGACAAAATGCCAGAGTTAACATTGGAGCACTTTATTTCATTTTTATAATTTAATACAGATTCTTTAAAAAATCGAAGAACACACAAAAACGTTACTAACTCTTTCAGTTGTCAAAAACAAGCTACTAATTGAAAATGGCTGATAATGTCAACATAAAGAGAAACATATTTATGTATACCAATATAACAAAAAAAAATTTCGATAATCAAATGAAAACAACCCGAGAAAATTGAAAATTCACCTTTTCTTTTGGACAGACCTCATATTTTTAGATGAAATAAAGATAAATTTGTTTTGTTTTTTTTTTCCTTGAAAAATAGTGTTTAAGTTTGACGTTGTTGGTTAACAAGAAATATAGCAAGTTATCTACTTTTGTTGTCTAAAATATGTAGTTTATAAGAATTTCTAAACACTTTCCTTGTTTGAAATTTCATAAAATGTTTTATATCTTGAAATCATTTGCTTAGAATATTTTAATGGCAATATTTATTCTGATATATTCTTGGCGAGTGTAGTAGTGGTATGGTCATAAAGTTGATCACTGGCTTAAAAATATGTATAGTGACGGAATGCGGGTGCACGTGCACGGGTAAAGGGGAGGAGAAATTCCATAAGTCCAAAAACATAAATATGTCGGCTCTGATTAAAAGGCTTATCTTCAGTGACAGACGAACGAACCCGAGCGGTGGTATCCCAAGAAAGCAAAACACAAGCCGATGACAAGTGGGCCAAAGTGTAGAGTATAAAAAAAAACGATCTTTAAATGCTTATAAATGATTCAAAGGAGCTTATTTGTCAGCTTTTTTTAATTTGATACTTAACGAGATAAAAAAAATTAAATTATAAATCTAGTTCACATTAAAATATAGATATTTTAAATTTGTAATTTATTTTTGAAAATGTTTAAGAAATATTGTACATACGAGGTGTGTTCAAAAGAGTAAGGTGACTTTGTATTTTTAAGAAAAAATTATTATTTATCAATATTTATATTGTCCCCTTCAAAGTAATCCCCCTCAGATACAATACACTTATGCCAACGGTTTTTCCAATCCTCAAAGCACTTCTCATAAGCACTTTTCGGTATAGCCTTGAGCTCTTCTAACGATGCAGTCTTTATCTCCTCAATTGTTGCAAATCTCCGCCCTTACATAGGTCTCTTTAGTTTTGGGAACAAGAAAAAGTCACATGGGGCCAAATCCGGTGAATATGGTGGTGAATAATTTGATATTTGATCGAACTTGGCGTGCTTTTTTCGGTCTTGGCTCATCACTTGTAACCATTTTTTTTACTCAGAACGGTATGCAACTGTCAACATTTCAAGTGTTTCGGAGGACTTTATTTTATTTTTTACACAAAATCTGATGTAAATCCTTTGATCCATATTTTTCGATAGAAAAAAATCGCCGAGCACGCGAAAACACTTATAACCTTTACGCCTCACACACAGTTAGTTAGTTGTTTTAAGTTAGAGTCTTTAATTTTTTTTTTTTTTTTTAATTCTTTGAAATTTCTTTTTTTTATCTGGAAGAATATCCCACAGAATGTAATTTGTAATTTTAATTAATTAATTTATTTATTATTATTTATTTTATTTATTAATTTTAATTTATTTTTAAAGAGATATTAATTAAATATTGAATTGCTCGTTTCATCTAGATGTGTAAATTCAATATTTGCAATTTAAATTTTGTCGAATTTTCACTTAAGTTAAAAATTAAATGACAAGTGACAAAACAATATTTAAAAAATTTATGTTTACTAGTGAGATCATCACAAATTTTGTAATTTTAATTAATTTTCAAATAAATATTGTGTATATTACATAGAACATATTCGTTTCTTTTAGGTAGGTAAATTATATCAAAGATTGTGTAATTTTCAGTTAAGTGAAAAATTATTTATTTGGATATAAAACCAACATTTCTGAAAAAAGCATAATTGATTGGTGAAATGCTAGTTTTATCTCCAAATAAATAATTTTTCACTTAACTGAAAATTCTACAATTTTTTAATTCCCAATATTCCCAATATAGTTTTCATTTGATTTCTATGCAATTAACTTCCTTTAAAGAGCTATAATTCATATATATACATACATACCACACTAAAACACTATATATTCGAATATAATCAAACATTTTGGATTTGATTGATAATATGTAAATTTAATAAAAATTCTTTTAAATTTTAATACAAACTTTGAGATAAGTATATTACAGTGAAAAATAATAAAAGATTAATTTCTTGTTCCATGATTAAAAAATTTGTCAGTTTATGTGTTTAATAAAATTTTTATTATTACAAATATTTGATTTGATTTTTCATATGAATAAATAAAACTAAATGTGCCCAACGTTTTTCGTTGAATATGAAGCAATTCATAAATTAACTTTGTCAGGCTTATAGAAAAATTATTTTATTCTTTTTAGTTCATGAGAAAAACGTTATTTTATAAAATTTTATCTTATTTTTGTTTTTTTAAATGTCTACTTTGTGCAATTTTCTTTTTAAAAATTAGTATTTTCGTATCCCTGGAACCTATCTTCGATCTTTACATGGTTTGCTATAGAAAATCTTAATTCACTTTGTTTTTTTAGCGTGGCCCCGACACAAAGTGATGTATTGGTGTATTCAATTTTTCAAAGAATAAATAAAATATTCAAGAGATGGAAAAAGAAAAATTGATTTAGTAAGTATTTAAGAATAAGAAATGATCTTAAAAAGAAAAAAAAATTAAAATTAACTTTATTAATTTACATCCTAAGTAATTGTGGAGAAATTAATAAAAGACTACATTATTTAATTATGTTTTTAATTTAAAAAAACACTTTAATATCATTTTAAATGGTGCTATCCAATATTTAATTACATTTAAATAAATAAAAATAATTAATTCAATAAGAAAACATTCATTTATTTATCATATAATATTTAGATTTCATTATAAAAATGGGTTTCGAAAAAGAGATAGAGATGGTTTTTTTTTCTATTCATATTTACAAGAAATTATAATATTTTTGTTAAATTTAGAATTTTACAATTGTCGAACATAAAACTAAACAAAGTTTCCTCTGAATGTCATTATTATCGAGATATTTTGTCTCAAAATTAGATTATTTATTAGCTACAATTTAAAATCTTTTAATTTTTATTTGTATAATTATTAAATATTTTATATTTCTCTGTAGTGTAGCTATATAGGATGTAAAATGGGCTTGATTCCAAAAATCACATTATATAAAATAAATAAATAAATAAATAATCGTTTATAACATCTAATTCCCTCTGATATTAAACATTTAAATAGCTATATTAAATTTTAAACATTTTTATTAATCTTAATAATATTAAATAACAAACAAACAAAAAAAATCACGGATACAAAACGCATTTTGTTTTTTGTTTTGTTTCTCTCCCGCCCCACACTTCTTTTTTTCTTTAATATCTTGAATGCATTAAAATGTTGACAAAGTTTTTCATTAAAATTTATTTAAGCTTCTTAAATATATACATATTACCATATCTGATAATCAGGATTTTTTTTTTACCCAGTCTCACCCATTCTCTCATCTCTCCTATGAAAACATTCCAACAAAAACTTTTGTTCTAAAAAAAAGCAATTAATAAAATGGAGAAAAAGTTTAATGGTAAAAAAAAAAAAATTAAAATTATTCAGACAAGTAGAAATAAAAGGAAAACAAAAAGAGTGAGAGAGAAAGAGATAACGAATCCCTCCTGGAGAGTATGCAACCAGTAATTAATTAAATTTCTACTTAATAGTCACTGCAAGGATTTTGTTTAACTTTGTTTTTTTTTTTTTTTTTTTTTTTTATTTTGTAAATTTATGAATTTATTCAAGAAAAGATTTTAATTGATCTGTTATATTTTAATATAACTATATATGCTTTAAAATAGGATATGAATAATTTATTTGAATATGTTAAATACAATTCGGTTTTTAGAATGATTTTTTTTATATTAAAGAAGAAGAAATATTAAATATACAAACATATATTTAAATATATGATTTCAATTTATTTTCTATTCTATTTTATGATTATGTTTATATATATTTATGTTTATGTGACACGTTTAGATACAAGGACAAAAAATATTTTTACAAACTGTAAAAGATAAATCAATGAGAAATCTTATCTATCTCAGGAAAATAAATTATGTACCCAAAACTGTTTTATTAATGTTCGAGATCTGTTCAAAAGAAAAGGAGAATTTTAATTTTCGCGGGGTGGGTACATTAGATTATCGAAAGAAGGTCGAGAAGTTCCAACAAATGTGAAGGTCTTTCTCACTGTTATCTTCGATTACAATGGCGTGGTGCATCATGAGTTCTTGCCAACAGGATGTACTGTCATGAGTTCTTAATGTTGAGGTCGTACTGTTAATAAGGAATACTACAAGGAAATTATTCAACATTTGCGTGAAGCAATATGGCTCAAACGATCGGAATTGTAAAAAAACAAATCACGGATTCTGCATCACGATAATGCACAAACACACACATCATTGCTTGTTCGTTTATTTTTTGATCAAAAACAACACCTAAATCATGCCTCAACCACCGCATTCACCAGATTTGGCTCCCTGCGACTTTTTCTAAATTCCCAAAACTGAAGAGACCAATGAAAGGAAAGCGTTTTGCCACCATTGACGAGATAAAGTCGGAATCGAAGAACGAGCGGATGGGTATTCCGAAAAGCGCATTTCAGAAGTGCTTTGACGATTGAATGAAGCGCTGGCATCAGTGCAGTAAATCTGAGGGGAATTACTTTGAAGGAATGTGGATGAATAAATAAATTATTTTCGAAGTAATTCAAAATTCATCTTTTCTTTGGAACAAACCTCGAAAAAAAATAATTTATTTTTTTCTCTAAAGACAATTACATAATATGTATATTAATAGAAATTGTCATTATATTAAATTTAATAAATATATGTAATATGAATAAGAAAAAATAATTATCTCATATTGATATTGATTTGATTGGCAATGTGAGGTATTTATGGTTTTAATTAATTATTAAAGCTTAATTTAAAAAAACATGATTATGTATAGAGGCAAGGATTACACCACAAATCAATTACTAGATATGTAGATGCCTAAGTGTGTTTGTTGTAAGAAAAAAAAATATAATAATTATAGTCAAGTTCTCTCATTAACGTGTATTTTCAAAGTAATTTAAATTTGAAAAATATAAAAGAGAAGAATTATAGAGTAAAAAAAAGAAAAGAAAAGAAAAAGAAAAACGAAAAAGTAAAAGAAATGAATGAGAGAAAGAGAAAATGATTACGTCTCTATGAATTTTTCGTTATAGAATAGATTGGAGCATAAAGAGACCAACCTGAAAGCGTTTAATGTATAATTAAATTAAACGTAACGAGAAGTATTTTATGTCCAGAATCATTCACTCTCTTTGAAGAAAAACTCGAAAATAGATTTTAAAGACGTCCTAAGTGTTTTAGATTCCCTTTTGCCCTTTGATTCAGTTATTTGCGTGGGAATTCAAATTGAGATCAAACGGTGATGTAAATAAAAAAAATAAAAAAAATAAAAATGTCGCTTTTACATGTGACATCAAAAACCCACAACGACGACGAAGATGTCGTTCGCTTTTTCCTTTCATCCCCACCACCATCAGACAGGGCGAAGAAAAAAAAAGACCAAGGGCCCCTTTTTAAGATTTTATATTTGATTCGATTCGACGTTGATTATTTTTTTAACATTGCCAGGAAAAATTGATCTTTTTTGACAGAGAAATGTTCTTTTTAAGAGAATAATTAACTTAAAAATTTTATTAATATATATATATATATATATAAGTATAAAAAGATAGAAGACAATAATTAAGATGGAAAAAACTTTATAACGTAGGTACCTAATACGTATATATAAAGAACTTCAAAGAAAATAAAAATATTTAGATTATATTTATATATAGGTAGAGATATATACATATAAAATATTAAATGAATGTACAAATTTATTTAAATTAAATATCCTTTGATCTAAACATTTTTTTTATATCTATCTATCATTCATTCATTCATTCATTTATATCGCAGTTTTTTATTTAAAAGATAGTAAGTATAATATTTTGTTTCTTTTTTTTTTAAATTAAATTTGCAATCATATCATTAGCATGATTAATAAAAAAAAATCAAATTCACTGTCGATTTAGATAAAATTTAAAAACCTAATGTAAGTTTAAGAGGCAGCTAGCCGAGAGTGTAGCGTAGCGTACACAAGAAGTCGGCGTTCGATTCCAACTAAGAACTAATTTTTCCAATAAAATTCAATTTAACATCAGCTGCCTCCGGCTCCAGGAACTGTCAGTTCATACATGCGGGAGGCAACGGGAAACCACCGCAAGGGAGACGGCAAGTTTACTTTTAACAGTGATTTTTATAAATTTCCCTTTTTTCTCCTCATTATAATTTAATAATTGTATATTCGATCAATTGAATATGTAATATATGATAGTTAATTTTAATCAATTAAATATTATTCACACTATTGATTATCTAGATAAATGATTTAATAAATATTTTAATATTCAAATAAAAAACAAAATTGTAAGATGTTTTAAAATTTTATATTAAAAAAAAACAGAAATTTTTCCAAAAAGTAAAAAATCTGGAGTGTCTCCAATCGACTATCGCGCATATTTGAATTGGATGAAGCTTTTTTCTATATTTGAAAATTAATTAAAATTTTAATTTTCACTGATAACATTTTATTGAAATAAAAAGACTGAATTTTTCTTCTTTTGGGACGCGAAGGCCCTGCACTAGCATCTGAACAAGTCAAATCACAATATTTATTTTTTAATAAAAAAATAAAATATTAATTTCCAAACTACAATTATTTATACGTAGTTTGTGATCATTGATGCCAATATCAACCCAGCATGCAATGTGAAATGACCTGGAGAATGAATAATCAGCGAAGGATTTTCACGTGTGACTGGATTCTGAGACAGAACACCTCAACATGCACCAGCGTGTGTTTGGGTCTTTGTTGATGACACCTCGTCACGTGCTGGCGCGTAATTGGCAGTCAACATGTTAAAAAATTTAAAAAATTCATTCCGGTACTTTCAGCAATTCAATCAAGCTAAAATTCTATATATAGCAGTTTTTTACAATTTTTAATCCTGTGAAAAACTATCAAACTTATATATTCAATTTTACGATCAGTTTAGAGGAAAAAAATAAATAAAAACGCGCGCGCGAGCATGGTAGGCAATGACCCTCTTCCGAATGAGCTACATTTCTCAAGAATTGATAGAAAACTACGAATTTTGAATAATGCCCGTGTACAAAATTTCATTATTCTAGCTCAAACCGTTTTTGCGTAATTTTGTCTACAACCACACACAAACACGCACAGGCATTTTTCTCAAACTTAGTGAAAAAATCAGGGGCCTTCAAAACGTATAAAAACATCAAAATCTCGACATGGCTAATAATGAGAAGAATTTAAAGATATAAAATATGGAGTATGTGGAAGAATTAACTCAAATTCTTTTCATAAATGCATATCAATAATTCAATACAATCTAAAAAATATAGATCTATAGCACTGATTCTCAACCACTGGGCCGCGGCACTTTTGGGTGCCGCGAAATTTTCAAAATGTGCCGCCAAATTTTACAAATGTAAAGTTCAAATTAAGAAAAAGTATTTATTTGTTTTATATGTATGTATAAAATAGGTAAAATGTTTTTGCGATCAGGTTCTTAAACATTTCCGACTTTTTTTCAATTTTTTTCAATATGGTTCTAAAAAACAAGGTAAAACTTGGTATGATTATTACATTTATCATTTTCTTTGTGTTCCGCCAAATTTTTAAACCGTTAAAAGTGTGTCGTGGTAAAAAAAAAAGGTTGAGAATCACTGATCTATAGATACATAGATTCAATTCATAAATAAATAATTAATTAAAAATAGCATTTCTATTTTTTTTTTTTGTCAAAATGAGGAAATGAAAAATATTCTTATTAGAATATTGCTCGTTTGATCATCTAATTTTATACAAGTTAGTGAGCAGGACCTCCCAGAAACCGATCGCCTTCAAGTGTCGGCCATAAATCAAACATGTGATCACTAGTGTCGTCGTCATCCTCTCGTCATTCATTCCGTTCATGACATTTTCATGGAAACTCATCTCTCTCTCTTTACGTCAACCTCCAACTTTCTTCTTCCTCATCACTATTTAAACTATATTTTTAGAAACAAATAGAAGATAAAAGAGCGGAAGTCAAGAAATGTCGCCGCCAAAGATAACACTTAAAATTGTTGAGTTACTTTTGATGATTATGGAATTGTTGGTCCCCAGGAGTCCTCCAAATTCTCTAGTCTAGTCAGCCCACCCACAGGTTCGAAAAAAATATTAAACGATATGAATGGAATCGTTTGAAGTCAAACAAAGATTTTAGGATAAATTTGTGTGCGATGTAGATTTCTTCCTCCTTGTCCTTAATATTTAAACTACCATCCAACCCTAAAGCGGTCAAAAGCTTTTAATAAAAAAAAATAAAAATAACTCGGCGCGCTATATTGGTGAAAAGTTGACAAGGAAAAATAAAGAATCAATATGAAAGATAAGATACCCAATTCGATAAATTTCTTCTTCTTTTTTTTTTAATAAGGTGAATAAGGTGAATATTATTTTGAAAGATAAAAATAAAAATTTCAAACGAGGAAGTTGAAAAAAAGAAAAATAATAATAAACGTTTAATAAAATATAAATTTTGTTGTTGTTATTGTTATTCAAAGATAGGAGGATATCATGAATTAATAATGTGAATTCTATATACGTTGGTTATCTTCAATGAAATATTAAATTAAATATCCACCGTTCTTTAATAATTAATATGTAAATTCGTATAAAATAAAGTATTTTATTTAATAAAATCATTGAGAGTGAGTGAGAGGATACGAAAGTTTATTCTGTTCAGAGTAGATCGATTTGAGTGGTTGGTTCAGTGATACTCTATTTTTAACAATTTTAGAATTTTAAAAGGCCCAATGACGCAGCCAGCGTGCGAGCTGCGACTATGTACCTGGCACTCGCTTATCATGTGTCCGGCCAGGACTTAAATATAATAATAGTTATCTATAACCGGTCTGGTCTAATAAATAATTAAGTAATTTGACATATTCTTTATATATTTATACATTCATTTTGTCGTTATTAACTTAATAGAACATTAATATAGATATAGAAATATGGTAAAAGGCTGGTTGATTTTCAAGAAATACCTTTATTTTTACTTTCCCGCATACTTCGTATAAGGGAAGTATTGGAATCGTCAAAAATTTCGACTTCGAGATTTTGATAGATCTTGACGTTTTAGACCTCCCTGAGTCGGAAAATACCATTTTTCGAATTATGTCTGTGTGTGTGTATGTATGTATGTATGTATGTATGTATGTATGTATGTATGTATGTATGTAATGTCTGTAAGCAAATTTACTCAAAAACTAATCAAGCTAGGACTTCGAAATTTTGTACACCGATATTATTCACAGTTTGTAGATTTCTATCAAAATTTCGTCAAAATCGGTTAACCGGAAGTGGTACTTTACCTACACTGGTTGCGTTTACCTTTCAAGTAAAGTACCAGTTTGCTTCGAGATATTTGCTTCATATTTTGTATATAGATTTAAAAATATGAAAAAAATTCAGATACCAAATCTCATCATGATCTGACTACCGGAAGTTACATTTTACCTATACAAGTAGCGTTTCCTTTTTACCGACCGACGATAGTAAGGGAGGTATTGTTTTCACACCAAATTTCACCTGTGGATATTTTTAGGTACATATCTCCACGAATCATGCATTTTCTTAACAGAAAAAAGTATTTTTAGCATGATGTCTGTCCGTCCGTCCGCTGTGTGTCCGTAGAGATGTGTACAGCTTGAACGGCTCAACCGATTTTGATGAAATTTGGTATATTTACTTAATGCATCAGTATGATGAATGGATCAACTTTTGGTGCAAATCCGGAAACCGGAAGTGCTAGTATTGCCGATCGAAGAGAGGAAGTGAAGGGTTATTTTCATATCAAATTTCTTGTGAAGGCATATCTCCACGTATTATGGACTTTGTATTGGTTTTATCCTCGAGAAAAATCATCTTAATTAGTTTTTTCTTAATTTAAAATGATATGACGTCACCCAGCACTTCATGACGTCACAGCCAGCCCTTATATATTATAAATAAAATAAAATTAAAAATATTTATATTATATCCATATCTGTTTTTTTTTTTACATTTAAAATATCAGTTAATCGGAAGTAGCGCTTTATTACATTCTAAATATTCATTCACAACTCTTTATACCTATTTATATGCGGGAAAGTCTAGGGGAGGTCACTCCCGCTTATTTCTATTATAACACAATAAATTTCCAAAATTTAAACTAATATATTTAAAAAAAGGCCAGGCCAGAACCGACCTATGATTTTAAATAAATTAATTTCCAAACATTTTATATATATATATAAAGTATCAAATAAAAAAAAAATTATAAAACTTGAATTAAAACTACTAAATTATATTATCTTGGTTTTTATTTTTAGTTTAATTACTCAATTATTATTTACTACAATGAAGATAAAATTAATTTTTTGGAAAGTACCATTTCCTGTTTCCGGATAAACAATAAAAATTGATGAATTCATGCTACTGATGCATTAAGTAAATATATCAAATTTTATCAAAAATCCGTTGAGCCATTCAAGCTGAACACCTGTATACGGACACACAATAGACAGACAGACGGACAGACATGATGCTAAAAATACTTTTTCCAGTTAACAAAATGCATGAATCGTGGAGATATGAAAAAAATTCTCCACGTATGAAAACAATACCTTCGCTTCCTATCCTCTCGGTCGATAATAATGTTTAAATTTAAATTATAATATAAATTTAATGAATTTAACACAGCTTTTGTTTCTAAAGTTTTACAGTTATTAAAATAATAATGAAAGATGTTTATATTTTCATATAGATATAAAAAACTAATTAAAATGATATTTTCATATAATCTCGTATATACATTTTCTAGATTGAATAGCGCGAACACAGGTAATTTTTCATCGCATTCTTTAATTATTAATATTAATTAATGTTTTTACTTACATGATGGGTTGCGTCTAATTTGGCACAGCGACGTCTTCTTAATCGTCTGCCAACCAATGCGATTAGTTTGGCCAGGTGCCGACGTGCAGGAACACATCGGGAACATTCAGCCGATGGTGGAGCATTGGCCGTTAAGACAGCTCCCGTGGCTGGATCTATCAACGGGGTACCCGAAGATCCCATATAACGAACGAGTTCGCGTCCCGCCAGGCTAGAAAAACAAATAATACAAATATAACAAACTTATATTAATTAAAATAATATAGAAAACATTCATTACTTGTGTGATAATATAATAAATCTATTATTTAAAAATACTTAAATGAAAAACAAAAAATAAATATTATTATATTCATCTATTATTATTATCATAACCTATTCATAACTTAGAAATTATCCAAGTTCAATAAAAGAAAAATTACTAGTTTAAATAATATATGTATGTGTTTATAAGAGGACAGGTCAAAAAATTATTTTATTATTTTTGACGTAGTCGTCCAACGTTTGTTCAATTTTTTTTATTCCTTCGAAAAAATAAGATTTGTCGAGGACATCAAAATAGGTATTTGTTTGTGAGATGAGTTCATCGTCGGGATCGAATCTCTTTCCGCCGAGCCATTAATTCAGGTTTGAAAACAAGAAATAGGCACTTGGGACTAAATCCGGAGAATAGAGTGGATGAGGGAGCAATTTGTATCACTTTATTCCATTTTTTTCTCCAATTACTAGGTAGTCTGCTATTAATGGATGTCAAACAAAAACTAAAACACTCAGCTGGTTCAAATTCCGACAGAAGTCAACTGATAGTGCTGGCAGGAGCAGTGTTGACATTTAATTTAAGATTTTCAATATAAACCACATTTTATCATTCTCCTGAAGTCCAAACGGTTTGTTTTTTGTTTTTTTTTTTTTTTGAAAAAAAGCTGTATTTCATACTTGTACAAGTAGTAAATTGATTTTGTCAATTAAAATAAACACTATTAAAAAAAAAACAACAAAAATTAAGAGATTATCTTTTTATTATTTTATATGTCTTAAAAATAGATTTTTTCTAAACGAGAAACATTTCTATTCAAGTGTCACAGAATCATCATTAAAAAAAAAGAAAAAGTTTTCTCTAATGAACTACAAAGGAATGAGGGTTGTTCTATAGATGTTTATCTCCAAGAAGAAATCTTTAGAATGAGACATTTAAAACAACTAAAAAACCACTAGAAAAGTATGATCATTATCAAAATACCAGACATATTTATATACCTATATATTCAATTCATTATTAACAAAAAAAAAGACCTTCACAAGGGGTTGATAAATTTTAATTATTATCTATTTGTTGGATGTGTTAAAAACTATATGATAGTTGATGATTATGATTCTGAAAATATTTATTTCATAAAAATTATAAAAATAAAGTTAAATTTGAATTTATTGAAAATATGTTCATTTCAAATTTATTTGTTTTTCATTTAAAAAAATTAAATAAATATCTATATGTATTTGTGAATAAATATACTCGTGTATTTAAAAAAGTAATTTAAAATAAAATTCAAAATACTCAGATTTTTTTATAAGAAAAAAATATTAGATAGTTATACTCGATTTAATTATAGCATCACTCTCTGAATTGAACTATACTATACTACAGTGATTTTTGGTTTAAGGTTTAAGTTTTTAACAATTTATTTGCACAATATTTGACACAATATTTTTTGCTTTCTTTAGTCACGTGAAAAATCCATTCTAAAATCTAATAAAATTTTTGATCAAGAAAATAATCCAAACTTAATGAAAGATTAAAAATCATTAAAAACAAACTTAAGTTGATTTTTATTTATATATAATAATAAAAAAAAAATTAAATAAATGATAAAAACATATAAGATTTTCTGTAGAGATATCTTTGACATGTAATCAAAATATATGAAATATATTTTTATGATCAATAAAAATATAATCATTTCACATATATCTCAATAAATAGTTAGAGAAAATTGTATAAATAAAATATAATTTGATTAAAAATAACGTACTAATTTAGAAATATTCTATTCTAAATAAGAAAAATTGCATAATTTTTAGAAATTTAATTGAAAAATAGATGAAAAAATTGTTTTTATATTTTTTTTTAATCACAATCAGTAATCAGTAAGAATTGTTTTTCAACTCCTCCAAACCTGTAAATTATATTAAGTTTCTATTTTTATTATTTACTTGCTATTATATAATACAGTACCTGGTTCATTTATTATAAACTATGAATATTTAAGATTAAGAATATTATTTAACGACAAAATATAGGAAACAATTTCAAATAATTTAAAAGTACATAAATTAAAAAAAAATAGTCATAAAACATACAGCCCTTAAACGTACGTATTAATGCATTGAAAGACAGAAAAGTATAACATATGATAATATATATTTCGTTATTTGATTACAAAATATCATTAAAATAAATATTTTTATAATATTTATTTTATTTATAATATTCTGGATTTAAGGACGCGCTGTCCAGAGCCATTTTTTTATTATTAAAATTCCTATTTTAAATTAAGAAAAAATTAACAAAGATGATTTTTCCCGAGTCTGAAACCAATCCAGATCGATTTTTCTTTATTAAATATTATCTATGGTATGAATTTCAAAAAAATGCTTCGAGCGGTTTAATATATCAAAAATACATATATATATATATTATATATACAATATATATATATACAATTTTTGCTAGTACAATAAGATAAGATAAGATATAAAACTGGTAAATTTTTCTATAATATCTATTGAGAGAAAACAAAGAAAACTTGTTAAAAAAGACAGAAAATACGCGAGAGAGCGATAAGAGGGTCATCGCCTTCCACGTTTTTATTTTTTTTTTCCTCTAAACTGACCGTAAATATAAAGATATGTTTGATAGTTTTTCACAGGATTAAAAATTGTATTTAACTGGTATAGTTAGAATTTCAGCTTGATTGATTCGCTGAGAATACTGGAATTAATTTTTTAAATTTTTAAAACGCTTAGACTGCCAATAACGCGCCAGCACGTGACGAGATGTCATCAATAAAGAGCCAAACATCCAAGTTTATATCACTAAAAATATTCGAAACTACATAACATTGAATGATCATTCTTCTTTTTCTTTAAAATTTTAAATTAAGTAAACGAAATATTAAAATTAATTTGTCAAAATTTCAATTTTCAATTAATTCATTTAGAAATTAGCTGGAGTGTCTCCACTCGACTATTTCGCAATTTGAATTGGATTAAATAACATAATATATTATATTTAAATTAAATTTAATTCATTATAAATTATTAATTAAAATTAATAAATAATATTTATTAAATTAACGCATGTTTGGCTCTTTGTTGATGGCACCAAGTCACCTGTTGGCGAGTGAGATTTGCAGTGTTAAAAAATTAATTCTGGTACTTTCAGAGATTCAATCAAGCTGAAATTCTATATATAGCAGTTTTATACAATTTTTAATCATATGAAAAATTATCAAACATATCTCTTTATTTTTACGGTCACTTTGGAGGAAAAAAAATCAAAACGTTGTAGGTAATGACCCACTTCCGGTTGAGCTGCATTTTTCAAAAGTTGTTAGAAAACTACGAATTTTGAATAATTCCCGTATACCAAATTTCATGATTCTAACTCAAACCGTTTTTGCGTAATCTTGTCTACTATTACACACACACACACATACAGAGAGAGAGAGACATTTTTCTCATCCTTAGTGAAAATGATTCAGGAACCTTCAAAACGTATAAAAACATCAAAATCTCAACATCGAAAATTTTCGTCATCGCAATACTATCTCTGGCGAAATAGTAAAAAAGAAAAAGAAAAATAATAAGAAGAAAGGTACAAAAATTAATAAGATTATTAGTAAAAAGTATAAAATTTAAAATGTTAATTAAAAATAAAAAAAAATATTATAATAAAAAGAGATCATCATTTTTATATAAAAAGAAGTCAAAAGAGATAAAATATTAAATATTGCAACCTTATCTTTTCATTCCAAAATGGGATACATGAGTGACAACAAAACCGGAATTGGAAATACTATATATACCAATATTTATCGGATCCCATACATAAATATGGCATTTCAAACAAATAAATATATAAATATCTATTCATATATTTTCTCCTTCTATATGTTTCTGAACAAACATTAATTTGCTATTTATCGTTTTGTTGGAGGGTGCGTCAAACGCTCAATAAAAATGAGTTTTGCATTTCTTTTGTTATTCAAAATATCTCTTCGATTTAAATCCGCACGATAAATTCTTTTCCTGCTATAAATTCTTGAATTAGATTATCACTACTGGAAGAGTATGCGAGTCTTTATTTAGCATTAGTCAACATTTTTCATATATTTATTTATATTTTTTTTTCATTTAGGACTCGTCATAACGGAAATAACCTTTGCAAATATTGGGCATAAAATAAATGTGTCCCCTTTTGTCTATTCTTCTGGAATAAGAAGAGTGGAATAGAAAAGGAAATAAGAGAGGATCATTTCGTGTATTAAATAAAAGTACCTGGTACATCGAGCCACGGCCCAAATAATTATTCCTTATGCACTATGAATATTTAAGATTAAGATTATTATTTAGAATAAATAAACGACAAAATATATGAAACAATTTCAAATAATTTAAAAGAACATAAATTAAAAACAAAATAGTCATAAAAGATAAAGCCCGTAAATGTATGTATTAATGCACCGAAAGACAGAAAAGTATGGCCTGTGGATATAACATAATATATATTTCGTAATTTGATTACAAAATATTATTAAAATAAATATTTTTAATTTTATATATATTTATAATATTTAGTATTTAAGGAAGCGCTGTCCGGCGTCATTTTTACTATCTCGCCAGAGATAGTATTGAGATCATGAAAATTTTCGATGTCAAGATTTTGATGTTTTTATAAGTTTTTATAAGTTATTTTCACCAAGGTTGAGAAAAATGTCTCTCTCTCTCTCTCTCTCTCTCTCTGTGTGTGTGTGTATATGTATGTAGACAAGATTACACAAAAACGGTTTGAGCTAGAATCATGAAATTTGGTATACTTGCATTATTCAAAATTCGTAGTTTTCTATCAACTTTTGAGAAATATAACTCTACGGGAAGAGGGTCATTACCTACAACGTTTTGATTTTTTTTCCTCTAAAGTATCCGTAAAAATAAAGATATATGTTTGATAATTTTTCACATGATTAAAAATTGTATAAAACTGCTATATATACAATTTCAGCTTGATTGAATCGCTGAAAGTACCAGAATTAATTTTTTAACACTGCAAATCTCACGCGCCAACACGTGACGTGGTGCCATCAACTAAAAGTCAAACATGAGCCGGTTTAATAAATATTATTTATTAATTATAATTTATAATTTATAATTAATTAAATTTAATTTAAATATAATATATTATGGTATTTAATCCAATTCAAATTGCGGAATAGTCGACTGGAGACACTCCAACTAATTTTTGAAGTGAAACTTCTTTAGCGGCGTCCTGACATTTGGTTGAGAATGGAGAGTGAATTGAAAAATTGAAATTTCGTAACGCATTCGTAACGCAAGAGAGAAAAAAGATATAGATATAACGAGTGAGAATGAGATAGCCTCTATCTCCGTCTCTCTTTTGTGCGGTGTTTCGTTCTTGCTATCTGCGTCTTTCTTTTGTCCGGTCTTTCGTTCTTGAGAAAGAGGCTATCTGCGTCTTCGTTTTGTGCTGTCTTTCGTTCTAATACCCTCTCGCTAGGTCCAAAGTCCACGGCGCGCATGCGCGCTAGTACGTTGACGCGGAATAATATTTCTCAGCCTCTGCTGGGTCAAAGAATAAAAATTAGTATGTGACCTCACAGTTACCGCCTTTTAGATATATATCTATTCTTAAAATAAAATTAAAAATATTTATATTATATTCATATATATGTAAAATAATAATTATATTATTTTAATATTCCTATAAGTTGGTATCACAATTTATTATTATTATGAATTATTTATAAGTAATTAATATTATTAATTGGTATTAATAAATAAATAATATTAATTATATTAACTTAATATTTCTAACTTTGTATTACAATAATGAGACGGAATTGTTGTGTGTTAAATTAGATTTAATTAAAGATTGAATTTAGAATAATTAAAAGGGTTATTGAAACCGCGTATGCTGATTAGGGAATGACAAGATTGAATAGGTTCAATTAAAAAATGCTTATATAAAATTATAACTAAAAATGATTTATTTAATAAAACTATAAGAATTTAAATTACAATTTAATTAATTTTTTGTGAATAAATAAACATATATAAAAAACTATATATAAAATTTGAATTTTCATTTATTCATTCATTTAAAATTATTTTCCGATTGTTCCTTTAAAATAACCCCTCTTAGGGGGTCGGAAGGGGAGGCAACATAAGGGAATTTTCTTTCACTTTGTTATTGGGAAAAACCAGGGGGGGGGGGACAGTCTTACCAGGAAAAACCCAAATTGTCAGCGTCCACTCTGGGGTTTTAAACAGTTTTAAAGGAAATGTTAATTATAAGTTCATTTCTCAACGAGTTGTAACTTTAAATTATTTTTATTAATGTTAATTAATTATAATTAATTTATAGCCAATAATAGTTTATTATAGCTAATAATTTTTTAATTTTTAGTGTAATTTGCATGATCATTATTTATATAAAAAAATAAACACATTTTGCAATTTCCCAGAAAGGCTTATAATGTCAAGCTCCCACATGTGTCCATTACAATTAAGAATAAGTAAGTTATGTTTGTCACGTTCACACTTCCACATGTGAACATTACAATTGAAATAGTAAGTTTATGATTCGACATAATTTGCAATGTATCAATCAACCTCTTAAAATTAAGGTTCTTAGCATTTAGCAGGTAAAACACTTGGCGAGAGTCATTCAATTGAAAATTGCAAGGGTGGACTTGTTAATTGTATGTGCTTGGAAATATTCTTTGTAGGAGAGGGCAGTGTGGTTTATTTTTCTCTATTTCTCTCTCACTCACACTCTCAACTAAAATTTATCTTATTCTCTAGATTGTAAGAAGTTTCACTTCCGCCACGTGTACGATGCTGCACATTTTGCTTTTAATATTAAAATTCCTATTTTAAATTAAGAAAAAGCTAACATAGATGAGTTTTCTCGAGGCTGAAACCTCTTCAGATCGATTTTTCTTTATAAAAATGATCTATGTGGGGTGGATTTCAAAAAAAAAACCCTTCTAGCTGTTTTCAAAAATAATTCAAAAATACAAATATAAATACAATTTTTGCTAGTATAATAAGATAAGATATATATTATTTTTACATTACTTTATAGTATTAGTAGTAGTAGTAATAGTAGTAATATTTAAAATTGAAATCAGTAACACTCCTGATGTGTATGCAACCCAATCTTATATGATATGATAACTGCTATATGTAATATTTAATTTTATGATAGGATAAAATAAAATAAAAGAGAGGTTTTATTATTCATTTGTAAGGAGAAATCATTTTTTTAACTACTGGTAAGTATTTATTTGAATTTATTATTGAATTATTTAAATAAAATTATGATTCTTCAACGAAATTAATGTGCATAGGTATTGATTGATAAATCGTGACTGAAATGAATTTAAAATCGATTAGAATTTACTAAAATAAATTAATTTCCAGATCTATAAAAACTTTATTTTATTAATATACCTACTATATAATTACATTCTTTTCAAGTTATTTAATTTTAATTGATTTAAGTATTTCTCTGACCATAATTAGATTGTAGAATATTATTATTATTATTATTATTATTATTAACAAAATTTATATTTTGAAATTATAGTTTTGTACATTTATAGATCTTATACAAACTTAGTTAGGAATGGCCAAACAAAATCATAGAATCATTTACTTAATAAAAGAAAAATAATACATCGTTAACGGGCCAAATGATTATTGATAGCGATCAAACAAATTATATGAATGTTGAAAGAAAATCCGAATGAGCTGAAGAGAACGGAACGGAACAATTTTAAGGAAGGAATAAGGGAGGAAGGAAGGGTGGGGGGTAGGTGGTTAAGGGGTGTGTGCACACCACAACCCGGGCGGCTTCGGCCTAATGACTAGGTAATGTATGACTGAATGGCGTGACTTGCCATCTGACAGGGTGCCAGAACCCCCACCACCATCGACCTTCTCTACACACAAGACATTTACATATCAGTCGGAAAAACAAAAAATAAAAAAAATAAAATAAAAATGAGTCCAATTTTTTTTAAAGGGTGGAGATATGATTAAAAGGTCACGTGATTATACAGTCTAGAATTTGATTACGAATAAATACATTACAATCATTCATTAAAATTTAAGAAAAAAAAAATTTGTTAAATGAAATTGATTGTATTTATTTCTAAATTATTAAGTGAGATTGTATGAAAATAAAGAATAAAAAAATAAGTTAATGAATTAATAATGATCATCATAATTGGATTAATAAAATTGTCAATTTATACTGATAATTATTCAACACACTCACATACCATACGATCTATCAATTTATCAATTTATAGAGTCGTATATTTTATAAAATTTTAGTTAGATATTTTTAACTTTGATTGTTAAACCTGTCCAAGATAACCAGAATGTCATAGAAATTGTACTGTATAAATACGAGGTATGAATTTTGAATTTTCACGTTTTCAGTTGTCAAAAACAAACTACTAATCCAAAATGGCTGATAATGTCAACATATGAGAAACATGTGTGTACCAACATAACAAAAAAAAATTCGATAATCGAATGTACACAAATTCAAAATTCATACCTCATATTTATCAGTTCTTGCCAATAAGGAATACCTCAAGGAAGTTATGCAACGTTTGCGTGAAGCAATACTGCTGAAACGATTGTAATTGTGGAAAATAAATCATGGATAATGCACCAGCTCATACATCAATGCTTGTTCGTAATTTTTTGGCCTAAAACAACACCTAAATCATGCCTCAACCACCGCATTCGCCAGATTTGGCTCCATGTTACTATTCCTAAAACTGAAGCGACCAATGATAGGAAAGCGTTTTGCCACAATTGATGAAATAAAGTAGTTGATGCCCATACCGAAAAGCGCATTTCAGGAGTGCTTCGACGATTGGAATCTGGCTGGTATAAGTGCATTATTTCTGATGGGAATTACTTTGAAGGGGACAATATGGATATTGATGAATAAGTATAAATATTTCTCGAAATAATTCTTTGGAACAAACCTTGTATATTATTTTTACATAAATTAAATTGAAATATGTTTGATTTTATTTGTCATTTTTAAAATGGATTAACTATTATATACCATCTTCTATCATATCACTTTATTCCTATCACTTTCTAGCTTAGGCTTTTAAAAATATTAATATATGATAAATTGTAGACAAGGTGCCATGAGAGAGAGAGATCAGGTGCGTTTGTCAGCAAAAGTGTATTTTTTATTCATTAACATGGTGCCTTTGAGTCATATTTTTAACTTTCTTTGTCAAGTTTAACTATATATCATTGGAAGACGTGTTATTAATTTAAATGTAAATGCACCCATACCCACTTGAGAATACTATTTTATTAAAATTTTAAATTATTTTTAAGTCATATGTTCCTAAAATTTAATAATTGAATTTAAAAACAAAATAGATTTTATTTTTCTATCCCCCCTCCTATATATATAATACAATAAAACATTAGGGTTTGTAATTGATGAATTTTAATTTTCAATTTTTTTTTTTTTAATATAATAAATTCTATTTATAATAATAATAATAATAATAATAAAATGAATAGAACGTAATGAATCCAAATGACAATTTTTTTATGATTATATATACGAAGTTTATAAATATAAACCAATTACCAAACGCAGATAAATCGACTGAATAAATGGTTAAATTAATATAAAAGATGATTATAATAATAAACAATTTATAAATTGAAAATGAATTATTATTATTATTATTATTATGATAATTGTAAATTAAAATCATATAAAGCCAACATGAAAGAGTAACTAACTAAACAGATACCACAATGAATTATCAATTTATATCAATAATAATCATTTTCTTAAAAAATAGATACTCATTATATAAAATTGAATGAAAGTTGAATGTAACTTTGGTTATAAATAAAGAGATGGAAATGATATATATATATAATTTTATATATGTAAATAAATATTAATATTAATAAATGACTCAAATTTCAAAAATTTGAAATTATTGTTAGAAAAGCATATTAATTAATTAAAAACGGCAAGATTTTTTTTTAAATTTTAATTATTATATAAATGAGTATACTTTACCAATTAATTAAAATTTTTTAGAATTTCTTAAGATTTTATTAGATTTTTTTTATTTTTTCACAAATTTCTATTAATTTTATTCATGAAATATGTTATTTTTATATAATATAAATAATAATAATTATATTTATTTTTAAATTATTGACCGATATTTATTTTATAATAATTGTTAAAATTTATAATTAATAATAATACTTTTTATAAATTAATTGTATTTATATATTAATTATATTTATAAAAAGTGAACATAAATAAATAAAATATATAATTAATTTGCAATAAAAATAAATTTTTGAATATTATAAAAAAAGGTAGATTTTTTTTCTTTTAATAATTTTCTAGTAAATATAAATATCTTATATTATTTAAATGTTTATTTTATTTTTTTTGAAAATCTTTTATTATAACATATTATAATTTTATCATTATATTTATTTATTAATATATTTTAAACGTATACATAAGTACTCATTGAATAGATAATAGTATAATTTAGTATGGTAGAATAGAATAAAAATATATTCATGCAAAAGTAATTGTTTTTTATTGATCTAACATAGTAGATTCTAGATTTTATATGGTAGAGAATGTGATGATAATGTTAATAGAATTGCAGAGATAAAGAGAGAGAGAGAGAGAGAGAGAACAACTCACATGACGTGTATCGGTTTTTCAACGCCTGGGGTGAAAGAGTGTCGCGGGTTGCCGAACGACTGGCATTGCAGGCGCCAAGCGCTTAAATGTTCCCTCACTCACACCACCAGAGAACAACCCCTACCTCACTACCACCACCACCACCCCACGAATGGTGCATGCGCATGCCCACGCGAATTAACTCCCCTTGGACAGTAGTGGAGTCCAAGACGAGGAAATGCACTATCGGCTTTCGAACAATGCCAATCGATTAGCTGCCTGCTTGCTTGCTTGCCTGCCAACATCTTACTTTTCAACCCCAAAGAGAAAATAGAAATACATGTGAACTTCCATAAAGAAAAGATGACATCTTCATCATCATTTCAATTTATATTATTACTTACTTAAAGTTAATTTAAAAATAGATACGGATATATGCAGATAAAACAACTAACTTCTACTAGTCAATGAAAATTAATATATACTATGTTTTGATAACTTTTTCTTATATTATTATATAACATTATTTAGAAAAGATTGTAAAAAAACAGATATGCATATAACAGATATATTTTTACTTTTATTTTATTTATAATATATAAGGAGGCGCTGGCTGTGACGTCATATAATTATAAATTAAGAAAAAACTAATTAAGATGATTTTTCCCGAGGATAAAACCAATACAAAGTGCATGATTCGTAGAGATGTGTAAAAAATATCTCCTCGTGTGAAATTGGGTGTGAAAATAACCCTTCCCTTCCTATGGTCGATCGGTAATACTACCACTTCCGGTTTTCGGATATACACCAAAAGTTGGTCAATTCATCATACTGGTGCATTAAGTAAATATACCAAGTTTATCAAAATCCGTTGAGCCGTTCAAGCTGTACACATCTATACAGACGGACGGACGGAGAGACATCATACTAAAAATACTTTTTTCTGTTAACAAAATGCCTGATTCGTGGAGATATGTAAAAATCCCCATATGTGAAATTTGGTGTGAAATCAATACCTCCCTAACTATCGTCGGTCGGTAAAAATGAGCTGTGGCCAGGTTCAGGACCGACCGACGATTTGAAATAAATTAATTTCCAAACAACATAGTATAAGTAAGTATATAAAGTATCAAAAAAAATATGTTTAAAGCTTGAATTAAAATGATTAAATTATATTATCTTGGTTTTTATTTTTAGTTTAATTACTCAATTATTAGTTACTACTATATTCTAAGTGATATATTTTCCGACAATGAATATAAAATTAATACTCTGAAAACTACCACTTCCGGTTTCCAGATATATACCAAAAGTTGAAGAATTCATGCTACTGTGATTAAGTAAATATACCAAATTTTATCAAAATCCGTTGAGTACTTCAAGCAATACACGTGTATACGGACACACAATGGACAGACGGACAGACATCGTGCTAAAAATACTTTTGTTGTTAACAAAATGCATGTTTCGTGGAGATTTGTAAAAATCTCTCAATGTGAAATTTGGTGTGAAAAAAATACCTTCTCTTTCTAGCGTCGATCGGTAAAAATAACTCAAGTCCATCTGTACGAATGTTAGATAGAATTTTTTGTCAACCCTCTCATACTTGTTTGTGTACGTGCCTTTTTTAAAAGAAGTTTTTCCCAACACTTTCCTAAATCAATTACCTATACAACTCCTTTTAGTCGCCTCTTATGATACAAGCTGGAGATACTGAGTGAGTTTATTCTTTATTTTAAATCCCCCTCTCCTACGCACTGTACAGTATAGAATACCTTTCATACAATCAAACAATTGAACTTTTATTATAGTAAATAAATTACTATTACTAAAAGATGAATTGAATGCCAATCGTCTGATTTTGGTTCAGGAATGTATTTTTATGGAATTTAATTAGCAACATAGCTAGTAGATTAATAAAATATATCAATAGATCTATATTAAAAATAAAAACAGTATAAGAACAATGAACGATTGAAATATATTTGATATCTTTGTCAATGCGCTGAATATAATAGGATTATATTATTAATTTATATTTATAAATTTAATATTAAAAAATATATGTATTAAAATAAACAAATGTAATTTATATTATTTGTTCTATTTCGTGATTCCAAACTTTTTATTTTCATTTATTTATTTATTTATTTTTTAAGTTTTTAATGATTTATTAAATAAATTTACTAATTAAATTATTGTATATGGTATACGTAGGTAGGTAAATAAAAACTTCTCATTTGCTTTGTGTTTTGTTTTTTTTTTTTTGTTGTGAAATTTGTTTACAAAATCAAAATATATTGTAAATGTATAAGGTTGCAGCCAAAAAAATAAATAAATAAATAAATTCAAAAGATAAATATTTGTAAAAAGGGAAGGAGGGGCATTTTAGTGAATCAAATATAATTTTATATTTTATTTTAATTTTTGTTTATATAAAAAAAAACCTCTGACTTTTGTCCGTCCTACGCAAAGACAATGCCTATCAAGTCGGTTATATCACTGAGGAATCCTATGATCAATAGAACAGGTCCTCTCAACCTTTACCTTGATTTTCTTGATCGGAGGCGCAATCTAGTAGATTTCCCAAAGTTGATCCCGAAGGCTGAGTTGACTCCGTCCCATAGACCCCAGCTAGAGAAATTCCCTTGCCAAGCCCGGGACTTGAACTCGAGAATGTGAACCAGCTACGCTAACCTTTTACCCTGTAGCGCCTTTAGTTTTGGTTTATAGTAGATTATTATTCTCTGCATTCTCTTTAATAATCGAAAATATTTTCTACACATTATTCAAAGATGAAACAGAAAATATACAAGATAATAATAATAATAATAATAATAATAGAGATCAATTAGTAAAGAAATGTAGTAATTTCTATTAAAAATGATGAAAAACAAATATTAAAAATTTAGTAGATTAATTCCTCTTAATATAGGTAGATATTTCTTATAAATTATAGATATTATATATTATCTGATATAATAAAAGTGAAATTTTCTTAATGAATAAAATATTCTGTTTATTTTGCTATCTTGAAAATCAGACATTTTAAATAAAGATGAAACGATTTTAAAGGAAATCTCACTCTATCTAATATATACAAATTGTATTTAATATTTGCAGTAAAGTTTCACTTATATCTTATTAAGTCCAAATATTCCTAATGCTAATGAAAGATGAAACGGCTGGTGGATTCATCAATGATGTCTCTCACTTTCTTACAACACAGAAATACACAGGTATATATATCTAAAGAGAGAGAGAGGGAGATAGAAAGATAGAGGGAGCTAGTCAGAAGAGACTCGAAGAAGATGAAGAGTTGTTGCTCACGATGACAAGATCAAAGGTATAAGAAGACCTTGGCTTAGGAAATGATAGAGTGGTCTATCTAAGAAGAGGAGCGAGAAATACTTCCTTTCATTAATAAGAAAACGAAAGGAACCAAAAGTCAATTTATTAGTAGACGAATGGAGAATGAATTCAAAATTATTATATATACACCTATATATATATATATATATATATATATATATATATATATATATATAAACAAATTAATTTACGATAGATTTTCAAAAGTACAAATATACGAAAGTATATAAGGATAGAGATGTTAATATATGAAATTAAATTTATTTCTATAATATATATTATAAATGAGATAAATAATTAAATAAATAATCTTTATACATATTGACATAATATACGAGGGTGGGGTGAAAAGTTTCCGGCCGGACCAAGTAAAACGATGTTTTTAATTTTTTTTTTTTGCTATATTTTTCAACATAATCTTCATCAACACTGATACATTTCTCATAACGGTGTACTAATTAATTTAATTAATTTAATTTAACTCTCATCAACAGTTATGAATCGACGCAAAAATTCGCTTGGATTAAGCCTACAGTGCCAAATTGACGGTAGAAATGGTTATTCGAAGCAGTTTTTGGTCTAACGTTAGCAAACGCGGCACCCACCTTGCACACAGCTTTCCATGTTCAAATGGTTGTGCAAAATATTTCGCACACGCTCAGCTGACATCGTACAGGTCTAAGCTATCTTCAATGTTGAAAAATAAAGCAAAAAAAAAATGTAAAAACATCGTTTTTCTTGGACAGACCAGAAACTTTTCACCCCACCCTCATATTATATATATTATCATAAGGCTTGTATTTATTTCTTTGGTGTATGATAGCTAATATATAAAATGAATATAATCATTTAAAATTAATTACTACTTAATAATTTAATATTTATAATTGAAAAAATATTTTTTTTCAAATTCAATACTAAAAATTGAACATTTCCATTGATTAATGAATAGAAAAATTTAAATATCTAAAAAAAATATAACTTAGATTTAATTTACTAGAATACGGTCTGTTTAGAGGGAAAAAATGAAAACATGGTAGGCAATGACCCACTTCCGGATGAGCTATATTTCTCAAAAGTTGATAGAAATCTACAAATTTTGAATAATGTCGGTGTACCAAATTTCATGCGATATGGCAAACCTTTTTGAATGTCCGTGCCACAATAAAATTTCATTCATCATCGAGAAAAAACTACCCTTTCTCCTTAAAAACACCAATAAAGTGTAAAAAGAGGATGTAGAAAAGCTAAAATTGTTATGCTACTTCATAAATTTGTTCATAATTCGAAATGTTGTTTGGTGGAACTATACTCCAAAAAATTTTGAACATTATTATGTCTCATATAAATCCAGAGAATAGAGTGGATTTGGTAGCAATTTGTATCCCAATTCATGGACTTTCATGGAAATTCACTTTTTTCCATTATCTTCTCCAAACACGAGGTAGTCTGCTATTAATGGATGTCAAACAAAAACTAAAACACCCAGTTGGTCCATATTTCGACAGGAGTTAGCTGATAGTTGTCTGCTGGTAAGTACAGTGTTGCCACTTCATTTAAGATTCGGGAAATTAAAAAAATCACGGACTTATACATCTGCCCTCGTAATATAGGTTTATATTTTACTAACAAACTGTGGCCACATTCAAAATGTACAATTTGTCGGTTTTTGTTAACCAACTAAGATATTCAGTTCAGATTCTCATTTCTATTGAAAAATGTTAAAATTATTAAAAAAAATTTTTTTGTCTGTGTAGTGCCATTAAATTTTTCAAACGTGTCACATCATAGTTTCGCCATCTCTGTACTATAAGTAAGTGTATATATCTATAATAAAAAATAAATAAATAAAAAAAAGATTTTACAAATAAAACTTTTTTTTATAAAATTATTAAAACAACTTTTTCTATAGTACGGCATGCTAAATAGTAATTAAAAAATAATGGTGGGTAGTTATAAAAGAAAAAGATTGACAGATTATACTTATATATCCTTGCGGGTAGGGTGAATGGGGCTTTTAGAAATTAATTAAAAATAAACATCGACAATTGAATAAACTGTTTCCCTTTTATATAATAAATGATAGAGGAGACTTTGGTTTAAAAGAAAATAACTTTTTAAAAAAGTAGCAATTTGATTTCAACCAGTATTCTGATATTGCTTCATTAAGAAATGGTCAGTGTTTGTCTGGAAGGTTATTGCCTCAAAGATAAACATCATTCGAGAGGAAACCTGAGATGGCGACAGGCATCAGGTGCATTCAAGCATTAATAGAACGACAACCCAGAATAATAAGGACACTGGGCAGCCAAACAACATAAAAACAAAAAAAAAACAAAAAAAAATAAGAAATTGCAATCTGTTCACTTCAATCAGTTTAATCTGTTATTGAAGTCTTGTTTAAACGTCTTTTAGAGATGAATCTACTGACAGGCTCGAAACACACACACAATTTTGGATTTTAAAAATTTTAAATTTTCCAGAAAATAGATAAATGTGCAAAATATTAAAAAAAAAATTAGAGATAAATTGAGAAATAAATGAAAAAAGAAAAAATGTATTATTATATAAAAATATTTTAGAATAATTCATTTTATGAAAATAAAATATAAAAATTATAGAGAAAATTCTATATTTTAGATAATTTCTATATTTACATCATTATTTATTATAATCTTATATTATTTTTACACTAGCCGTTCCCGGCATCATATGCTGCCGGCGGCATAAAACTCTTCTTAGAGGGACATGCGGCTTCTAGCCGCACGAGATTGATTAATATAATAATAATTTATAGGAATTTTGTTTCAAATACTTACAAAATAACACAACGTTTAAATATAAAATTAATAACTTTATTCACAAATTGTCGTAATATTTTTTTTCGATATTTAATAATAACAAAACAAAATTTTAAAAAAATAAGTTGACCTGTGGCCAGGCACAGAACCGACCGACGGTTTGAAATAAATTAATTTCCAGCTACAGAAATCATTTTAAATAATTTAAATGTATCTATTAATGCAGTAAAAAACAGATATGGATATAACATAAATATTTTTAATTTTATTTTATTTATAATATATATGTAAGACCAGGCTGTGACGTCATGAATGGCTGGATGACGTCATATAATTTTAAATTAAGAAAAAACTAATGAAGATGATTTTTCCCGAGGATAAAACCAATACAAAGTGCATGATTCGTAGAGATGTGTAAAAAAATCTCCTCATGTGAAATTTGGTGTGAAAATAACTTCCGGTTTCCGGATATACACCAAAAGTTGATCAATTCATCATAATGATACATTAAGTAAATATACCAAATTTCATCATAATCCGTTGGGCCTTTCAAGCTGTACACATCTATACGGACGGACGGACAGACGGACAGACATCATGTTTAAAATACTTTTTTCTGTTAAGAAAATGCATGATTCGTGGAGATATGTGGAAATCTCCACATGTGAAATTTGGTGTGAAAACAATACCTCCCTTACTATCGTCGTTCGGTAATGAATAGTAATATTAGTAACCAATTAATTTCTTTTTATGTTTATTATGTTTAATAAATTCTCTTTTTTGATAAAAAATAATATTAATATAAAAAATTAGAATATTTCATTTTTTTTTATTTTAAAATTGTAAATTGTAAAATTCTAAATTTGTAACTAACTTCATAATGTTAAAGACATATTTCATACAAAGGAATTTATACACTATATATATTGATTATTTACAATGGATTTCGTATTTCTTTAAGATGTTATTAATTAATTTAATTAAATGTATAAATGAAAATTGCTTCAATTTTAAAAGGAAACAACAGTTGATTATGAAAAAAAATTACGAAAACCAACTATATTTATAATCCTATTCGAAAATATTTTCTACAAGATCTAGGCATTAAAGAATATGCTTTAATACCATTAACTTATTAAAGGTTTTAATAGCAAATGCACGTTTCAACTTTTAAAACACTTAAAGGTAAAAAGGGGAATAATCAGTACAAAAGTCAGCCACAGAAGACGGATTAAATAAAATATACAGAGGAGGACAAAGAGTAAAAATATACCGCTTAGGCTAATCCAGACAAAATTAAAATAAAGTATAATTTATTGTTATATAATAAATAAATAAATAAATTTAAATCTTGTCAAAGAGTAAAAGACAAAAACAAAGCAAAATAAAAAATTAACTAATAACTGATGAAACCAAAAACTGAATTAAATTTTAAAATTTGAAAAGTGAATAAATTAATAATTAAGTTTGATTTTTAATTTATAATTAATGATGATTTTTTCTTCTTTATTATCAGTCAGATTTCATTTAAGTAATAATATTTATATATTATATATACAGGTAATCCTCGTTTTAGGCTGTTCCTCGGAACCAGAGTCCTCATCGAAAATGAACAACAATCTAATTAATAAACGTGTCCAAAATTCTAAGAACAAACAAACAAATAAAGTTTAAATTAGTTTACAAAATAGATAATAATTTCTGAATGCAATTAATGAAAAAGACTCAATGCAGACTGGGAGTATATGCTTGACTCTCAATCTAGTGTTCCTGGGTTCAAGTCAAAGAGCTTTCAATTTCTCTCTAGTTGAAATCGAATTCCATTCAGAAAACAAAAATCATAATTAGAAAGTTATTTGAAAGAAAAATAAAGGTTTGGATGATCTGTTGTACTGATCATTCAATACCTTTACCCCGTCCATTTAGACAATATCCGACTTGATAGACGCTGTCTTGATAATGTCTTTGTTTATTAAATATAGTATTATCTTGCTTCGTTTGTATGTTAACTGCTTTACACTAACGGTGATTGTTTTAATTATTCAGCAATTCTTGATTGACATAGTGGATCAATATTTTTTTCAAATTTTTTATTGATCGGATGCTCCAAAAAATGTGAATTAAATCAACTATTGTATTTATGTCAAATATTGGAACAACTCTACGGTTATTTCTATAAAAATAATCAGACATAATTCCATGCCCCATTTCACAATCATGATATGATGGCCTTTCTAGTGTACTAAATGTACACTACATTTCGAGAGATTATTTACAATCTCTGTATATTTCTTTTTAACCAAGTGACGAGCTATATTTGTGGCCATTTCTAAAAGAACCAATATCATCAAAGTATCTACCTGTTCATTACCCATAATTCAACTATGTTTTGGACTTCATAAGATTTTCAATTGTATCTTCATTATCAATGTTTACTTATAAATACATGTACATAATTTTAAAAGAAAGAATAGGATAAAAGAATAAAATACAATCAATTTAGTTTATTAATCAGTCAATTTTGTATTTTGAATATAAGAATCTATATCCATATGAACATATATATAGTGTAAAGCATACAGTCGTTGGCCCCCTTAATCAATTCCTAGCAGTTTTTAATGCATATCTGGGCAAATTGCGGAACATAGATACTATGAGCATTTTGAGCAATAAAAAAAAAATCATTTCTCATGACATTTTCAATAGTCACGCAAAAATCCTAAAAAATACAGTTATTGGCCCCCTGTTATAGTTATTGGCCTAGGTATTCTATAGTGATTATACAACCATACAACAAACGATTACATAACCATAGTTAATAGCGCAATTTTTAAAATAAAAATCACTTATTATTTGTGTTTTAGTGATAGGGGGCCAACGACTGCATACTTTACCCTATATATATATATATATAATTATCTATCTAATGCTAATGTATATTTATTATTTCGTTAATTTATGCAATTTATTATTATAATTATTATTATTAATATTATTATTATATTCTTTGATATTAAAAAAAATCTTAATAAAATGCTTGATCTTCTCTTAGAAATAAATATAAATTAATATATATACATATATATATATATATATGTATATATATATAAAAACGCAATAACTCTTTATAATTTTCATTCTAAGATGAAAAGAAGTAAAAAAAAGTATGCCGCCGCCTTGTAAGGACTGCGATCTTAAAAGCAAAAAGTTGATGCTCGAGAAACATCAAAGGCAAAGGTGGAAAGATAAGATAAGAACTCCGCCCCCATGCCACCCTCCCCTAGACTGCCGGAGCTCTATTTCCGACCACCCTACCAATGCCTTTCTCATGATTAGATTAGGGGATGATGAATGTTGGGGTATCAATCAAGTGCGGCATCATAAGGCTAAGTAAATAGCACCTGGAATTCATTACCGTATTAATTTGACAAGATTCTCTCTTCGTCGAAAGTTTATTTACTTAACACATATCTTGTGGAGAGGAGAGGCGAGGGGAGGAATAGATTCATTAATTAATTAACTTGAGTATTTCATAAGCCCCTATCGAAAATGTTATGAAATAACAAATCCTACAAGAAATTTATTTATTTAATTGTATAAATACAAAGATTAAAAATCAATTGTAAGTAATTGAATTTTAAAATTTATTATTCATTAATTTTCCATTGATTTTTAAACAGGATAGAATATAAATGAATTTAGAATAAAAAAATGAGATTTGAAAAATGAAATATTTTTTTATTTGTAAAGTTTAAATACTCTTAATAATTTTTTTCTATTGAAATTTTATTACATTTAATAATAAATAATAATAATTAAAGGAATCGATATCGATAAGTAAAGTCTTTTTCATTCATTCGAATTTGAAGAATTTGATAATTTCTTTTTTTTTAACGACAAAGGATAGGAAGTGAAAGAATTATTTTCATATCAAATTTCACATGTGGAGATTTTTTACATATCTTCACGAATCATGCATTTTGCTTACAGAAAAAAGTATTTTTAGCATCAAGTCTGTCTGTCTGTCCGTCTGTCCATTGTGTGTCCGAATAGACGTGTATAGCTTGAATGGCTCAACGGATTTTGATAAAATTTGATATATTTACTGAATGCATCAGTAGCATTAATTCATCAATTTTTGGTGTATATCCGAAAACCAGAAGTGGTAGTTTAAAAAATATTAATTTTATATTCATTATCGGAAAATATTTCACTTAAAAGATAATAGTAATTAATAATTGAGTAATTAAAGTAAAAATAAAAACCAAGATAATATAGTTTAGTCATTTTAATTCAAGTTTTAAAATATTTATTTTTTTTTTGATACTTCATATATATACCAATAATATTGTTTGGGAATTCATTTATTTCAAATAGTCAGTCGGTTCGGTGCCTGAGCACAACTCAATTTATTCTTTATATCATCAATTCCTTCAATAAAAATAAAAATTACAATTTTTTAAAATTAATTTGATTTATTTTATATTTTGAATCAATTTTACTACTGATATTATAAAAGATCATCACATTAAATCCTAAATGAAATAAAATAAATAAAAATGGAATTGTAATACATAAAAGAGAGATAAAAAACAACAACTATTATTTATTTAAAATCCTTCAAATTAACATTTCAATAATTATCATGTCCATTAAATTATAAATGAATCTCCCCATTGATTCTTTTCTAAACAAACATTAAATATAATTTAAAACCATTTTTGAAAATTGAAAAAATATAAGTAAATAATTCTTTCACTAAAATAAAAATTAAATTGAATTATAGGACATGTGAATAACTAAATTCCTAAATTTGAAAATGTATAAATATAATTTACGAGGGTGGGGTGAAAAGTAAGCAAGAAAAACGATGTTTTTACATTTTTTTTTTTTTTTTGCTTTATTTTTCAACATTCAAGATAGCTGTGAGCTGTACGATGTCAGCTGAACGTGTGTGAAATATTTTGCACAACCATTTGAATATGGAAAGCTGTGTGCAACGTGGGTGCCGCGTTTTTGCTAACGTTAGACCAAAAAACCATTTCTAATGGCAATTTGGCGCTGTAGGCGTAATCCAAACGAATTTTTGCATCGATTCATAACTGTTGATGAGATTTAAATTAAATTTAATTAATTAATTAATTAATATTAATATATTTTTCAACATAATCTCCATCAACACTGATACATTTCTCATAACTTTGTTCTAATTTAGTTAATTAATTTAAGTCCCATCACAACAGTTATTAATCGACGCAAAAATTCGTTTGGATTACGCCTACACCGCCAAATGGTTTTTCGAAGCAGTTTTTGGTCTAACGTTAGAAAACGAGGCACCCTCCTTGCACACATCTTTCCATGTTCAAATGGTTGTGCAAAATATTTCGCACATGTTCAGCTGACATCGTACAGCTCTCAGCTATCTGGAATGTTGAAAAACAAAGCAAAAATATAATTTAAAAACAGCGTTTTTCTTGGTCCGGCCGGAAACTATTCACCCCACCCTCGTAATATATATCCAAGATATCTCTTCCTATATATAATGAATGTTTACATCTATATTATTACGATAAAAGAGTTTTAATTTTAAATTATTCATTTAGAAAGAACAGGTTTCAAAGATTAAATTATAAAATGATATTCATTTAACATGAGATATTCTCTTAATTAAAATGATATAAAGTGATTCATATTCAAATTCTTGTTCATTAAGTCGGTTATTCATATTCAAAAAGATTTAAATAAAGTAGAAAAAATATATATATATATATATTAAATGTTTATTCACATTCAATTAATGTTTAATTCCATAAGTCAATGTTGAATAATATATATATACTCGTATTACGGATATATCATCCATTTTTTTTTTAAATATAATTTCTTTAGTAACTTCTCATTGACACGTTGGTTGAATAATTATAATAATTATGATTTATTTTTCCCTCAAGTTTGATTATTTTTTTTTACTCCAATCCTTTTGACATAAATATATGTAACTCAAAGTGGAAAAGAGAGCCGGCTATAAAGAATGATTAGCTGGAGCAACAGGCGGGCCGGCCGGTCTCTTTGATCTTTGTATAGAGGGCCCCCTCAAGAGGGGGTATAAGAGAGTAAGGGGAAGGCAAATCCGGTCTGACCACGTGGTCATTTGTGTCCACGTTATTGGATTTAACCAACACCATTTTAAAACTCAATTCAAAGAGTCAAAGAGGGAATGTTCAATTAAAATGTCAAACTATTGTTCGAAGAAGAAATCAAAAAAAAAAAAAAGAAAAAAGAATTAACCGACCATTCTTTAACTGGATATTTTCTTAGCCATTAATAGTAAGTAATAATAATTAAGGAAATTAAGATTTCATTTTCTAATTGATATTTTTCCTTAGGTGGTTTATAAAATAGACATCAACTTTTAATCATTATCCACCCCGTCATTGTAAAACTGGTTGTTTGTTATAAATAATTGAAGTGAAAATAAATGAAATTTAATTAAATTAAATTTAATCGACTCTTCATTAAGTAAATTAGAATAATTTCAATTTATTTTCAATGATATAGAAAAGTTAATTTCCAAAAATAATATTATTAAGGGTGCTAGAAGACCCTCTTCAATGTTTAATTATATGTATGCCTAATACGTAAGTATATAATTATATTAGTAAATAAAATTATTATTGTAAAATAAATAAAATTAATAATAAATAAGTTGACCTGTGGCCAGGCGCAAAACCGACCGTCGGTTTGAAATAAATTAAATTCCAGCTACAGAAACAATTTCAAATAATTTAAATGTATCTATTAATGCAATACAAACAGATATGGATATAACATAAATATTTTTAATTTTATTTTATTTATAATATATAAGTAGGAGCTGACTGTGTCGTCATGAAGGGCTGGGTGACGTCATATAATTTTAAATTAAGAAAAAACTAATGAAGATGATTTTTCCTGAGGATAAAACCAATACAAAGTACACGAGGAGATTTTTTACATATTTCCACGAATCATGCACTTTGTATTGGTTTTATCCTCAGGAAAAATCATCTTCATTAGTTTTTTCTTATTTTAAAGGAAGGGCTGGGTGACGTCATATAATTTTAAATTAAGAAAAAACTAATGAAGATGATTTTTCCTGAGGATAAAACCAATACAAAGTACACGAGGAGATTTTTACATATTTCCACGAATCATGCACTTTGTATTGGTTTTATCCTCAGGAAAAATCATCTTCATTAGTTTTTTCTTATTTTAAAATTATATGACGTCACTAAGCCCTTCATGACGTCACCCAGCGCCTCCTTACATATTATAAATAAAATAAAATTAAGAATATTTATGTTATATCCATATCTGTTTCTATTGTATTAATAGATACATTTAAATTATTTGAAATTTTTGATGTAGCTGGAAATTAATTTATTTCAAACCGTCGGTCGATTTTGTGCCTGGCCACAGGTCAACTTATTATGTAATGAATTCTAGAGAATTAATTTTGAATTTAAGTTTGAATTTTTCAAAACTAGAGACTATGCTTAGATAATAATTTAATTTATGATTTATATAAATATAATTTTTCATGGTTGGTTTGTATAATAAGAAAGTAACTCCCTTTTTCCCCTATTCCCCCTCTCCTTCCCTTAATGGTTGATTATTTAAAAATTCACTTTCCTATATGAATTTATTTCGTTTTCAAAATTATTCCTTCATCTAAAAGATATACTAAAAATGATAAATTTTTCTTTTTTATTATTATCATTTAATTAAAAATTTTACTTTTCATATCTGCTTTTAAAACAAATTTTATATCAATTTTATATGAGATGTTATATTCGTATATGTTTTTAAAAAAAAATACCTAAATACAAGACGAACAAAAAGCGACAGATGATGATGATGAGGATGCTAAGAGTTGTTTGCCTTTACTTTTCATTTTATTGTCATTTTCTCTTTCCATCTTTCATTTATATATATATGTCTAAAGAAGAAATGAGGTAAAATATTAAAAGCAAGCTTTTGATGTTTTCTTAAGTTCATATGCTTAACGAATGAGAAATGGACCTATTTGGCTTTGCTCTTAGAAATTCTCCTTTAAAAGATGTCCATCTCCCTCTTGTCTCATCCCATCAGAGATGATTTAGTTAATGTTCTTGTTTATCAAGTTGGTTAATTTCGAGATGGTTTTGAAAAGAGTATTCACGAAAAGAAAGAATGAATAGCTAGCGTAAAAGCTACCTTGAATATAGACAAGGAAATTTTTGATGAAATGTAGATTTAAACCAATTAGAGAAAAATATTTCATACTAAAAAAAAGTGGTAATTAGCTAACTAACCAAAGATATGTAGACATTTTTTTTTTAATCAAGTAAAAATAAAGTTTGAATGAATGAAAATGAGTGTATATATATAAATAAATTTTAATTTAATTAATGGCAAAATTAAATAAAAAAAACATAAAACAATTATCTCATTTTCTATTACTATTACATTTCTACTTTTCTTTCTTTAAATTGATTTGAAAGTACCTGAGGCGCCGTTTAAATAATTGCAAAGAACATAAATCTAAAAAAAAAATGACAGAAAAATATGGTTTGTGGTTATAACATAATATATATTTCGTAATTTGATTTTATTTAAATTCATAATATTTTGTATATAAGGAAGCAATGTCTGATGTAGTTTCTGACGTCATTTAAATTTCCTATTTTAAATTAAGAAAAAACTAATAAACGTTCTGAAACAATATCAAATAATTTAAAAGTACGTATTAATGAACTGACACACAGATATGGATACAAGATAAATATTTTTAAATTTATTTTATTTATAATATTGTGTATTTGAGGAAGTGCTGTCTGGCGTAGTTGCTGACGTCATTTAAATTTCCTATTTAAAATTAAGAAAAATTAATAAAGATGTATTATGATTGTGAATTAAGCATTCATCAAGAGAACAGATGATTATAAATAAAATACTTAATAGATCTGCTAAATCAAAACTTAGAAAAATTTGACTATTTCACAAACTAAATAAATAATAAATTGAGAATTTTTTCCTATTATATGTATAATAATTTAAAAGAATAAATTTATATTTTATATTTTCAATATAATATTAAACAAGATTCAAATTTCCTTAGTATTTTCTTAAGAATATGTTTTTTCATTTAACCTACTGGTATATATGGTTTTTTCAATAAATTAAACTTCAAACATATACAAATTTTCATGAAAATATTTCAAGAGTAATATTTCTATTCAATATTATATGGAATATTATTTTAGATTTAAAACATTTTTAAAGTTGTAGTATAAGAAAAATGAATATGGAAGCTTTCTTTTTCTCTTTCAATCTCCCTTTCAAGCATCTTCGAGATAGAATATAAGGGTAATTTCGAATTGTTTTTGATATAATATCAACCATACCCACTTGAGTATGAAAAAATAAATTAAATTAATTTTTTCTTCTTTTTATTCAAATTCTAATAAATAATATATTAGTATTAATGCATAGAATGCAATCGGTTTTTTTTTTTTTATTTTCTTGTGCAAATGTAGTGAGGTCTGCAAGCCCTGCTCTATATATTGCAGAGTAGAGCAATTTTTTTCTCTCTTAAATCATACGAGTGAAAAAAATGTGCATGAGAGTGGATAAAAAAAGGAGAGGTATTTTTCGAATGTCTCAGCAATGGCGATAAAAGATCGAAATTTCAGCTTGTTATCTGACTCGTCTTTTCCACAAAGTTGGATAAATCTCTCATCGAGATCAATATATATATATATATATATATATATATATATACGTATTATATATCGAAATTTTGATATTAAATTCTAAAATGTGGCAAATATTAAAATGATTTTATTTTTTAAAATAAATAAATAAATCTCTCATTAATTTAAAGGAACCCCTTCATTTTAATTCTACTTTTATATTATATAATATAACAAGTTTTATAATTATTAACAAATATTATAAAAAAATATATAAAAAAAGCAAATAAACTTTGTTTTTATACCTAATAGATTAATTAATAATAAATATTACAAATTATAAATGGGAATAAAATAATCATAGTAGTTAACGGATTAACTAGAATTTATAAAATTTCATTTATTTTTTTTTATAAAATAAGATTATACTACGTGTAGAAGGATGAAACCGGAATTTCCCTATAGATGGTGCTCGCAATCTGTTTAAAGACCATAAGACCTCTTCTGTAGCATCATCTTCTCCCTCTAAGAGCTGACGAAGTTTGTCAACACATAATAACCTAAGTTTCATACACCGGTATATTTTTCTATAACTTCAAACATGTCGAATTTTGTGTCTACGAACTATGATTTGTTGTCAGCATTGGTTTTCTGCTATCATTTGAAAAAAAAACTGCTGCATCGAATGCTTGTCGAAGCATATGGTGAACATGCTCTTGGCAAAACTCAATGCTTTGAGTGGTTTAAAAAAAATTAAAAGTGGTGATTTGTTGTGAGAAACGAGGAGCGTGGGAAATCACGAACGAATCAAAAAGGAGTATAATATATTATGAGCTACTAAAACCTGGCGAAACCGTTAATTCTGATTGCTACCAACAACAAATGATTGAATGAATCAATTGAATCGAGCAATACGTGTAAAACGACCGGAAAGACATTTTGCTTCGTGATAATGCCCCCTCACACACATCGAAGCGTTCGATTGGGAAGTACTAGCGCATGTGGCTTATTCTCCAGACTTGACTCCGTCTGGTTAACATCTATTCGCATCATTGGGACATGCACTCGCGGAACAACACTTGGAACAACACAAAAATGGCTCGACAATTGGTTCGCTTCAAAGGTTGTTTTTTTTTTTGTCGTGGCATTCATAACGTGCCGAAGAGGTGGGAAAAATGTATAAATTTCGGTTTCATTCTTCTAAACCTGGTATATAAAAGAATATGTTAACAAAAGAAAGTAAAATTAATTAGCTTTTATTTTGAAATTTAGATTTTTTATTAATGCAATTTTTTGTTTAGTATACTAAATAATAGAGTAGGCAAATTTAAAATGATTATCTATATATTTCAATTCCTAAAGAAAATTTTCAATTATTTTCTGATTAAACATTATCAAATTAAAATTAAATAGCAATCGAAATGTAAATATGATTAAAGATTAAAAAAATTCAGAAAGAGCAAGAGGAGAAAGAAAGTAAAATGAATTTAAATTGTCAGTAAGAAAAACTGCTATAAATTAATTAAAAAAAAAATGAAAAATGATAGCGAGATAAATTCTAATGACATCAATTATATTAATGCCAATTGATAATCAAGCTTAAATGAATAATTCAATTTAAGTTAATTTGTTCAGTCGTTAGTGAACGAAGAACGAACACAAAAATGTTATCATTATTTATTATGTACGATGTTATTTATTTCATTTGAAAAACGGTAATCATCATTCCGGGGGTATTTTCCTTGTTAGTGGATGATGGATTGACTTGGGATAGGAAGCCAACCAACCAACAACCCGGCCTCATTGGTGCTTGAATGATTTAGGGACTTAAGCCAATTAGATTTTATCACCTCGAGATAGATAACAAGATATATATACACAGACCTATTTACAAGTAAAATTGGTACTTGATAAACATCTTCATTATTAGATAAAAAAAAATAATAACTTTCAAGATATTTCCATACAATTGGAGTGAAAATTTGTTCATGGAAATTTAATTTCCATTTAATAAATTAAAAATGTCGCCATTGGGTGTGTGGGTAGCGAACCTGCCTCACATTCACATGGTCCCGGGTTCAAGTCCCGGGCCTGGCAAGGGAATTTCGCTAGCTGAGGTCTATGGGACGGAGTCAACCCAGCCTCCAGGAACAACATTGGGGAAAAGCTACTTGATAGCGCCTTCGATCAAGAAAATCAAGGTAAAGGTTGAAAGGACCCATTCTACTGATCATAGGACACCTCATTGATAAAACCGGCTTGATAGGCGTTGTCCTTGTGTAGGACGTACAAAGTCAGAAGTTTTTTTTATGGGGGTCCACGTGTTTTCCCGGGTCTAAAAAAAGGTAAAAATCGTTTTTCCGACAGGGCTTCTGAAACATTTTTAGATTTTTTTCCAATAGGTCTCTAAATAAAAAAAAAATGTAGGGGGTCTACCCAAAACCGAAAAACATGGCAAGGGGTCTACGACACAAAAAAGTTTGGGAACCTATGATATAGATGAATTTGGAGCCCACTCTATTGAACTCCGAATTAGTAAAAACAAAGAAATTATATATGTTTGAATAAAAATTTGATTAAATAAAAACTCTTATTCTATATCTCACTAAATTTAATTAAGTGAATGGATTATTGTTCATTTAGTTATGACAAACTTTTTGTAACGAAAAATTTGAAAATTTAACCAAAATACATAATTTTGGCTACTCTTATAACTTTCTATTTTTACTGCAATATAATGTATAATAATATATCTATGTTTATATCAAATAAAAAATATAAATATTTATATTCTAATTAGATATTGGATCAATAAGTAATTAATAATTAATGAAAACGTGTATTGTTCTACTTGAAACTTATGATAACCACATATATATATATATATATTCAATGCAAAAAAATATTAAATTTAACTAAATAATTATTAGATATTACCGAGTTAAATTATTTAAATAAGTATAATTTATAATAAATAATATAATTATCTTTTGATAAATGAATATAACCATATTTAAGTATTTTTTTTTAATTTGTTGAATTTTATTTTCAGAATCATAGTGCCCCTAAAAGTTAGTCAACCAAATTTACATACAATTTATTAGAGAAGCAAAGAAGGCAGAGAAAAAACATTAATCAATCTATATCATAAGTTCCCAAACTTTTTTGGGTCGTAGACCCCTTGCCATGCTTTTCGGTTTTGGGTAGACCCCTACTTAAATTGAAATTGATTTTTTGTAAAAAAATTTTACCTTTTTTTTTATTTAGAGCAATATTGAATTGAAAGATAGTATAATAGTATGTAAGTAAATAGGCTTGAGATCCACTATTGTAGACCCCTATTTTCATTTCATGGACCCCCAAATTTTTTATTTGCTGGCGTAGACCTTTGGGGGTCGATATAGACCACTTTGGGAACCACTGATCTTTATGAAACATGAGAATGTATGTGGCTGAATGTAGAAGAGGGGACCCTTTATTAAGAAGAGGGAGGGATACCCCTTAAATGACGTTAATATTGCATGACCAACTATTCATATTTAATGACTTTGTTTTTGCTTAAAAAAAATAAAACACATTTAAATAATAATATACTATTAAAATAATTAAGTGAAAATAAAAGAAAAACATATCATAATAATTTCTAATCAGAAAAATGTAAATTTTATAAAAAAAAAAAACATTATTAAAAAAAGTAAATTTGTTTACTTTAATTTGTTTAATGCCATTCAATTATAAGTTTTGTATACAATAAAAAGGAAAAATATATAATTGTAAAAAACAATTAATTAATAATTAATCATTTTATAGAAAAAGAAAGATTTTTCAAAATAAATTTACCTATTCCTCTAGTAAAGTAAATATAATCTAATCAAAAACATACCTGTTAAAAAGGGGGCCAAGTTCCTATCGGCTATTTGTTTGCCTAAAAAAGGGTTCAAATCCATCCCAATGCCAAGTTTAGATGCACTTCAAAATCATTCATAATCATTTTTATCAACAGCCTGATCCACTGGTAAACATTTGGCATTCCAAAGAATCGCCACCACACCCAGTCCTCCGCCTCCTCCATCCAGGCACGCCACTTTATTCACGTCAACGGTCCATCTGGCCGAAATTCACTTTACCATACACCCAACTTAAAATATGGTATAGTTGTTAAAATACGTAGGTACATGGTTTAAAATATCTACAATTATAATACTTAGAAATTTGAACTTGGCAGGTTTTCGTGCTGTACAAAACACTCAGTCCCACACCAAGTCCTCCGCCTCCTGCATCCAGGCACACTACACGCCACTTTATTCACGTCAACGGTCCATCTGGCGGAAATTCACTTTACCATATACCCAACTTAAAATATGGTATAGTTGTTAAAATACGTAGGTACTTGGTTTAAAATATCTACAATTTTAATACTTAGAATTAGCAGGTTAAATTATATATTTAAATAATAAATATAATTATACAATTAATCTAGTGTTACGTACAGTACGAAAACCTGCCAAGTTCAAATTTCTAAGTATTATAATTGTAGATATTTTAAACCATGTACCTACGTATTTTAACAACTATACCATATTTTAAGTTGGGTGTATGGTAAAGTGAATTTCGGCCAGATGGACCGTTGACGTGAATAAAGTGGCGTGCCTGGATGGAGGAGGCGGAGGACTGGGTGTGGTGGCGATTCTTTGGAATGCCAAATGTTTACCAGTGGATCAGGCTGTTGATAAAAATGATTATGAATGATTTTGAAGTGCATCTAAACTTGGCATTGGGATGGATTTGAACCCTTTTTTAGGTAAACAAATAGCCGATAGGAACTTGGCCCCCTTTTTAACAGGTATGTTTTTGATTAGATTTCAATACTTTTTTTTAAGAAAGCTTCCTATTTTTTCCTTTTTGTGCCACGCCCGCGTCCATTCTTAGCCTTTGAAGTAATTTTGTGTTTAAAAAAATTGCAAATTTTTTTAAATTAAAATTATATTTGTTTATATATTAAATATAATAATTTTATTTGTTCTTTTATTTTATAGTTCTGAATTTCCAACTTGTATTGAATAATAAATAATTAGAACTATTAATATTAATTGAAAATTATATAGAAACTGTTAAGTTATAACAATAAAAATAAACAAACATTAATTTAAATTATAAAGTAAAATGGTTTAACACTATTATATATATTTATAATTTACACCTAACGCTACTTGTATAGGTAAAATGTCACTTCCGGTAGTCAGATCATGATGAAATTTGGTATCTGAATTTTTTTCATATTTTTATATCTATATACAAAATATGAAGCAAATATCTTGAAGCAAACTGGTACTTTACTTGAAAGGTAAACGTAACCAGTGTAGGTAAAGTACCACTTCCGGTTAACCTATTTTGACGAAATTTTAAAAGAAATCTACAAACTGTGAATAATATCGGTGTACCAAATTTCGAAGACCTAGCTTGATTAGTTTCTGACAAAACCAATGAATTCGTTTGAATTCGTTAAAATCGCATTGATATTCGATTATAACAACTCAAGCTTGACCGATTTCTTAAATTTCATAATTTTTTGTTAACCTACTTATAACACACGACCTGTATGCCAAATTTCATAGCGCTAGGACAATTGGAAATACCCTAAGAATTTTGTTGACCAATCAGTGAATCAGTTCCAAAATAAGCCATTTTCACAGGGTCATATTTCAGGATCTACTGAAGCTATAACTATGAAATTTGGCATACTGCTTTAGTTCTAGTACATGACTACGTAGATAAAATTTTATCTCTGTACTTGCAATAGGCACTGAGATACAGGGGGGTCAAAAGTGACTCCAAACCATTCGTGTAAATATACTTACGGCATGCGCGCGGCTTGCTGGAACTTGGCCGGCGCACTGCCGTGCGCATAGATTTGTAACGGGCGTAATTTCTTTAATTTGAAAATTGAATTATTATTGAGTTATTGTTAAATTTGGGAAATTCTACTACTGGTTTTGGTTCTGCCCTGACGGGGCTACCTAAAACCATGAAGGGATTCCTAATATGTGTGTGACACACCACCATTTCAGCTATGGAATCCTTGGACCGATAACTTCTCAGATGTGATTCCCCAATTTTTTTTTGTCTCTTACTAAAACCAATCTTAATTTGGTAGCTTATTTTATTATTATTATTCAAATTCAAGTTTTCTATATTTTTTTCTTATTCATTTATTATATATATATATATATATATAAGCATACAGTCGTTGGCACCCTTAAGCAATTCCTAGCAGTTTTTAATGCATATCTGGGAAAATTTCGGAACAATCTGTGTCAAATTAGGTTTGCAGAACATAGATACGATGAGCATTTTGATGAATAAAAAAAAATCATTTTCTCATGACATTTGCAATAAGCACGGAAAAATCCTAAAAAATACAGTTAGTGGCCCCCTGTTATAGTCATTGCCCTAGGTATTCTATAGTGATTATACAACCATACAACAAACGATTACATAATCATAGTTAATAGCGCAATTTTTAAAATAAAAATCTCTTATTATTTGTGTTTTAGTGATAGAGGGCCAATGATTACCTCGGAGCCTACGACTGTATACTTTACCCTATATATATTATAATTAGAAATAAATTTAAACGTAAAAAATAATAATTTGCATATGACCCTAACATCATCGATATCATTTTCATCATTCCAGTCATTATCAACTATTATAGCTTCCTTATCTATATATTCAATTATATATTATTATATATTTATTAATTGCGCCTATATAGTGGAAAGAAGTTCAATACTTTTATTTAAAATAATAATTAATTTCAATTTACATTAATACCGAATGATATTTCTTAAAATTTAATACTTCCTAAATAAATAAATTAAATTAAATTTACTGGCGAAAGACAAATGTTCATAAGTTTCACTGAAATTTTCAAGGTTCCATTCTTTTAAAAATTAAAAATTCAAATATAAGATATTAGCAATAGTTAAGTATTCATTGTTATTTTTTAGAATAATCTTTGAAACTCAATTTAAGACATAAGTTTCTTTATTCACAATTGTAAACTTCAATTTTAGGAACAAAAACATTGAAAAATTAAACTAATGGTGTGCGCTATCGATTCCATTACCTTCGTATACAATAAATTAAAAATAATAATCAAGTCTGTTTTAACTATAAATTTTATCCCTGATGAAATGTTTTTGTTTTTTAAATTAAATGTGTTTTTTGTATTTAGAATTGTTTTGGGATATTTTATTATATTTTATTATTTTTATTAATTTATTTTATTTTTTTTTTGTATTACCTAAAATTGCAAATTCTTATACTATATTATTAAATATATAAATTTATAAACCTTTTAAACATTTTAAAATAGTTTTTAAAATAAAATTAAAAACATTTTTTGCTTTATGCGCATTTCTATCTTTTGAATCTTCCCAATGAATACTAAAATGTAGTCAAACCCTTATGTTGAGATTAACAGTAATTAATCAAGAAATCTTAATATAATTTATATAAAATAGATCTGACATATTAGGTCATTTTCATTCCGATTAACAATTATAAAAAAAGAGAAAATATATATATATATATAAATCTCCTGACAAATGTGGTTTCAAATAAATCACTTAACTTATTAAAAAAATTTAATTAAAAAAATAGTTTCCAACCTTTTGATTGCTCATTTAGAAAATTTACAAACGAAAGTCTTAAAAAGAATATTAATACAGAAAAAGGTATCTTTCAAAAAAAAGAACCTCTCCTAGTTGTTATTTGTTTGTATTTATAATATATATTTTGTATTTTGTACAAATTTCAATATAAAAGACAAACCATCCTTTTAATTAAATTCTTTAATCTCGTACTAATTAGAATCTAATTATTAATATAAAAAAGAGGTAACATTTTTTTCAAAAAGTTTAAATTTAAATAGATCTCTATATAAAGATTAAGTCCCTATTTTAGTATATATATATATATATATATATATATATTCACGATATAAGCAAATATAAATGTTTGAAGATAAAGTACATAAATAAGAAAAAAATGAACTATGTAGTGAATGATTTTATTTTTAAGAGAAAAAAATAATCTTAGGGTTCAGTTACAGTTGCTTTTTTTTATAGTGTCACTAATAGTGCTCTGGATATCAATTATTGATGAATTTATTATAAATCATTTATTTTAAGTTTCTATTATTACTTCGAGATTTATTGCATTGTTTATAGAATCACAATATTAGTTTACGGGAATTTGAAACATTATTGCTATGTTTTTTTTGCATTTTTTATGCTCATACATCTATCTATCTCTGTGGCTCTACAGAACTCGAAAGTTCTTGACCGCAGCAACCACCACAGACCATCTAACAGACAAGTACACTCTATTGTCTTTGCTGAAATCAAGTTTTTGGCACGACCATGCGGGTGCGAGCCACAACTAATTGAAAAAAAAAATCGGGCTTGTGTCTGTGTTTGTGTTTTTGCCTGCAGAGAAACCGGTTATGCGCCTGCAGCGCCTCTTAGCGGGTGAAAGCCAGAGACATTACATTCAAAAAAAATGGTTTCACATATTTCTAAGGAGTTGATGGGGCATGGCAACCTCACTTCTCCAAGTATCCCTATCCTGAGCCACAACTCTCCAATCCCTACTCTCCCATCTCTCTCACGTCCCTTTCTACATTATCCACCCACCGCGTCCTTGGTCTTCCAAGTGGACGTTTCCCACTCGGTCTCCCCACTAATATATTTTTCACCATTCTTTCCTCTCCCTTACTAGCGGCGTGCCCTGCTCACCGCAGCCTTCTCGATTTTATAATCCTAACTATATCTGGAGATGCATAGAGGTCATGCAATTCCTCGTTATGCAGTCTCCGCCATTCCCCGATGACCTCATCTTTCTTTGGCCCATCAATGCTGCAAAGAATCCTATTCTCAAGTACTCTAAATCTACTCTCGTCTCCTAAGATCATAGACCATGCCTCACAGCCATATAGTATAACCGGCAAAATAATTGTTTTATTTTATTTTAATTTTTATCTCATTTTATAATACTATCTCTGGTAAAAAAAAGTATACTAAAAATTTTAGATTTGTTTTTTATTAAATAATATTTTTCTATTGTTTACTTACAATAAAAAAAGATTTGTAATTATCTATATTATTATATAGAAAGAAATATAATATTAAAATAAACAAAAAATAAAATATTTATTAATACACAAACAAATGATAAATAACAAATTAAATTATAATATTTAACTTTTTGAGAGAGAGAGAGAAGATTTTAAATTCTTTTTGACTAAAAAGGTAAAATGTATAAATTAAAATTATATTTTATATTTATGTATAAAGAGTACTTTATTAAATTTTCTTTTGAGAAAAATACAAATGTTTTTCATTGTGATTGCTACCAATATAATAAATATATGTAGAAAAGAAAAGAAATGAATTAGAGTATACTTTTTTTCAACATTGAAGAGACTTTAGAATTGGTTGTAATAAAGCAAATATGATGGCAAATTGAGATACGATTCTATTTTGATATTATGAAAAAAAAAATGTATTAAATAATTAATATTAAAACATTAACATTGAAGAGGCCAGGAAAAGAGAAACAAATAATTAAATAATATTTTTTTTTAGTTTAATGATTAAATTAATGAAAAACAAACTTATTTTAAGAATCTGTTATGAATTTAATTTGTATACCAATTTTTACCTTCCGCCTCACCCCATACACAATATTGTTTTTTTTTTAATTTATCATAAAAAGAAGATTAATTACTACATATAAATAAATTATTTTAAAATTTTAATTAAAAACTGTTTAATAAAATATTTATTTGTTTATTTTTTTTATTAAATTTTGTTTAGAATTATTTAATTAGTTTTTAAGTTAATCGTTAAAGTTTGATATGCTTTCGAACCATGAATAGAATTTAACTTCAAATTATATCAATTAATTGAATATATTTAGATAAATAATAAGATCTCTTAAAAGTAGTATATTTTAATTTGATGATAAATTAATTTTTAAATAATTTTTCAAATTTCCGCACTTTATGGATCATAAAATGTGTAAAAGAAGATCTGGCAATGTGGTTGACATTTTAATGGATATTTTATGAAAACTTTTTAAAACAAGTTCAACGGTTATTTTATTTTAAAAATGGTTAAATTATTATACTTGGGTTGTTATATCTATTATACTAAATTTTAAGTTGAGATAAATTGAAATAATTTAAAAATTATAGGTAGGTCTTATACGCACTTATACGTTTTACAAGAACATATATCTACCTACAATAAATATATTACTTTTTTACCACTAATCAATAATAATATAATAATAAAATAATTGAATAATAATATAATTATTATTATAGAATCTCTTAACAAATTGTAATAATAATAATAATAATGATTAAAAAGATAATTCAACTAAATTTTACAGGTAATCAAATATTTTACTTTTTTCTATATTATTTAAATGTTAAAATCAATTTAAATTTACTTTGTATTTTAGATAACAATTGAAAAGATTTAAGTATTCATAAGAATATAAAAGTAAAAAAAAATTAAAATTTGAATTCAATAAAAAGAATTACACAACTACTTACACATAATTTATAAATAAATACTTACTCAAAACTCCTTGTAAGATGTAAACACTTTCTTGTTGGTTGATAATAATTAAATCTTGAGAATCCTAAAACAAATAAAAAAAAGTATTAGTCGTACACTCTCATCTATATTTTCAAAGAGAAAGAGAATACAATACCAAAACATGAAACAAAAGTAAATTATTACTTAACATCTATTGTAGAAAAAAAGAAAGATGGACTTTTATTTTATTATTTTTTTATATTCACGTTGCCATTGATGGTGTATTTTATTAATTATTATTGTTTGAAGATAGAAATTAAAAAGATTTAAAGCAAACAAATCTTAACTCAAATTTTCAAACATTTTAAAACAATCTCAATCTCTGAGAGAGAATATTAAAATAAAAATAAAATAATTTTTTTCAATTTTTAATAATTTAATTTAATTTAAAATTATTTTCTATTCTTTTAAATTTATATTTATTTTTTAGATTTTAAAATAATCAAGATTTAATTTACTTGAAAGAAACTTTAAAATAGAAATTGAGAATAATAGAAATATAGAAATTAAAAATATGGAAAAAAATCGATGTTGTAAAAGGAAACATTCTATCTCACTAAACTAAATCTGGATCAAATGAATGAAAAAGCAGTTTATTGGATTATATTTTTGAAAATGAAATCAAAGAACTAAAAAGAACTCAAATGCATTTTGGTACATTCTGATAAAATGTAGAATAATCTAGATGGATGCACAACTGCAGGTGAGCATTCAAAAAGTGTGGATTGTTACAAAAATTTTACATAATTATTAACTATATAAATATTAAATATTACTCCTAACATTCATTTAAAAATTGAAAGCAAATTCAAATAAATTAATAGAAAATATTCAATATTAAAAAAATATTTGTAATTTATAGAAATACTATTATACTTAATATATGTATTATATATATATATATATATAATAAATATAAAAAATTACATTATTTATCATAAAAATAATTGAATATAGGCGAAATTTAAAGGAGATTCATTATTGAATCTTATTTCAATATAATTTAATTTAGATACTACTCTTAAAGAGATTTCTAAATTTCAATACTTTCCAGTGGTGTACTATAAAAAAGCGGCCATGTTTTATGTGGAGATGTGAATTAAAGCTATTGTTGAATTTAAATAAAACTTTGTAAATTCATTATTAAAAATAAAATTTCTGTTTAATAATATTTAATATGATAATTAATTAAATTACATTAAAGTATTAAAATCTTGGTAAAAATAAATTTAAATTTAGAAGATGATTACATAAAGCAATTCAAATTTTTTAAATAATTATAATTAATCATTGTTATGAATTTGAATTTGAATTTTTATTGAATTAATATGAAACCATATACTAAAGTAACAATTTCTATATATATATTTTAATTATAATGTATTATCTACACTCGATTATATTTATAGGTAAATGAAATGAAAATTTATAAATAGTATTTAAATAAGATCTTTTTATTAGGTAGTTGTGCTCGTTTTACTCCCCACCTGTTCCAACATCAACCCTTTCCTCCCTTGTAAGGTCTTTAATGTTGGCGACGCGTTAATTATTCACTTTTATGACACGTCGTAAAAGAGGTTTTTATAGCCAACAACACTTGGACTTCATGCCCCTCCACCCACTCTTGTCGTTTATCTTTTAGACCCTAAAGAGCTCGAAGTAATTTGTCTCCGTTATTATTCTTTTACTTTTACATAACGCGAGACTCTTTTCCTTTTGACATAAAGTTAACATAAATAATTGCAAAGGGTAGAATTTTGTATTCACTTAATTAAAGGCAAATATAAATATTATAAAAACGTTTATTTAATGAAAATATAGAGAAATAGTTAAATGTATTAAAATTAGAAAACAAATTTATACAAATAAAAGAAATGAATTTATAGATCTATGCATATTTATAATATAAATTAATATGGAAATTTTTTTATGAAATGAATAGCCAATCAAATTCTTCAATTTTGAGTCACGTGTTCAAAAATAGTCAATAAGAGAACTATTACACTGAAAAGATCCCTCCGTTTGGTAAAATCCCTCTTGCTTGTTGCTAGAGAACAAGCTGTTTTTGTCATTTAATAAATAGTAATTCTTTGCATTTTAAAATGTAATTTACACGATATGGTGACGAAAATAATGATTCTATTAATGATATTATTAAAAAAAATACATCGAAAAATACTTTATCAAATAAGAAATACATTTGGAAATTATTTATGAACTTTTGCAACACCAGAAAATATAAATTAGATAGACTTCGTACTGTTAATGAGCTTGCACTGATATTGAAAGATTTGGATCTGTGTAAGTAAAAACATATTCTTGTATTTTAATAAATATAATATAACATTCTAACTGAACATGCATTCGTAGACTACTACTACCATCTATTTAGCAGCAATGCAAATACAAATTCTTTACAAATTTAAAATCGCAAAAAATTTTCTCACCGAATGTCCCTCGAGCATTGATAAATACTTATAATTTTATAACAATTACCTCAAGCATGTTGCTTATAGGAAACAGCCCTCCGCCTTCGGCGTCAGCGGTTTCCAAGCAACATGCTTTCGGATTGTTATAAAATTATTTCGAATTATCAATGCCCTTGGGACATTATAGCTGATAACTTCTATGTGCGCAAGTAAGAATTAATAATAAAATATACTAGTATATTCTATAATATTTAATAGTATAATAAGTATTTTAACCGCCATTTATATTCAACAGAGATTGAAAATGGTTTGCTTGAAACAAGAAATGTGATCAATAAGCTGGCGGACAATAATTCTTCTTTTTTGTTTCAAGAAGCTAGAAAAGAACTCCAAAGCCATTTAATGGACGACAACTCATCAGAGTTCACAGGGATGCTTGACTGCAATTTACTCTACAACTTATGGGAATTGAACTTTGGAACAATGAATTATAGGGTAATCATCACTGATTTGCCTAGTTTGGACTGATAATTGACGTAATGAACGCTACACGCAAAGAATTTATTGAAAACACAGTCTTCTGCCAAGGATCATCAAACAATGAAAAAGTTTTATTCTTAAAGAATGGGAAACCATCCTTCAAAAATATTAGGAAAAAATAGTGAAAATCGATAAATCGATATAAAGAATTTATAGAAATTAAGGACAGGTGCACTCATTTTGAATTAAAATTAAAATTTCAATGTATTTTGTTTAATTTGTCATTTCTTTAAATTAAAAAAATAACATTTAAAGGTTATACTCGTTAAATTTAATTATTTTTTTTAAATTTAAAAATTCTCTCATCAATATATATTTAATTAGTTTGTTTACGAGTTAATAGAACACATTGTATGACATTCTGAATTTGAATGGTATTGTCAAATTTTGTGTAATGATATCACAGGGCATATATATATATTATATTCCTATAATTAATATATTAAATCAACAATTCTCCTATGTTAAAAAAGATAAAATTAATTACTATAGTATTTAATTATTGATTAGTTTTAATGATAAAAATAAAAAAAAAGATTCAGTCTAGACTGGAAAGGAAGATAGAATGGAATTACTCCTTGCCACAGGTTTTTTTTCAAATTTCGACATTGAATTGAGATCGTTTTCTATTTTATTTTCTTATTTTCCTTCTTTCTTCTTTTTTTTAAATTTAATTCTCCATTTAGTTGGTCGTTTGATTGAGTTTATTCCCTTTCGGGGCAAGAAGAAATTGCCATATGTCTGTCTGTCTTTTATTCTTCTTACCAATGTCTTGTTTCCTGGATTGGATTTAGAATCCGATTCCGTCTCCCCTAAAGTTCTCTTTAATCCTTCTTTTAGAAAATAAATAGATTTGTCTTTTTTGTGTGTTTTCTCTTTTATTTAAAATAAAAATAAAAATAAAAAATAAATAATTGAAATAAGGATTTGATTTAAATATTGAAATTTTTACAAATGTAAAAAATAAAAAATATATATAGGTTTACTTATAATTAAAACAATATCATAATTTATTCTTAATTATCTAAGTTCAATTATATGTATTGCTCTATCTATATAAGCTTTATACTATATAATAATACTAAATGAAATGGACAAATTCATCCATCTTAAATCTCAAATATTGATAAATTCAAATAATTATTTAAATAGAAAAATAATAGAACTCTTAAATTTTAAGATATTTTGATCAGAAGTAGGTTAATAAAAAATATGAATATTGGTGAAAAGTTTTCCAATCATATTATGTAGATAAAAAATCTTAAATTATAAATTGAAATTGAAAAAAAAATTGATTTTTTTTATATGTACTTTATATGTAAATTTGTATGCTAAACTCTTTATTTAATCAATCAGTACATTTAGAAATTTGCTTTTAATTTAGTGTTTAATTTAAAGTTTTAAGAACATTTTTGTTATTAAACAATCTATCAAAAATCTTCTAATAATTAAAGAAATTTTCATTATAAATAGGTCTTCATTTTACCCTCAATATTGTTAGTACCGGGACCCCGAGCCTTAAGTTAAAAAAATGATTCATTATTATTGGATTTGGCTGGTAATATTAATACCTGGGACACCGAGCTCTCGCTCTACCCTTTAAAAATATTGATATACAATTCTTTAATTATTTATTACAATTATTAAATGTTACACATTTGCATCAATCTGATTAAAATGAATGAACTTGTGCTCCTCAATAATACATAAATATATAATATATAGGTACATATATTTTTTTTCTATAGTGTTTTTTTGGAAAACTGTTTAGTGCCCCAAGTGATTATAAAACAAACAATTTTAGCTAGTATAATAAGATTAATCCAAGTAATATCGTCTATTTCTATTCGACACTATTTTCACTCCTTATGGTAGCGGCCCAGTTGATGATGTTATATGGATCGTTAATTAACCATTAACCATTCACCGAATCGCCATTCAAATAATAACATACAAACAGAAAAGTAGGCGTGTTGATATAAAATATATACCTGTGACACCGAACTATCACTCGACCCTTTAACCAATTTATTCATACAATTTATTTTTATATACTTTAAAAATTTTACAATTTTTTAATTTAATCAGTAAATTAATTATATATTATTATTATTATTTGTGTCCCTTCATACAAAATGTAAATTCTCTTTTTTGATATGTTTTCCTAACATAAACAAATATACATATTCTTTGAATGAAAATAAAAATAGATATTTATTTAAATGAAATAAAATTATATGAATAATTGATCTCATAATTGGATTTTCATTTTCAATTAACGATTTGAACTCATAAAATATTAAAAAAAAACTTTTTAAAACTTTTTAAATTATTTTCAAGTAAGTATATAAGATATTATATTATGGGTGAATTCAAAATGTATGAAGGGACACATTATATAATATAGATAGATATATAACATTTACAATAATAATATATATAATTAATTTACTGATTAAATTAAAATGTATTAAAAGTAAGAACACAAAAACAAATAAATGTTTTATCTAATATACTGAACAGCTTATTAGAATAGTATAATTTATATAATATTTTTTATATTTACGCAGTATAATAAATTGATGATGTCATTTAATTCTCCTACTATATATCGAATCGAATATAAAGATAAATCTTCTTTTAAACGTTGTGTGAAACAATTTCAAATAATTTAAATGTATATCTATTAATGAAATAAAAAAATCAAATATATGAATATAATATAAATATTTTTAATTTTATTTTCAGAATAGATATGTATATATCTCACAGGCGGTGGTTGTGACGTCACATATATATATTTAAATTTGGGAAATAAAAACTAATAAAGATGTAGTTTTCGTGAGATGTGATCAATAAAACTCAATTTTTCTTTATAAATACTATCTCTGATGTGAATTTCAAAAAAATCGTTAGAGCGGTTTTTGAGAACAAAGAAAGAAAGAAACAAATAAACAAACAATTTTTACTCTCATAAGAAGATAAGATAACGAAAAAATTGAATAAAAATAAAATTTTCTTATGTAAGGTAGAGGAGAGTAATTTCGTCACTATTTTTAAAAACCCTTAATTAGGACCCATCAGTATTGAATGAAATTTACTTTTTGAAATTTGGGACCTTTGGAAACCCCTATTTACAAAAATTATGGTGCCACGTTTCAGTATGGCGGAGAAAAAAAATTCCGAATCAAGCATTGGTGAGTATCTCTGTTTTATTAAATTTATTTATTTATTAAATTCATAAGAATTTAGTACTGTTTCATAAGATTTTTGCTGTCAAGTTTTAAGCTTTATTCACAACGGGATGTTTTTTTTAGAATCTAACTGTGTTTACCTATTTATTCAAAACAACAAAATGTGGTTATAAACGCTTGGGGCTTCTTTAGGGGGGGGGGGGGTGACGATAATACCTACAACCAGAAGACTTGATGTATTGAATTTTGACAGTGTGACGATTTTATCTTCATTTGAGATTATTTTTTTGAGTTGATGTTAAAATCGTCAGTCACTTGCTTTACCCACTTAATGCTAGAGTTTTTTTTTCGAAATGAGGTCAAAAAAGCAGGTTTTATTTTGTTTTTATTTTTAATATTGATAAATTAGAAAATAATATATAATATAAACTTAAAAAACATACAAAATTGAAAAACGTTATTTTTTTAAAAAAAATTGGACTGTCTCCACTCGACTATAAAAAAATCTCTCAAATTTAAATTGGATTTAATTAACATATATTACATTTAAATTCAATTTAATTATTTATAAATTATAATTAATAAATATATATTAAAACAGCGCGTGTTTGACTCTTTGTTGATGACACCACGTTACATGCTGGCACGTGATTGCCAGTCAACCTGTTAAAAAATTAATTCCTGTACTTTCAGTGATTCAATAAAGCTAAAATTCTATATATAGAAGTTTTATATCATTTTTAATCATGTGAAACCCTTGGAATGCAATTATTGGTCACATAAACACTCCAAAGAAAATCAGTAAGACGCGAAATGTATACACGGTGGATGAACTTTAGATTAGATGGAATTTAATAGTAATTAAATGTAATTAACTTAAATAAAAATTTCATTTTGATTCAGCTGAGTGCAAAGTTGCTTTTTTATATCCATTAAATTTTAGAGCAGAAGGAAACCTAAGTAGTAAAATGTGAGTGATGAAATTAACATCAACGATATACAGTATCAGTAAGAAAAATAAAAAAAAGCTGGAGTGTCTCCACTCGACTATCTCGCAAATTTTGACTTTCTTCTTACAATTACATATCTATTGATTTTATAAATTTAATAAACATAATTTCATAATTCTGTGGCGGCAGCTAATTAATTAGCTTTCCCACACTTCAATGTTAAATTCCTATGTTAGTCTTCCAAAAATTAAATTTTATAAAATTAAATGAATTAAATAAATATATATGAATTTATTATAATAAAAACCTCTGACTTTGTACGTCCTACGCAGGGACAACGCCTATCAAGCCGGTTATATCAATGAGGTGTCCTATGATCAGTAGAACGGGTCCTCTCAACCTTTACCTTGATTTTCTTTATCGGAGGCGTTATCAAGTAGCTTTTCCCCAATGTTGTTCCCGGAAGCTGGGTTGACTCCGTCCCATAGACCCCACCTAGGGAAATATCCTTGCCAGGCCCGAAACTTGAATCCTGGACCATGTGAATGTGAGGCAGGTTCGCTACCCTCACACCCAATAGCGCCTTTTGAATTTATTATGCATCTAATTTATAAAATGTAGGATTTTATTTATTTATTTTAGTGAAAGTGAAATTTGATCAATAGATTTTTTTTTAAATGAAAATATTTTATTTTAATGAAACCTTTGTTTTATCATAAATATTATTTTAATTATGATTTCACATTTTTTTAACTAATTTTTATTTTTAACCTTAAAAAGAAAAGATTTCATCTACTCAAATTGGAATACTTTTTTTTTGGAATGGACATCTCTTCATTCATAGATATGGTAGGTATATGCACCGGAAAAATTCGTTTTTTGAAAACGAAATCAATAAAAGCAGGCTTATCCCAATATGGTAAAAAGAAGAAAGAGGATGAGGGAAAGGTTGAGTAGTAGAAAGGGCTTGGAGGAGGAAAGGGGAGTTAGATTTGATCAAATCCTCTCCCGCGAATATTCTATTCACGAATTCTTTCAAATAAGAAGCAAAAAATAAACCTTCTGGAGAAAAGAATTTAATGTCTGCCACGCGACTGAAATTGTATATACTTAAATGCTATTCGTGCCGAAAGAATTTGAAATTCAATTTACGTTTTCCGTCTTTAAAGAAAAAAAACTTTTTTTTTTTCATTCAAATAGAATAAATCTTTTTTTCATATATTACGAGGGTGGCAATTGATCTGGGTAATATATTCAAAATCCCTATAAAGTAATCTGTAATTTTAAATGAGACTCTCAAAAAATATATATCTTTTTATTTAAATATTGCAAAAGTAAACAAGGTACCAGTAGGAGTAATGGTCTGTGCAATGTACCATTTAATATTGAAATTGATATTTATAAAATACTTATATATATAATACAAGAGAAGTAGATTCTAGTATTTTTAAAAAATGGATTTAAAAGTTTTTAGTGCAAAATGATGTTTTCAAAAATATTTTATGAAGTTTTAAAAGAAGATTAATGTATTCATTGGCAGGGATTCAAAGTACAAGTACAATTTAGAAATTAAAATTGATTTCAATTCCTCTGTATGTACAGGGTTCACTCCTCGATTTGGTTCCCCCCCCAAAAAAAAAAAAACTTCTCACTAGCACTAGACGAGTGTTTCCCAACCTTTTTTGTGTCATGCCCCCTATGTAACATATATTTACATAATTTTTAATATTAAAAAGGGTTAAACTCGTGTCGAGTACATTTTCGAATTGCCCCCCTATGTGGGGCGTGGGCCCTACGTTGGGAAACACTGTACCAGGGCCCCCCAACTCCTTAGTAATCGATGAAACCAATTTTTTTTTAATATGATGTCTCATTGTTGCACCGCTAAGATGCGCTGCAGGCGCATATCCGATAACTCTGCATGCAAAAACCAGGCAAAAAAACACACACACAAGCCCGATTTTTTTTTCAATTAGTTACTGTTTGCACTCGCATGGTGGCGCCAAAAACTTTGTTTCAGCAAAGACAATAGAGTTTACTAGTCTGTTAGATGGTCTGTGCACTGTACTAGATACTAGACTGTCTCGCTCGTAACATAACCTCAACGATTTTATAACCTTCTGTTTGAGATTGCCCAGTGGTTAGGTAATTAATTCATGTATATATTTTTTTCAATTCAAAGTGAGAAATTTAATATTTTTAATTTCATTTAATAAGTATAATGGGAATTTTATGATCTATTATTATTATTGTAATTTTTTTTAATACTTATATGTAAAATTATACAATGAAATGTCTCTGTTTCAACAAGAAATATTCCGAATTACTCACTTAATGTATATTAAAAGAAAGAATTAACATTGAAGCTAATTTTATTGCCATCGTCTCAGACAGCAAAAACAAAGAGAGTAATGTGAAATGGCGGAGGTGAATTCGTTGCAGTCACGCGGCCTTAAGGCCAAGGGCCCATTAATAATACCTTAAATAGCTATTAAAGATTAAGCCAGCGCATAAAGAATATGATCAGCCCTTTATGATAACGCTCTGGTTTATATTCTTAATCAGCGAATCAAAAAAAAGACCTTTTTATAATGCCATTAGAAATGATTAAATAATTTCTTCTTTGGAATTTAGAATGTTTTTTTGCAATATATATTTTTCTTTGATATTAAAATTGAAAAAAAAAATATTTAAGGTGACTTAAAAAATGATCATGTATATATATATATACCGACAAACAATCCTTGGTTAACAAAAGCCAAGTTCTATTTTTCATTCATTATTTTTTTCTTTTTCCCTTGATTATAAAGATTATTTTTTATAGATCGTTTTTATGACATAATTTTTACTATAAATATAAGTATAACTCACACAAGAAAAGGAGGGGCAATTTTTAAACTTTAACGCCGCTCTTATTATCTCCAAAAAATTTTATTATATATTTTTTATGATTTCTTTTAGAGAAAATATAATTATAATCTAATTACATCTTTTACGAAGATTAAGTGTTTTTAATTCTACCAAAGCTTTCATTATTATAAATAGAAGTATTAAATTTTCATAATCATATTTATTACATTTAACACATTCCCGCCGGCTCCATAATTTGTCCATTTATTTTATGTGGCGACATGAGCCACCGGTGGCACATGCCAATGGGAACGGTTAAAAGTGATGAAACGAGGCTGTTACCGTGATCCCACACTATTCCACAATTCACACATTGAAAAAATATAAAATGAATATATCAAACATGTCCAAATAGATCTCATGCAACTACATGTTGTAATAGCGGCCTATGGTCCGAGTGACGAAGCTAGAACTTTAGCTAAAAATGAATTTTTTAATGATCTAACAAAACTACTTGATTCAATTAGTTCCAGTAAGTAAGGGATTTTATAAGGGGAATTAAATAGCAGAACAGAAAGAAGATTTGACACCCCAAACGAGAAGAATTGGTACACTAAATGACAATGGTGAATTATATCATGAGCAAACTCTGAAGATAATAATTAAAGGTTTGTCCATTAAAATATCCATCAAGCCGATGATATATCAGATATAACATCTGGACCCAAACCACTCGACATCTGAAAATAAATTATGTAATTTTAAAACAACAAGCAAGAATACGTACAATGGATATGAAAGTGAAACGAGGCCAGATATGTGGATCTGATCACTTTCTTCTGATTGTAAAGATTTTTAATTTTCCCTTTGTTGGAATCATGAACCCCAGGTTCTCAATGATAGAACTCCCTTGTGAACAATTAATAGAGTTGAACCTTAATATATAAAATCGGGAAGAATAAGTGTGTGTTGAAGAAAGCAGGTGAAATGTGGAGAAATTAATTAATGTTGTGTGAGTAATACTAGAGCGAATAATGATTAGAGAATTTTAAGAAATTTACGGATGCCAATAATCACATATATCACACCCATTTATAAGAAAGAAAACAGACAGGAGTGCCAAAACTATAGAATGTCTCTCAACTGTTTGCTGATGATCAGCTGGTGATATTTAAGGATAGAGACAACTGTTATTATGTGCTCAGGAAATTATACGAGAAATTATTACACGAGGAATTCGAGAAATGGGATTTGAAAATTAACTTTAGGAAAACCGAGTATTTGGTTGCTGTTGAGAGATGTGAGAGAGATGGGAGAGGATAAGGACTAGAAGGTTGTGGCTCAGAATAGGAATACTTGGAGGAGTGTGGTTGCTGTGGCCAAGAACTTTCGAGTTCCGTAGAGTCACAGAGATAGATAGATAGTAATGTAGAGAAGATTGAAGAGGGCCGTTTAAACGAAAGAATAAGTTTAATTATGAAATTTACAAAAATTTGATTAATTGTAAATAGAATCATTTAAGATTGACCGTTACCAAGAAATAAGCCTATTAACATTTCTATAAATATTAATTTAAATTATCATAATCTTAAGAAACTTTATAAGTCACGAATATATCATCATGCTTGAGGTCAAAATTTTACATTTCTAATATTTTACATCTCACATTTAAAATTTCAGGGAAAGTTTAATGCAAGTCAAATGTTTGCATATTTGATCTGTAAATTCATGTAAATGTAAATGAGGTTTCTAATTATTTTTTCTTTTTTAAGTAAACTTTTTATATTTTAATTAATGTTTCAATTAAATTATGAAATAGAATGTTGAAAATCCACTGTTAACAAAATAAGTTGTAAAATCAAAATTTTATTTTATAATATCATTCTTTATTCATTCTTCTTAATTTTTTATGAATATTATAGTGAATTTAAAAAGAAAAATATATTTATTTTTTACAAACTAACTCAATTTGTTAATTAATTATGTAACAATTTATTCATTCGAATATTTTGTGAAAACAAATTTAACACAATTTCTCCCAAAATCATCAAACCTAAGTAAAAAAAATAAATCTAAAATGTAAATTTAATAAAATAATAATTTCGATTAAGCAAAGACACCAATTTGTGACAGTGAACCAGAGTATTATAATTTGTTTAAAATTTCCCTTAATATATGGCTGTAATATATTTTTTGGCATGTTGATTGACATAAAATCAAGCAAAAGTGGATAACTAACCATCAAGAATAAAAAAATAAAAATTGAAAGGTGTATTTTTGCATACTTTTTACTAAGGATTTCCTACTATATTTAATTAATTCTGCATCCGAAACATTTTCTTGCATTAAACCTTCTATTCAAGACAGTGTTTGATCATCAAAGAATGGAGTTTTAAGTGTCAATAACTGGGTAATTGCTCATATTATTATTTTTTGTTAATAATTTTTTTTCATGATGTATTCCTCTTCTTCCATGTACCTAAAACTATATTCCCAGCCAGACATAAAGGAGTTTTGAATGAGCAGTCCGTCAGAAATTGAAGTTCAAGGTGACAAAAAGTTATAAGTGTGATACATTGGTGCCTTTGCCTTAGTCATAAATAATTAGGTTAAGTTAGATTAAGTTACATTATAAATAAATAAGAGCTTCAGAACACAGTAAATCAATGATGACCCATCAAACCCTCAACCCAAAATACCAACTATGATGTTTGTCACACAGATTAAAACACAGAATCTCAAAAATATATTGAAATGCCGCAGAAATTTGGAAATTCAAATCTTAGAAAAATACACGAAAACAACCCAAAATTAACTTTTCTTATAGATTCGCTAGAAAATAATACAAAAATGTTTAAGAATAGATAAATTAAAAAGCCTATATAGATAAGAATGTAGATAAAATTTCGAATTAATCGAATCGAAACATCTGGTTTGATAGTAAAAGATTAATTGTCTTTGATTTATAATAAATCAAGAGACGGTTGTCAGGGGACCCTGGGCGAGAGTATAAGAGTGTCTCATAACGTTTAATGTGCCCTCGTGTGCGTAACTGTCTTTGATGTTCACCGCCCTTGTCGACAGCTGCCAATTTGATGAGCGTCAGGGGTGGAATGGTGGAGTTAAGAAGTGGCGAAGTATCCTTGCACACCTGTCCACACAACTATGAATGAAATGGATCAAAGAAAAAATTAGAGGTTCATTAGTCACTCCAATCAACAAACTACATGGGAATTTAAAAACCACAAAAGTTGACCATCTGTGCACTATTATTATTATTATTATTATTATATTCTCTCATATTAGTAAATATGAAAGAAAATTTTATTTTTTTTATTTTAATTAAATAAATCATTTTATACAAGCAATGTGGTCTTTTAATAAAAATTCCCTTAATAATTTTCAAAATAACCACAAAAGCTTTAATAAATACATCTTAAATTATTAAAAAAAAAAAATTAAAAAAACAAACATATTTTACAAGCTTTTTTTTAGTTTTACATCGAGTCCTGTCGTCAAATCTTGCAAGGCGAATTTGACCCACTTCCCAATATATATATATATATACAATTTTTACTCGTATAAGAAGATAAGATATCTAATAAGTTGACCTGTGGCCAGATCCGAACCGACCGACGGTTTGAAATAAATTAATTTCCAGCTACAGAAACAATTTCAAATTTTATTATATCTATTAATGTAATAAAAAACTGATATGGATATAACATAAATATTTTTAATTTTATTTTATTTATAATATATATGTAAGACCAGGCTGTGACGTCATGAATGGCTGGATGACGTCATATAATTTTAATTAAGAAAAAACTAATAAAGATGATTTTTCTCGTGTATAAAACCAATGCAAAGTGAATGATTCGTGATAATATGTAAAAAAACTCCTCATGTGAAATTTGGTATGAAAATAACCCTTCACTTCCTATCGTCGATCGCTAATACTACCACTTCCGGTTTCCGGATTTGCACCAAAAGTTGATCAATTCATCCCACTGATGCATTAAGTAAATATACCAAATTTCATCAAAATCCGTTCAGGCTGTACACATCTATACGGACGGACGGACGGAAGGACGGACGGACTGACATCATGCTAAAAATACTTTTTTCTGTTAAGAAAATGCATGATTCGTGGAGATATGTAAAAATCTCCACATGTGAAATTTGATGTGAAAACAATACCTCCCTTACTATCGTCGGTCGGTAAAAAATGAAAGCATGGGCGCCAAACATGCAAGGAAAGGAAAAGAATACGAATAACATTTCATTGTATATGCACAAACCTTTCTGTTTTTTTCCTTTTCCACTATACTTGATAATTATGTCTATTTGAAGTAGAATTTGAGGTTTTCCCTGCATGTATTTTTTAGATATGATTAATTGTAAAGAAATCGTGGTGTGTGTGGAGAAATTACTATTTTCTCCTTTTTAGTGCATATAAATAAAAGCATATATTATTATTATTATTATTATTTATTATTTTTAAATCTAAAGCAAAAAAAACTCCTTAAATTTCCACAAATTAGCTTTAATCAATCAAAATATAATTCCTTGTTTTAAGAATAGGGAGGGACTAAAAAATTTTCGTTTTTTTTTTATCTTTCAATTTTCTTGAAAAGTGTTGAGGTTTGCTGTACAATCATGTACAATACAGCAAAAAAGTCCGGGGCTAACTTCACACATTTGGTACATTTTATGTTAACACAAATACTTTTCTCAAAATAATTAAACTTTTTAATGAATTATATATTTTACACAAGTTGGACTATATGAATATAAATTGATTTATTTATTTTTTTATATAATTATATAACAAATTAATTTTTAATCTTTTTAATATTTTTATTTAATTATCTACTTTTGGTTGAAGATGAACTGAATGCAAAAAGTCCCTTTGAACGAAAGTTCAAAAGAAGAAAAAGAAAAAAACAAAAAAAAAAACAAAAGTTGCAATCGTTTCTTTGACAATGAATCCCAAGTGGTTCGTTTTTTTATCAAAGACTTTTTTTGGTTAAATAGGCGAAAAAGAGGAGATCTCTATCTATAGAAAGTCTTTAGCCACAATTGGCGGCTCGCAGCAACTTCAAAGAGGCCGACAGAGTTGGACACACAGATTGACTAGTGAGCACACGTGCCGAGCTGCCTTTGATCTCTAACCCTCTTCTCCTACTCCCTCTCCACAAATTTGGCTAAAATATATTTGACAAAGGGACACCCTTCGGTGGGACGGGTTTGGTGGCATTGAGGTTAATAAGCCGCTTGTACGTGGCTGCTTGGCCCTAGTCAAAGACAAATGAAATAAAGGTAATGAAAGCTGCGTTTCCATCGTTGGAACAAACGAAAAGATAAAGCAACAACCACTTTTTCACCATCCATACATACACATATATATGTATTACAAATACCGGAAAAAATACGATTAAAATAATTTTTAATTGGTTAGATCAATTACAAAAGGATTTAATACTTTGAATTAATCAATTTCTCAATTAAGTCATTTTTTACCGACCGACGATAGTAAAGAAGGTATTGTTTTCACACCAAATTTCACATGTCGAGATTTTTATATATCTCCACGAATCATGCATTTTTTTAACAGATGCTCCCAACGTTTTTCGTTGAATATGAAGCAATTCATCCATAAACTTTGAAAAGTTTATAGAAAAATTATTTTATTCTTTTTAGTCCATTGGAAAAACGTTATTTTATAAAAAAAATTTATATTTATATTTATTGCATTAATAGATACATTTAAATTATTTGAAATTGTTTCTGTAGCTGGAAATTAATTTACTTCAAACCGTCGGTCGGTTCTGCGCCTGGCCACAGGTCAACTTATTTTATTTTATTTCATTAAAGAATTCATGTTAACACATCACTCAATAAGTCTCCGGTCTAACTAAGAAAAACAATTTGTTTTTTTATTTATCAACATAACAATATAACAAAATTCCGTGCACATTCCAAAACAATACCTCCCTTACTATCGTCGGTCGGTAAAAAACCAAACTTTGAGATTTTAGTCGTTTTAGATTAATTTGACCGTCTGGTGTTTATTCAGCCGACGATCATTTTGTTTCAGACGTGAAGTGGAGGATCCATGTTTCACCCAGCTCCAGTCTGCGCGTTCTTGTTCTGGTCAGGTGTGGGTAAGCGCGTTAAAAGCTTCGAAAACTTGCCAAATTTTAATGTAAAATTGTAAAGACATTATGGTTTATATTATGAACCATCGAATGTTGTAGGGTTAAGTATTTAGAAAGTTATATGCGTTTAATCATGGAGAAAAATAATAAACAAATTCGGTGTATTTTGTAATATTGTTATAACAAATACAAGAACGCTTCACAGGTTTATGAACAAATTTGTATTCGTTTATTACTCTTCTTGATATATGAATTATTTATTTATCTTATGATTATTACTATTTTGGACTAGAATAATTAACAGTGAGAATAAGGCAACCCGTCTGTGGAATGAGCCAAGCCTGTGTTTATTCTTCAATTTCAGAACTCATTAAGCTAAAGATTCAACCCAAAATCCCACAAATTTCTTCTTGAAATGGGCGCTGAAAGTCTTAATAAATCGTGAAAATAGCCAGGAAATAACTTTTCATATATATACATAACCTCTCAACCTTTACCTTGATTTTTTTGATCGGAGGCGCTACTTTTTATCAAATAGCTCTCAAATTTTGATCCTGGGAACTGGGTTGGCTGCGTTCCATAGACCCCAGGCTTGGCAAGAGATATTCGCTCACTTGCAAGGCCCGGGACTGAACCCAGAACCATGAGGATGTGGGTTAACACCGCTAGCTTGTAGTAATTTTAGTAAAATAGTTTTGGGCTCTTTTGAGAATATTTAATTTCTTCTTATATTTTAAATATTATTATTATTATTATATAAATTTATTGAATGAAAAATATTTTCAAGTCAATAAATATAGAAATTTTCTAAAAATAATTTTTCCTTATATTGGTATATAATATTTGCTTAGGCCAGTAATTCTCAACCTTTTTTTTACCGCGGCACACTTTTAACGGTTTAAAAATTTGGCGGCACACAAAGAAAAAGATAAGTGTAAAAGTTCACCATATTGAAAAAAGTGGTCCCAAAACGGTTTACCTATTTTTTAGAACCATATTGAAAAAATTTAGAAAAAAGTCGGAAATGTTTAAGAGCCTCATAATTTCGCTGCACACTAAAGTGCCTCAGCACAGTGTTTGAGAATCACTGATTTAGGCCAAAATATTAAGTGAAATGGAAGTCCTAAATATTACTTTCTGACTCTAGAGATAAGAGTAAAGGAGTTTGTGTTCTTAATTAACACCTCCTAGGCTTTGTGCTGGTCAAGCCTTCCCTTTATAATCTTGTACTCATTCTTGTTTCAAGCATCTCTCAGTCTTATTCCATCCGTGGCTCTTGTTCAACATGGGTAATTGTTTACTCTAACCGATGTATGAAGGATTTTGATAAAACTTTTCCAGTGGATTCCTTTTTGATTCAATACAAACATCCCTTAAGCTTCTAATTTTCGAGATAAAAATTATTAAAGTTTGCATATAAATCCATTGATATTCTAATGTTAGCTACCATATTTTATTATTTGACCACCAGAGAGCTCCATAAATTTTCTGTTTTTATAAGTTCGGTTTGGATATAAGAAGATTTAAAAAATAATTAATTAAATAATTTTCCTATATCCAAACCGAACTTATAAAAATAGAAAATTTAGTGAATAAGTGAATAATTAGTGAGTTAGTCAATAAAACATTATTGAATTGCTGCTCATTCGTAACTAGTTTATCTTTCAAACTTTAATAATTTTTATCTCGTAAACTAGAAGCGACCGCCACATACTTCTTGAGGAAAGTTTGTTTTGAATCAAAAAAGGAATTTACTGGTAAATCCACCATACATCGGTTAGACTAAACAATTACCAACCCATAGAGTAGTTTTTTTTTAACCACATGGAAGTCTAGTTTTGAATCCAGTGGGTATTGTATCTTCGAATCGGAAGTCAATGATCTTCAAATTTGTTTCAACTGTATCGACCGTGCCAACTCCAAGTCCAATAAGATCTACGATTTTAGTAGATCGAAGTTGAGATTGGGTTTGTCACATTTTAAGTACGTTGACAGTATTGATTATGTTTGTTTTTTTATTTTTTGTTTTTTTAATAATGAATTAGAATCTCTTTACATTCGTATAAATTAATTTTTTTTTTGTTTGTTTAAATATTTATTTGAACCTTTTACAGATAAATTTAAATAGATATGAGAGTATGGATTTTTATGTTATTAATAATAATAGATAGCTATCAATGTTAATAGAATGAAATTTATTTATATCAATATTTTTAATGAATACTAATGAGAAGAACATAATTCACTCCTGATCAAAAAGAGATTTAAATTTAAATGAATGAATTTTTATTTGAATTTATATAATAATAAATATTTTACTTTTTATAGAGAATTAAAAATAAACATTAATTATTTACAGTGTGAATGTGCGAATAATTCAAAAATTCTTTCTTTTATTAGACAGAAAAATTGAATAATTTATTAACGATAGAAATGAAAATATTTATTTTTATATCTATAAAAATAAATACCTAAACATGGAAATTTACTATACAATTCTCAAAAAAAAGTTAAATTTATTCTCAGGTATATTTTTAAATCGAAAATTGCACCCTTAACAATTGGTCAAAGAAATTTTATTTTAATTTTAATTTTTAAATAGATAAATAATAATAATATTAAAAATAATAAAATAAATTAAAACTTTATTATTGCATTTCATTTAATTTTTATTGTCAATTTTGGTTAAATAAATTTAAGTGGGTCTTTTATTATCAATCAATTTTCAAATTTTAATCTGTGTTAAGAACTTGTAGAAGCACACAATCAATTACGAGCCAATCAGCAAAAGCAGAGCAATGAGCACTCAACACTTCATAATTGTTAATAAATAAATAAATAAATAAATAGATAAATAAATAAATAAATATTGTACATATATATATATATATATAGAGAGAGAGAAATCTTGGTGCAAGGTTCTTATGTCCTATTATATATTCCCATTCCATATAAACTTTTTATTATAACGTTTTTTTTTTATTTAATCAAAGTTGATTTAGTTTGAACAGAATTCTAGCATAGGCAGGCTGACCAACTTTTAAAATAATAACAATAATAATAATAATAGATTATCTAAATCTCTTTTAAATTTAATTAATGTTAAATTTAATAAATGTTAAAAAAAAAATTTATTGAAGTAGAGCATTTCTAAGGAATGAAGTTTAGATTTAGATAATGAATATTTGTTATTTTACTTTATAGATGTTCAAAAATAAAAGATAAATCTTTATTTTCGTTTTTTTAGATTCTGTATATAAGATCTTTTAATATAAATTTATATCTATATCTATTATACATATGGAATACATATCTTATCTTATTTTATTATACTAGCAAAAATTGTATATATATATATATATTTGTATATTTTTTAGATATTAAGACGCTCTAAGGATTTTCTTGAAATTCACACCATAGATAATATTCATAAATAAAAATCGATCTGTATTGGTTTCAGCCTCGAGAAAAATCAACTTTATTAGTATTTTCTTAATTTAAAATAGTAAATTTAAATGACGTCAGCAACTATTTCATCCATATTGAAATTTGTCTCCCGCCATTCCATTTTAATTGACATTGTATTAATATTATTTATAATTAAATTGAATTATTTAATTTCGAAATCAAATTAAAAATATTTATTTTAATAATATTTTACGAATATTACGAATACCATTTATCTATTGACTCAAGGGTAATTAATAATAAAAGAACCTAAAATATGCATTTGGAATGCATATAAATTATTTATAAATTTATTAAAGTTGTATTTTTCCTCTTATTTTAAAATAAAATAAAATATTTGAAATTTAAAAAAATTCAAACTATTATTTGGCAAATTTTTATTTTATTAATTATATATAAAGGAAATAATTTAAATGTGTGGTCAATAGAAACAAACGTTTAAATGTCAAAAAAAAAATCAAACTATCTAAATTATTTATAATTTATTTAGTGAATGTTTTTTTTATTTTTGTTAGGTTGATATTTAATTAATAAATTTTTAATCAGTTTGTTTATATAAATTTATTTAATAAAATATTAATATATACTTATAGATATGTATATTATAAATCATTCATAATTATTATTTGGCATTACATGTGTTATTTGAAAATGAAGAAAAAAAAATTATAATTAATTTTATGAACAAGTATAAGGTAATGAAATCTTGAAAAATAAAAATAAATAAATAAATATAATTGAATCATAATGATTCATATTACAAAAGCGATAAAATGTCTCTATAAGAAAATTATATTTAATAAAACATTCACTAAATAAATTACACCTCCTACGTGCCATTGACTTGGTTACGGGGATCAAAAATTTCATTTAAAATATGCATAATCATGTTGGAGATTATTTTTAAAATTCACGCTAATTAATGTTCAAACACTCTGAATAATTAGGAAAATTTTAATCATTTGTAAAAAGGAATTACTAAAAAATTGAGAAAAGAGAAGAGTGAATTGAAAAATTAATTCGATTATCATTAATATTAATATTATTATTGTGATTTAAAGGCTAAAGCAGTGATTCTCAACCTATTTTTTTTACCGCGGCACACTTTTAACGGCTTAAAAATTTGGCGGCACACAAAGAAAAAGATAAGTGTAAAAGTTTACCATATTGAAAAAAGTGGTCCCAAAACGGTTTACCTATTTTTTAGAACCACATTGAAAAAATTTAGAAAAAAAGTCGGAAATGTTTAAGAGCCTCATAATTTCGCGGCACACTAAAGTGCCGCGGTACAGTGGTAGAGAATCACTGGGCTAAAGGCACACTTCAGCTTCAAAGGTCATTTGTCCTATTATATAATTATCCATCAAAAGAGATTATATCCATCATTTATTTAGAGAATATAATATTTTGAATAAAAATTCCCTATAATTAAAAAATAATAATCAATAATAAAATAAATAAGCTGCCCAATGGGGGACCGTAAATGGGTTTCTATTGAAAATGATCAGAATAAATAAATAAATCTCAAATAAACAAATAAATATTTTAAATAGGTAACAAAAAATTAAATTAAGCTTCGTAACTCAATACCTCTCAAAAATCTAAACAAACAAATTTTCCAATTAATTTAGTAAATTCTTGATTAATTATTGTTTTTTGTTATATCATACGAGGTCTGCTCAAAGGATAAGGTGAATTTTGAATTTTCGCGTGGTGTATTCATTTGATTATCGAATTTTTTTCTTGTTATGTTGGTACACAATGTTTCTTATATGTTGACATTATCAGCCACGTGACTAACTTTTTCAGTTGTCAAAAACAAACTACTAATCCAAAATGGCTGATAATGTCAACATATGTAGACCAACATAACAATAAAAAAATTTCGATAATTGAATTTACATGGCCCGTAATGACCATTCTACATGGACATGATCCACGGTAACACTCTCTTATTGCAGTTTGTGTTTCTTTATTAATCAAATGTCCATATAAAAAATTGCAATGGTCTTTTCTGTGTCGAGTCGGAATCATCTATTCTCTTTTCTGGATATTATATATTTTTGGAGTTATTCTCGGTTTGACTCTCTATTCGAGAATATATTATTTTATGTTGTTTATTTTAATTTGGATTAATTTAAAACAAAAAATGTATTAAACATAGATTAGTATGTTAATACAAAACCATCATTCAACCTTTAAACTATAAAAGAGGATAAAGAGGATCAACGTGTAATACACATATAGTATAATAGTCAACATTTTTCATTCAATTTTCAAAAAAGATTTTCTTTTTTCATTATAAAATAGAATAGAGTCACCCCTGATTCTTTACTGACACTTTAATACCTGATATTTTAATTTATCTAATCTTATTATACTTGCAGAAATTGTATATATATATATATATATATTTGTATATTTTTGAGATATTAAAACGCTCTAAGGATTTTTTTGAAATTCACACCATAGATAATATCTATAATATAAAAATGAATTGCAAAATGTGTTGGTAAGCGCATAACTCAATAACGCCTGGACCGATTTTGCCAATTCTTTTTTTTTAAATTTTCGTTGAAGTAGAAGATGGTTTTTACGAAAAAATCGAATAATTGCCGGGTAAACCCTAAAAACATTCCTTTTCTTTTTCTCATGGCAACCGATAACAACAAATTTCAAATTTGACTCTACATTTTAGTTAGAAATTTGTTTTCCATAATACCACCGAAAAAATCAAATTTAAGTAGGTATTTAAAAAATAGTACGCAAAGGAAAGAACGTTTAAAATTAAGTCAGGTAGGGTCATCTGATTTGTGTTAGAATTTCAAAACAAATATATGGAACCTAAAATTAAATAAGTTGACCTGTGGCCAGGTCCGAACCGACCGACTGTTTGAAATAAATTAATTTCCAGCTACAGAAACAATTTCAAATAATTTTAATATATCTATTAATGTAATAAAAAACAGATATGGATACATAAATAATAAATAAAACATTTTTAATTTTATTTTATTTATAATATATATGCAAGACCAGGCTGTGATGTCATGAATGCCTGGATGACGTCATATAATTTTAAATCAAGAAAAAACTAATAAATATGATTTTCCCGAGGTTAAAACCAATACAAAGTGTATGATTCGTGGTAATATATAAAAAAATCTCCTTTGGTGTGAAAATAACCCTTTCCTTCCTATCGTCGATCGCTAATACTACCACTTCCGGTTTCCGGAATTGCACCAAAAGTTGATCAATTCATCCCACTGATGCATTAAGTAAATATACCAAATTTCATCAAAATCGGTTGAGCCGTTCAGGCTGTACACATCTATACGGACGGACAGACGGACAGACGGACGGACAGACATCATGCTAAAAATACTTTTTTCTGTTTAGAAAATGCATGATTCGTGGAGATATGTAAAAATCTCCACATGTGAAATTTGGTGTGAAAACAATACCTCCCTTACTATCGTCGGTCGGTAAAAATGACTAATTGAGTCTCAGTCTGAGAGAGAATATAGGCTTGTTAGGGTCTTACATGCAGCTAGTCGCTCTAAAGACAGAAGAAAAAAAGTTAAGATTTATCATACTCTCGATCTTCTGAGTCTCAGTCAGATAGAGAAAATAAGCTTTTTAGAAATAGGGTCTTACATGCAGCAGGTCGCTCTACTGAGAAAGAAAAAGAAAAAGAAGAGAAGTTAAAAAAAGATAGACTTCAGGGGGTACAGGGGGCAGAGCCCCCGGCTAATATATATTTTAGTATATTTTTCATCTTGAAATGAAAATCAAGTTATTTTAATAAATTTAATTTTTGATGGGTCATTTTTAGAAACAATTGTAATAAATAATTAACAAATTGTAAAAATTTTAAAGTTTATAATAATAAATTGTATAAATTTGTTAAAGGGTCCAGCGATAGCTCGGTGTTCCAGGTATTTTTATTTTATTAAGCATAATTACTATAAAATTAATTATTGGTGTAACTTTAAAAAGTTAAATTTATCCCAAAATTTAGTTAATCCTTCTTCGGAGCGCACATAAAGTAAAATATTAATTAAAAATAAAATAATAAAATGAAATTAAAAATTATTATTTAAAATAAATATATCAATTATAATCAATTTTATTAATATTAGTTAATAAATTATGTAGTTGTACATAAATAGTATTATTTGTATTTTTAGGAGATAATTTAATTCCTTCATTCATTCATATTTATTTATTCTTATGGAACCTAAGAGAAAGATTGATGTCTCAAATAACGAAGAACGCTTTTTAGGAAACCAAATCAGTAGCATCTGCTCTGCAAGGGGTGCAAATTAAGGTGCTATGACAAAAAGGAAATCAAGACCAGGTTGGATCGAAAGTCACAAGACTTCCTTCTCCCTCTTTCGTCCTTTTCTCTCACTCAACCCCAACACCCCCGTCATCGCCTCTTGTCTCTTTTTCTTCTTTTTTACCGTTTGTTAAGAAACGATGATACGAGTGTGCCACGCCACGCGTTCCATCCCCCCCCCCTGCCGCCAAAAGCGCCTTTTGAAGTCTTTGTAGTTGCCGGCATCACCCTCACCAAAGAACAAGTCGAAAGAAGGAGCTTCTTCTATGCTTTCGAAATAAAAAAAAAAAAAAAAAAAAAACGCGCACTTCAAAGAGACCGCGATGGGAATCTCAGTCATAGTGTGTAGGGGTAAATCTCCACCACCACCTTCAGTGCCCCCTTTACACTCCCCCCCCCCCCACCAACAACCCCCCACCGCCAAAGTTGACTATAAAAAAAAAACTCTTTTATCTAAGCCGCTCGAATATTATATATGCCAAAAAGACGGCAAGCCGAAATTTAATATTTTCATTTAAATATTGAAATTCACCGAGATGTTTTAAAAGGATCAAGGAAATGTTGATTTATAAGGCAAACCCTTTATTTTAGACATCAAACGAATAATAGGCAACACGGATTTATATTGTATTTAGTTATCAAATAGAAATTTAGAAGGGACAAATGAGAAAGATTTCTTATTAGGATAATACTTTTATTTTTATGTTAATTTGAAATGATTTAATCCTGAATTTTAAAAAGTACCTGGAACACCGAGCTATCGCTCGATCCTATAACAAATTTATACCATTTATTATTATAATCTTTAAAAATTATACAATTTTTTAATTATTTATTACAATTGTTAAATAGGGTTTCTAAAAATGACCCATCAAAATTTAAATTATTTATAACTTGATTTTCATTTCAAGATGAAAAATTTACTTGATAAAATATTTGATCCTATATTAGATAAATTTGTTGTTATCTGTTTCAACCACAATGATTACTACTGATAATAATATAAATTCTGAGATTATATACTAGATTTTAATTAAGAAAGGAGGCTATATTTTTTTCTTTTTATTTATAATAATCAAATATCATTTATATTATTTATAATTTAATCTAAAAAACTCTTTAATTAATATAATATAATTTATTTAATATTATTAGATCAAATTTATTCAACAATTTTTTTGAAATTCCTTTATATGTTGCTAACTTCATGAATTTTTTTTTTTTGATGGGGGAATTGTAAAAATATATTTTTTTCGTAATTTTATTCTAAAATATTATTAAAATAAATATTTTTAATTTTATTTCGAAAATAAGTAAAACAATTCAAATAATATTAATACAATATCAATTAAAAAAGAATGAGGGGAGACAAATTTCAATATAGATGACGTAGTTGCTGGCGTCATTTAAATTTACTATTTTAAATTAAGAAAATACTAATAAAGTTGATTTTTCTCGAGACTGATACCAATACAGATCGATTTTTATTTATAAATATTATCTATGTGTGGTGTGAATTTCAAAAAACACCCTTAGAGTGTTTTAATATCTCAAAAAAATATAAATATATGCAATTTTTGCTAGTATAATGAGATAAGATAAGATATAATGTAAAATAACAAATATTCAATATCTAAATCTAAACTTCATTCCTTAGATATGCTCTACTTCAGAGGTTCTTAAACTGTGGTCCGCGGACCCCTGGGGGTCCGCGAAGACTTTACTGGGGGTCCGCAAAGCCATCGTACAGGTGCATGAGAAAATGACGGAAATATGAAGGGATTAGATCAGAGGTTCTTAAACTGTGGTCCGCGAAGACTTTACTGGGGGTCCGCAAAGCCATCGTACAGGTGCACGAGAAAATGACGGAAATATGAAGGGATTAGATGGTTAACTTAAAATAGGAAGGGTTGGAGGAATGTGGTTGCTGCAACCAAGAACTTTCGAATTTAGTAACGTCAGAATGATAGAAAAAGAAAAATGTAGAGTTTTAGTAATTATACAAATTTATTTATTTAGAATTCTTTAAATCAGAGTTTCTTAAACTGTGGTCCGCGGACCCCTGGGGGTTCGCGAAGCCATCGTACAGGTGCAAGAGAAAATGATGAGTCAGTTAAAACTTTATTTAATATAAAAGGAGCGATGGCATGGCTTTGTGAGGAAACAGAGATCAAATACCCAAATTCAACGAAATGTGCAAGAAAACTATTGCTACCGTTTCCATCTTCATATTTAGCTGAATTTTCTTTCTTCAATATTATAATTTCTAATAAAATGTGTTCTACAATATGCAAAAAAATCGTTATTCACCAATCACTGTTAGAAATATTCAACATATATCCTTGTTCTTATGAGATCGTAAGCCAGAAATTAACTAATAAAATGACGTAAAGTACCTAGAGTTGGGATGGGGTCCGTCAAAAAAAATTTCTCCAAGTGGGGGTCCGCGGAGTACATAAGTTTAAGAACCTCTGCTCTACTTCAATAAAAAAAAATTTAACAAGATTAAATTAAAAAAAAAATTATATTATAATAAAAATTGTTATATTTGGTGGGAAACCCAAAATAATGTATCTTATATTATGAACAAAAGTTTACGTTAAGATATGATCAGATTTCTTTGATTTATATTAAAAGTTTAAAAATATTTTAAATTTGTAATTTAAAGCAAAGCGTATCTAAATGTCACAGTTCCCACTTGAAACTTAATTTTGTCAAATTATATTATAAACACTTTAATATACGGTCATTTTGATATTACAATTTTTAATAAAGTTTTTTTTTATTTTATAAATTTAATTGTAACTTAATTTATTTAATTAATTATTCATTCTCTATGTTAGGTAGTTACTTCATTTCACCTTTCATCAGTAGGAATTTAATTGAATCCTTTAATTCAATTCATTATCAAAATAATAATTTTATGTTTAAACAATATCAATACACATATTTATTTAAATAACTAGAGAGAAATATATAAATTATCTTTAAAATATTTTTCAATCATCAAATATTCCAAATAACTAATGTAATTCTCAAAAAAAAAAAATGTTATGCATATTTTATATTCATAGAATCAATGATTAAAAAGCGGTAAAAATATCATAATGCTTTATATTATATTCTCATTCATTTTAAAAAGCATAAATCCATCAAAAGAGTTCATCAAAATAAAAACCTTTTAATCAATCATTGAAGTGAAAAAAAAACACCAGCAAAAGTTTAAATGTCCTTTTATTTATGCCCTGGGGCGGTTTTAAATGCATCTCAACTCAACGAAATCCTAATTTCCCCTCTGCACACTGATATTTGCCAACAACAGTAAAGAAAGAGGGGTGAGGGCCTCTTATTGATATGACCTTAAATCTACGTAAACCACCCCAGAAATGGAAGGAGAGAATGCTTTGAAGTTATCAAAAGCTACAACTCACGACACAGCCTTTAAGACATGATTCCTTCTTATCTTGTTTTATTTTTTTTATGTTGTGATGACAAAAGAAAAGTGCTAAGCTTCTAGTACTATCCAGTACTGTCTACTATATTACCAGTGATATTAGTAAAACGTCAAGGTCTGTCAATCTTACGATAGATTTTTGTTAGAAATAAAAGTAATCTTGTTTTTAATTAGTATTTTTGGTAATTTTAAGAGAAAAATTCGTACATATGTGGAAATGTTAATATGGTAATTGTTTAGTCTAACCGATGTATCATGGATTTGGATAAAACTTTACGAGTGGATTCCTTTTTTGATTCAAAACAAACTTTCCTTAAGAAGTATATGACGGTCGCTTCTAGTTTACGAGATAAAAATTCTTAAAGTTTGCATATAAATCCATTGATATTCTATTTAGCTATCATGTTTTATTATTTGACCACCAGAGAGCTTCACCAATTTTCTGTTGTTGTTTTTATAAGTTTGGTTTGGCGTAATGATAATTATTTCTTTGTTTTTTTTTAAATTTCTATATTTAAAATATATTGAATTTTCATTTAAAAAGGAAGCTATCTAGCGCCACCTAACTTGTAAGTATTTAGCAGCAGCAACCACATTCCTCCACCCATTCCTATCCAGACCTTCATCCAATACCATGCCTTAATTATATGGGACCGAGGGGACTAGGGGTGGAAAGTGGGTCTAGTATGCCCCAAATAATCTCCAAAATAAAACATAATCATCCAGGAAATTTCAATTGCTTTTTTTGAGGAGTTTCAATTACTAACACTTCTGTTGAATCGAAAAAACACATCTATATATAAAAAATAATTTATGATTGATTTTATATTTTTATTTTCCGTTTGACTATTATTGATTAATTTTTCATTTTTTGAAATATTGTGATTTTTGAAAATTTTTATCAAGATAAATTAAATGGATTTTAGATATTAATTACTATTTTCTTATTCTTTTTTTGGAAAATTTCTTCCATAAAATATATTGTATGTATTTAAATATACAATTATTGTAACCATAGCAAGGATTAAAAGAGCGGTGCTATTAAATTATGTAAATTAATCTATGAATAATCTGAAAGATATAAAAAATTTTAATAATTATTTAATATTATTTTTTAATAAAGATTTGTAAATTGATTAATTTAGTTAAGATTTATTAAAATATGGATAGATGTAAAATGTGCCCAAACGGGCCTGGTACTTAGTGAAATAATTATAAAAAAAAAAAAAAAAAAAAAAAAAAAAATTGTAAATATCTTCTTTTGTACACTTAAAAGTTACCTATTTTTTGTAAATATTCTGTACCATTAAAGGCTAAATAAATAAATAAATAAGATGTAAAATGTAATAATTTGTTATGTTATGAATTGCTGAAAGTTATATACTCTATTTAAATATTTTGATAAATAAAATATTTATATTTTTAATTAAATATATAAAAAATTGTATTTTTTTTATAAAGAAATTAAAAATATAGGTATACCATTTTCATATTTCATTTGTCAGAGAATTCTTCATGTGTGTCTTTCAATCTGTAATAATAGAAAATTTTTATACATTTCCGAAAAGAAAATCAACACCTTAAAATATAATAAATTATAGAATTTTTAATTATTAAAAACAATTTGGAAATTTGTATTAATTTGACAGGTCAAATGTCAAAATGTACATGACTTACCTGAACCTTTATTATCTTAATATATTAAAACTAAATTTTAATAATATCTTTTATTATATTATATTAAACGTATTTTAATAAATAAAAAAAAAATAGCGAAAAAAATTATAAATATATTTATAACAGTTGATAATCACCAAAAAGAGAATTCATACGCCATCTCTTGACAAACATTAAAAGTTGAAGTAATTAATTTTTAATATGTATTTTTTTAAATTTTCAAATAATCTATTATAATTATTTACTTTTAACAAATCATCATTTAATAATTCAATAAGTATATAAATATAAATTCAAATTTTATTTGAATAAATAAAAATAAATGAATATGTTATAAAATATATAATCATTTATTTATTGACAAATTTCTTATCTAGAAAAGTTTTGAAAAATAAATTATATATATATATATTAATCCTTAATATTATAAAAATATGATAATATTAAGCATGTCAAAAGATGGCATATGTGTTAACTTTTTATTAAATTGTCACCATCATAAATATATATACCTAATTATTTCTCATCTTATATAATATATTAAAAATATATAAATAATATATTTTTTTTTTTTTTTTTTTTTTTTTTTTTAATTCTTTATTCTGCGATCAGAATTACAATCATCACAATCATCATTACAATCATTATGTGAATTCTATGGGCAGAAGGAGTGTCAACATATATTAACGTGGAGGTGTGAGGAGATGGGGATGGACGAGGGGCGAGGGAGGGGGAGGGAATATATGTACAAGGTGAGGGCCCCCAGTGGGGCTCACCGTAGTGTTAATATCTAGACTCGGAGTATGTCCTGGGGCCATTTCCTCTTGAGTCTTCTATTTGTAATGACCATATTTAGGGTATCTAACAAGCAGTTGGGGTGGTGGGAAAGTCTCCCGTAGTGTGATTGGGTTTTGGAGAAAATTGTTTCTGGAATTGTAGGGATGTTGAGGTCTTTGTGGATTGATTTATTCGAAACATACCAAGGTGCGTTGGTGATGATGCGAAGGTATTTGGACTGGAATCGCTGGATCACATCAATGTTAGTTTTTGCCGAGCAACCCCATAGTTCTAAGCCATACGTCCATATAGGTTTTATAATTGCCTTGTATATTAAGACTTTGTATTCGAGGGATAGTTTGGAGTTTCTACCGATAAGCCAGTACATCTTTCGTATTTTTATATCCATTTCTTGCCTCTTTTTCTTGATGTGTTCTTTCCAGTTGAGTTTGGAGTCTAGATGGATTCCCAGATATTTAACGCTGTTGTTTTGCGGGATGGCTTTATTATTTATGTAGATTAGGTGGTTCTCTCTTTGGTGTTTCAGCGTGAAGGTGACGTGGCTGGACTTGTCGCAGTTAACTCTCATTCTCCATTTGTCAAGCCACTCGGAGGCAAGATTTATGTATGATTGTAGACCAGCACAAGCGCTGGAGAGGTTTGTGTTAGGTGACAGAATGGCGGTGTCGTCTGCGAATGTAGCGAGGTGACAATCAGGGGAGGTAGGAAAGTCTGAGGAGTAAAGGAGGTATAGAAATGGGCCCAGGATGCTACCTTGGGGAACTCCAGAGAGGATGGGATGGGTTTCGGAGAGTTCTTCATTAAATTTTACTTGGAAGAACCTATCCGAAAGGTATGACTTGAGGAGTGTGAAGTAGTGGTAAGGCATATTGGTCTTGATTTTGAATAATAATCCGTCGTGCCATACCTTGTCGAAGGCCTGACTAATATCGAGGAAGACGGCGGGGCAATACTTCCCATCCTCCAAGGCTCTCCCAATCACATCCACGAGCCTGTGGCATTGTTGAATGGTAGAATGCTGTTGCCTGAAGCCAAATTGATGATCAGGTAGCCACTTCATTAGGTCGTTTTCCTTTATTCTCATGAAGATAAGCTTTTCCATGACCTTGGAAATGATGGGGAGGAGGCTGATTGGTCGATAGGAGTTAACTTTGTTAGGAGGTTTGCCAGGTTTGGGGATGAGTATGATTTGTGCCAGTTTGAGTTGTTTGGGCCAGTAAGAAAGTCTGAGGATGGAGTTGAAGATGGTCGTTAAGAATCTTATACCAGCTTTGGGAAGATTTTTTAGGGCATCAGTAGTGATGAGGTCGTGTCCGGGAGATTTTTTGGATTTTAGATGTTTAATCACTTTGTACACTTCTTCGGGTTTAAAACCTTTAATAGGTAGGGACATTTGAAAGGGAGAATCCAAAAAATTTTTGACTTCGTAATCTATATGAGTAGAGAATGACTGGAAGCTTTTGGAGAGATGAGACGCGAAGATGTTGGTCTTTTCCTTGTCTGTTCTAGCCCAGCAGGAGAATTCTTCAGACCAGATAGGGTGGGAAGGAGATGTTGGTCTTTTAATTCGTTTCGTAGCTCTCCAAAGGGAGTAGTCTTTATATGAGAGGTTTGCGGTGTAGTTTCTAAATGACTCGTTATTAAATTTGTTCATTAGAGATTTAAGCCTGTTTGTGATGTTATTGAGTAGGTTCTTGTCGTGTATGTTGTGGGTTCTGTGCCATTTGGATCTAGCCCTGCGTTTTAGAGCGATAAGCTTCTTAAGTTCAAGAGGGATATTAGGGAGCACGGGGGAATTATTGGTAATTATAGGGGTGGAAGAGTTTGCTGCAGAGATGATGGTGTTGGAGAAAAAGTTAATGGCTTTGTCCAGATCTTCAGTCGTTTTAATTTTAATGTTTGGGATCAGGGTTGTGTCTATAGTGTTGCGGAAATTATCCCAATCGGTGTTCTTGTTGGTAAGGCTGAATTTTTTAGGCTTGAGAGATATGACGGAGCTGATAGTTGCGATGATTGGTGAGTGGTCCGAGGATAGGTCATAACTGGGTTTAACTTCAATGTAATTGGAGGAGATGCCTTTGGTGATAAAGAAGTCCAGAAGGTCTGGTGTTTTGTTGGGATCTGAAGGCCAGTAGGTAGGACTGCGGCTTGATAGATGAGAGAGATTCAAGTCTTCTATTATCTTGTTCAGAACGCGGCCTTTAGATGTTGTCAACCTGGAGCCCCAGTTGGTGTGTTTCGCGTTGAAGTCTCCTCCAGAAATGAAGTTGTTGCCAAAGGATTTAAATATTGGAGTTAGAGCTTCATTAGTTAGGCGATGTTTGGGGGGACAGTAGATGGCGACGATATTGATTGGTTTACCGTCCAACTTAACTTGAACTGCAGTGGATTGCAAGAAGTCTTGTGCATGATAGGACATCACATGGTGAGTTAATGTACTCTTTATTATGACTGCGGCCCCGCCGTGGGCTTTACCATCCGGGTGGTTGGTGCAATAAGTGTTGTAGTTGGGGACCGTGAAGTGGGTTTTTGTAGTGAAATGGGTTTCGGAAACCAGGAGTATATCTATCTTGTTCATGTTGAGGAATAGAACTACTTCGTCCTTTCTTGCTGGGAGGCCATTGGCGTTCCACTGGGCAATTCTAATGAACTTGTTCATTTTGTAAGCTTATTAACTACGGAGGTAAGCATGCTTAAAATCATACTATTTTGGTGAATCAGTTGATTGAACATTGTCTTAAATTCCGACAGGAAATTCGATAGGGTAATATCTTGGATGTCCTGGTCCTTTGGTACAGTTTGGTGCCTAGATTGGGTTATCTGGGCGTATGTTGGAGATGGGTTTGATGGAGAGTTGTTGTTATTGGGGGTGATTTCTGTGTTGGTTACGGGATTGAAAGTATTCGCGGGGACCTTGCTTCTGAGAGTAGGATACATCTTTTGTTTGAGATCTTTATAAGCGCTACATCCCCTGTAATTAGCTGGATGGTTGTTACCACAATTAGCGCATTTAATGGCTGGAGCATTGACTCCTTTAGGACACATTTTTGAGTCGTGGCTGTTTCCGCACCGAACACATTTAGGGGAACGGAAGCAAAAGTTCTTGGTATGCCCGAATTGTTGGCATCGGTGACATTGCACGATGTCTCGCTTGGGGTAAGGAGGTTCAAAGATGACGATGGTGTTTAAAATATTTTTTATCCCATATATGAGTTTGTTGTTGCTCTTGAGTTTTAGGTCTATGGAGAAGAGTGGTAGTCCGACTTTTGTAGATCTATGCCGGATGTTCGAGATATTATTTGCTTCGTGTCCCAGTTCCAGTAGAGCATCCTTTATTTCTTGAGTATTAGTGGAGGGGTGAATGTTTCTCAATATAACTCTATAGGGTCTCTCTTCCTTTAGTTGGTAAGTGTGAAAGTTGGTGTTTTTATCTTTGAGGGCTTTGATTATTTTTCTATAACTTTCCGGGCAGCTGGGTTGAATTTTAACCTCCTCAGCTCTGGTGCATTTTAGAGTATATGAACCTGGGACAATATTATTGAGTAAAGCTCTAAGTGGTTGTATGAGTTGAACCCCAACGACAAAAATTGGAGGTGGTTTTGGTTTGGAGTTTATGATTGTAGGTGGGGAGGGGCTACTCTCCTCTGTACGTAGAATTTCAAATTGGTTAGCTGTGGGAAGCGGGGATGGCTTATTAAGCCAGTAACTTTCAAGTTTGGATTGTTTAAGGGTTTTTTGGGGAGGCGAGTTAGAGGCTTGTAACGTCCTTTTTCTTGAGTCGATCACTGACCACTCAGTGTTTGGCGTAGAAATACTGGACTCTGAAGTAGATATACTTTCAAATGAAAGTAGAGGATCAGTGTGTCTGGACACGGTGTTTTCACTAACTTCATTTAAGGAGGAAGACCGGTGTCTCTCCAGAGGTAAGGAAAAATGACTCGTACTAGGTGCAGACACAAACTTGTTTTCTGTAGCTAGTGGGCTGGCACGAACGCAGTCAGCATCAAGAATGGGTGGTATCTCCTTGGGTCCTCCTGGTGGACTTCTGGGTAAGCCCTTTTTGGCGAAGGGGTTAAGAACCTCCTTCTGTCCTGGGAACACCATGGTGTAACACTGGATAATTCACTATTGATTGATAAGAAACGTTCAAGTTTTTCTCTCTCTGTATCCTAACAAAAACATAGCTATTAAAAGTAATTTATATGTAGAAGAGAAAAAAGCAAAAAAAAAAAAAAAAAAAATTCTTCATATAAATTTATATATTTGTATAAAATTTATATAAAAATAGACTATTTCTATCGAATTATATAAAAATAGTTGACTTAGAGGAGAGCGGATTAGAATTGATCCGTCTTACTCGACAGCCAAGAGAGAACTGAATAAATAATATATAAATATTTTTATTTATTCAAATTATTTATATTTAATAAACATTAAGTTTTTTTTTATAAATAACTTTATTATAGGAAAAATTAATTTATGATTACAAATAAATTTTATTTATATCATAATCAAGAAATTTCTAAATGAATTGGAAAATTTCAAAATTTGTTTATTTATTTATTCTGATCATGTTTAATATAGAAATCCCTGTACAGTCCCTCATTGGGGAGCAAATTTATTTGAATTATTATTATTTATTTATTTTTTAATTTTATAGGCAATTTATTTTATAATATATATTTTAAAAAGTTAATATTCTATTCTAGATTAAATTTTTATAGTTTGCCAAATGAAAAAATAGTATAAAAATATTTCAAATCTAAACAATTTAAGTTTTTTTTAATTAATTAGAGGAATAGGATAGATTGATATCTTGTATTATTGGTATAAATAAATTACAAATCTTTTCTAAAAATATATATTATAATCAACGGAATTTTTAAGTGCTTATCAATGAATTAATATTAATATAAATATAACTTGTTTGAAGTAAAATATAATATATATTTATTAAAAAATTATAAGATTTAATTAATTTATAAATATTATCATCTAGATGAAGGGATATTTAATCATTTCAATTCAAAAATATTAAATGCTGATTTGAGAAGAAATGTATTATATCAGAGGTTCTTAATCTTATGTACTCTGCGGACCCCCACTTGAAAAAATTTTTTTTGACGGACCCCATTCCAACTTTAGGTACTTTACGTCATTTTATTAGTTAATTTCTGGCTTACGATCTCATAAGAACAAGGATATATGATGAATATATCTAACAGTGATTGGTGAATAACGATTTTTTTGCATATTGTAGAACACATTTTATTAGAAATTATAATATTGAAGAAAGAAAATTCTGCTAAATATGAAGATGGAAACGGTAGCAATAGTTTTCTTGCACATTTCGTTGAATTTGGGTATTTGATCTCGGTTTCCTCACAAAGCCATGCCATCGCTTCTTTTATATTAAATAAAGTTTTAACCGACTCATCATTTTCTCGTGCACCTGTACGATGGCTTTGCGGACCCCCAGTAAAGGCTTCGCGGACCCCCAGGGGTCCGCGGACCACAGTTTAAGAACCTCTGTATTATATGATTCATGTAATCATCTTAATCTAGATAATAGTATTTAATATTGTGCAGTTTTCATAAATATGATATATGCATTTCAATCTTAATTTTTATAATTTATGCATTAATTTGATGGTTAACTTTAAACTGAAATGCAATTCTAACAAAGAAAGTCTAATTTTCTATTCATTTATTATTCAATAACGAAAAAGCAAGACGACTAGGGCTAGATCGTTTAATTAAAGCAATTCTACTAAAAATGTGTAGTTTATGTATTAAAAAAAGTTTTCTCCAGAATTGAATAAATATTATTTATTTACTAGTATTTCAATTAATCTTAATCTATCCATGCATTTCAATTTTTAATAGCAACACAGCCTTAAAATAAAAATTTTCTCATTCAAAAGTAATTGATATGATTTTATTTTGAATTAAAAATTAAATATTTAATATAGTTGGTCCAAATAATAATAATAATAATAATTTCTACAACTTAACGATTAAATTGTTTCTTATTCACAATTAAGAACATTAAAATATCTCTTCACCAAGATGATTTTCAATGAATCAATTTTTTTATGATTAAAAAATAATTATAATCAATTTATAAATATTAAAATATGAATATGAATTAAACAATTATAATACATATAATGTAAATTAGTTTTTATATAAAATCTGAAAATGTATTATATATTTGATACATTAATTATTTTAGTTTCCAAAAATATGAATTCTATTTATTTCATATGAAGCGTATATTTCATTCGTTGAAAATTTTAATTTAAAAAAAAAATGAATATTAAAAAAATAAGACAAATATAATATAAAAATCATGAAATAAATCTACATTGGAAGATTTATATTCCTAAAGTTGTTATATTTCCTTTTAGTGGTCTAAAAAATTACCGAATACTACTTTATAATGCTTTTATAAGCAACGTTATATTGAATATTATATACTTTTAAAATTCAAAATCTAATTTATAAGTTATATATAAAATTAATTTTTTATAATATGAAAATTAAATGAATTATTGAATAAAAAATTAATAATCCTTATTTAAGGGAGGATATAAGAAAACTTTTATTTGCATATAATTATTATTTTTGTGCAAATCGTTGAGAAAGTTTTAAACTTTAATAATCCTTTTAGGAAATCAATTTGGACGAAAAGAAAAACAAAAATATCCTGATCAAATCAGGTCAAGATATTCTTTTTGAAGATATTTGTGAATTAATATTTAGTGTTTTTGGAAATATTATTTATCTATATTTATTTTAATTAAGTGATGTTCTTGTTATGAAATTTGTAAATTAAAATTTCTTCTTTAGAAAAGAGATATTCAAGAATTAAAAATAAAAGAAAGAAAAAACGAGACAAGTTGTCAAGGAAGTGAAGTACTTGAATGATAATCTTGTGGTTACGTAGCGTGTCGAGTTGGCTGATTCCTGAGAAAAGCAATTTGGTTCCATAGATTATATAAGAATTTACTTTTTTATTTTAATTATATATTTAATTAATATCAAAACACTCTTAAAGTTATCTCAATTTTATATATTTACTCTCTCAAATGAAATCTAACATTTTGTATTTATTCCAAAAGTTCAATTTATATATGTTTTAAAATAAATCTTATTTTGAATCAACGCAATCATGTTGGAAAAAATTATTAATTTTGTATCTAGATACAAATAGAAATATTGTTTTAAAGATGTGTATACAAAATATATCTTCAATATTTTAGATACTTTTTGTAATATTTAAAATGTGAACAAATTTCTGAAAACAGATTTTGAATCGAAATGTACTTAATTATTAATTTAATATTTTTATCATAAATGATTAAAAAGAAAATGATAGACTTTTACAAAAATAATTATAAGAAAATGTGTAAAATTTTAAGGTGATATTAGTATTTAATATATTTTTTGTTAAAAAATAATTATAAAATATAATAAATATAAGAATAAAGTATTAGTAGTAGTAATAGAAAACGATAAAGAATTTACTTAAATAATATTTAATTAAATCTGTTTTAAGTTGTCTATAAAAATGTATGTATCTTTCTAATGTATATAAATTTTAATTAAATTTGTGTATATAAATAAGAATTTTAGTGTTATTATTATTTTTATCTATCTATTATAATTATTCTCCAATCAATAAAATATGAAATTAGTGTTAAATAAATAAATTATGGATAAAATGACATTTATAAAATCAAAAGGAGTAACCAAATTCATTGGCACTTGAATTCTTTTTCTAATAAAAATCGATAGTAATTTAGAATTTAGAATATAATTTGTTTAATAAAATATTTTTTATGTATTAATTATTATGGTCTAATTCTGTATTTAGATGATGAAACTTTTTTTTAAAATATACATATTTATATTATATATTTAGATCATAAAATTATTAAGAAAACTACCAAACCTGAGATTTTCTATAAGCAAAATTAATTTTTGAATATTCTTATTATGATAAGTCATTATACTAAAAAATAGAATAAGTTAAAATAATAAACTTATTCAATGAATTAAAATAAAATAATAATTTATAAAAAAAAGAGATTAAATTTATTTGTAATAATTTATTTATTAATTTATATAAAAAAAAAAATAAATATTTTTAAAATTAATGGAAATAAATGCGTGTTATTTGGAAAGATGTTTCTGATTAATGTTTTTTTCAGGAAAAAAATATCATTTATATACTTTAAAATGATTGTGATTAAATGAAAATTTAAAATCATCTTTACAAACAAAAATAAACATTTATTTTTTATAATAATGGAAGGAAGGTAGAAAATTTTATAAAAAATACTACATATTTAAAAATATGTAGTACTTTTATAAGTTTTTATTTCTATTTTATTATAGGCTAGAAATTCTATATTTTTTCATTAAAGGTTTTATTTTTAATCTAATTATTATTTAACAAAAATATTTTATACATTTTTGTTAATTTTTTAAAGTGTCAAATAAAATATTGTATAAAAATGTCATTAAATTGGATTTTAATTTATATATAAAGTGCCAATAAATTTGATCTTAAGAAATGATTATAAGAAATCTTTATAAAGTGAAAAGTAAATGGAATGGTTAAACTTAATCAATTAAATAGAAACAAACAAAAAATAATAAATATCGTAATGTCAATAATATTTGTTGGAAAATCAAATATCTAATAATTAAGAATGAACTAGAAACATAATTATTTGTATATTTTTGAGAAAGTGTATAATGAAATATAAATAAATTAATTTAAAGAAAAATTGTGAAATGATAATGGATAAAGGAGAGATTACATTGCAGGATGGCTGAATTTAGTGGGCTGCGATTGGATGATGGACGTTTTGCGAACAGGCACAGTTTCTGGTGTAGGAATTGCATCTCCAGTTGCATAGTCCGCAGCACCTGCAGGGGCCAATCGACTCTTAGCAGCTGCAGCAGGCTTCTGCTTGGCCATTTGATAATCTCCAGAATCGAAATATTTTTGCTGTAAAAAATATGCATTATTAGAAAAATGATTATTAATGTAATATTATGTGTTCCGAGTATTATTTGTATTAAAGATTTTTGATGAAAGTGTAATTCCTTTTTAGGCAATCACTCATTTGTTCATATTGCATGAATACTATAATTTAATACATATTTATCAATGTTAAAATAAACTTATAAAGAAAATCACAAAATTAATTATTTTTCTTTAATCCCATCTAATAAATATGTTAAGTTAAAAGATTATGACAATATACATTTTAAATTTATCTAAGTTCATGTTATGTTAATATTTTATTTGTATATATATATAATTTATGGATAATTAACCTCTTTATATTAGTTGGATTTAATAATACGTATATTTTATTAATAATTTTGTTACAATTTTAAATACAGAATCAAAATAAAATAATGAATTTATGTTTTATTTCATTGAAATTTTTGATGAGAAATGATAATGTCAAAGAAAAAGATCAATAATTAAACATAAATTCATTATATCATTTGAAATTACAAGTAAATAAACTTAATCAATTTTTTATTATAATGAAATATTTGAGACTTATATAAAAGAATTAAAATAATAGATTATGTAATTGAAAAAAAGAAATTCTCACTCTGTGGGCCAGTCTTTTTTGTAAGAAAACGGAGTGACCACTCATCGGCCTTCCAGCTGCTGTGGGAAATTTTGCTCTCAGTTTTGCTTCTTCTAGTTTCTCTAACTCAGAGGATGTTAACTAAAATTATATAAAAATATAGAATAGAAATTTGATTAAATAACTTTTGTAAAATGCTTTAAATATAATAAAAAATCATTATAAACCTCTTCTGGTGGAGTTTCGTTCTCAGGTGTGACTTTTTCATCACTAATTGTAGTGTTTTCGCTATCAGACATGTTGATTAATCTATTTATCTAGAAGAAAAAAGAATACATATTATGCAAAAGTAACATACATGGAGGAGTATGATTAAATAATTAGCAACTATTAAATATAATTTAATTTCATTAATTAGGTTTATCTAAATATATAAATAATTAGAAAATTAATTATAAGAAAATGATTAGAAAAAAAAAATAAAAAGTCGTTAAGACCTTCAAACCAAATAAAAGATACGTTAGAACAAATTCAAGCTAGAGTTCAATTAACATTAAAATAATTAAACTCATAAAAGAAATATTATAAATTTTTAAAATGAATAGTTTTCCCTAAATTATTAAAAATAAAAGATATCATTCTAAGAAAAATGATTAAATATAACAAAGAAAATTAATAAAATAATGTGATTGACCTTATAACTCAGCTATTGGTTATACTGGCTGATGTTTGTCAATTCGATCCCGCGAACATAGAGAGAACAAATAAAAGACTAAACATTCTCACATAAATATAAAAATACCTTCATTTTAAAATAAAATACCGATTTAAATTCATTTTTAATATAAATATTTATATTATATATCATATTTAATATTAAAATAAGTGATTCCTATAAATTTGAGTTAAATTCTAAATATATTATTTTGAAATTGATTTTATTCAAAATTAATGAATAATCAGTTTATAAGACATGATAATATAAAAAATAAATAATAATTATTTATTTGTATAATTTAAAATAAATATGTAATACAAATATTGTTATATTTAAGAAAATATTAATTATAAATAAGATATTTTTTTCTATTATATTTGAAAATTATTATTATTTCTATTTTAAAAATCACTTATAATTAATTTAATAAAAATAAAAAATAATTTTTTAATATGATTAAATAATTATAAGAAATGAATTTTGTTTGACATCTGCTTTTCAATCTCATGTATAACTTCAGTTCCCTCCATTTTCTTCTGTCAATTGTCAAATTTTGTGATTTAAAATATTAATAAATTCAAAATAAATAATGGATAATATTCCTTGTTGTGTGGTTGCTAGTTGCACTGAAACTACTCCTGGAGATATTATAAAATGTAATAAATATCATTATATATATATATATATATTTACATTTTCAAACAAATATACATACAATGTTAAAATTGTTTTTCATAATTATAAAAATAGACATAGATCTAGAAATTTATTTGACTAAAATTTAGATATTATTACCGATTTTAAATATAAGTCTATCATATTACTTGTGATTTAAATTTATTTATTTTTCAGTAATTTTGGATACAAATAATTTACCTGAACCATCACTTATTGAGGAAGGAATCAAAGCCTATCCATGGCATATTGATAATAAATATTATGTGACTGATATTAATTTATGTGCCGTGGATAACAAAACTGTTGGCAGTGAAAAATTTGCTGTCTCTGTAGAAGCAATTGTCATTAATTTCGATAGTGAAAGAGTAAATCTTGTATATATATATATATTATTCGCAAAACATTATTTAATACTATTTTATAATTTTAGAGTGATGGATTAAATGTGGTTGATAGTTGGCTATCTTTCTTAAACGAATTTGAACCAGAAGTTCAAATTCTCCTCTGTCAAAGATGTCTTGAAAATCCAAACAATGGAGTGAGTAAAGTTGAAGGTAAAAATCAGAATAATTTTTTTTTTATACTTTTTTATTTTAATATAATAAGTTAAAATGAAACTACATTATCTATCTATACTTACAATCTATATTTCGTTTTTTTTTTAATCTTATTTTGTTCAGCTCAAAAATGGTGTGTGGAAAGAGGATTTGAACTAGTAGAACTTGATCCCGAATTGGACGAAGAATGGGAACAAGAACAAGATTTTCTTGAAACAACTGGAATTAAAAGAGTGGTTCAGGCATTACATGCACATTTATGGCCAAATCTTCGAATGAAAGGTATTAATTAAATAATTCATACATATATTATTTTACTTTTATAATTATTTTTTTACCTTAATATTATACTCATTAAGACTTTTTACTTTTCACAGGACGATCACAAAATCTCTCAAAAACAGTACAATCCATGCTTAATGGTTCAACTGATTCAAATATCTTGAATAATGATAATTCAAATAAAATTACTGAATTAAATGAAGAAATGGGAAATTTAAATATAGATAATAATTCACACTTAGAAGAACAATTGGGTAAAATAAACGAGTTTTAAATTTGATTGTATTCCATTTTTATTTGTCTGAATTTGTTTTAAGTTTCATAATATGCTTTAAATTTAATTTTTGAAAATTTATCTATGTAATATTTCTATATAAATATACTCATATACTTAGTTAAGATGTTATTATCTGTCTTTAAACCCTAAAAATATTGAGGAAAAATGATAATAAATTACAGAGAAACTTTGTGGGGTTTTTAATGTTCATACTTACAGCTTTGATTAAATAATATATATTTTAAGATAATTAAATAAATTAATTTATTTAATATAATGTATTATGAAATTTCAGATGAATTATTGGGTGATAGTGGCGGCGTTGCTGGATTTGCTTCTCTTTTTGAGCAACTTGCTGGAATGAAAGATCGTGTTGCTAATCTCCCAACGGATCAACGTAGAGCAGCTGCTGAACAGGTTGTGATGGCATTCTGGAAAGCAATTGGTGGCGATGATGACGAATTGTCTTTTCCAAATGAACTCCCATCCCCATCTGATTAACTCTTAAAAATTATAGTTAATTACAAAAACAAACATTTCTTCATAAATATCTAAATATCGATGTTGTTATATAATTATATACATTATAATTTCTTGAATAGACAAATTAATTGTCAACTTGTAAAATATTTTTAATCAAAATATGGAATAATATTTCTATAAAATTCTTGTACAAATTTTTAAATATAAAATAATTATTTTATAATTATATTATTTAATTAAACTTTAAAAATCAATAATGTAAAATATTTGAATGACCAAACGATGGATTGATTATAACTATAAAATATAAATAATTCCTTTTCCTAATAAATTTGGACAAATTAACTTTGGGATCAATTATATACACCAAAGCCTGAAAACAAATGCTTAAAAATTGCAATAATTAAACAAAAATTCTTTACTATGCTATTTTATTTTTACACGATTGATTTCTTTTCAATAAAAGACATTTTACGATTTTTATATAATATAATAGTCATTCCATATAAAAATGTAGGAATACTATTATAGAACATACATTAAAAATATTTGTTGAAGTAATTTAATAATTAAAACAATAATATTTGTTTTTAAACATTAATGGATATAATATTTAGGATTAGAAATAAAACTTATTAGTTATTAAAGATAAACTCAGAAATTATATGTATAACCAATAATATATATCAAATTATATATATCTTCTATATATATAAAAGCAAGCATAGTTAATTCTTTGAAAGAAAGAAATATAGTAAATAATATATCATTCTTATTTTTGTAAAATATCTTGTTTTATTATTTTATTTTATATTTAATACTAGTCACTATTTTATACTTCTAAAGATTGTTTTTTAAAAAAAAAGTTGTTATTAAATGAACTAATTTAAAATATTTCAGTCTAATTAATATTTATTCAGCTATAAAACTTAATCTAAAATAGTTATATCTTCTCAGAGCAACAAAATTGTTTACTAAATAAATTATAAATAATTGTAACTTCTGAATAAAGAATATTTATTAAAAATGTTTAAAATAAATTAAATGTGTTTATTGTCCTCACAAACATACAAATTTTATGATTTTTAATGGGCACTCTGATTGTGAAACAACTTTTATTCAATAATTATTTTTTATAGTGTTTTTTTTAATTCGAAGAGGTTGCAGGTTTTATTTCCTTTCATAATTCATTAAATAAATTTTATTTATTAGAAGACTTTTATTGAACATAAAATTAAATCAATAGATCAAATTAAATTTATAACCGTTGAATGTTAAACATGATTATTATAAAAAATTAGGCCAATTTAATTAAAATAATATATTTATCTGATCTTTAATTTTTAAAATTTGTTATTAGATATTTATTTAAAACTTATTAATTTATTTTTCAATAAAAAAATATCACATATCATTGTATACTTATATACTTTATGCAAAATTTTTTGTCTCAATATGAATTAATAGATTTTATTATAAACATGTTTAATAAACGAATTCATATTGGGATTTTCCCAATGATCTCACCATAGTAGTCATTTAAGGTCATTGTCCATAGCTTCTTATGCTTGACGCTTGATGCAAAAATAAACAGAATGAATTCATTCAATGATGAGACAGTGAAAATATTGTCATTTATCTTTTTTAATTTAATTGATGAGAATTAATTTCAACTTTCAAAAACATTTTTGTTTCTTATCAATGTTATATGAATTTTATTTAGTTATGCATGATAAATATTATGTTATAATATATGTTTATATTCCTATCTAATTAATCTATAGGAGTGAGTCTATCCAGTGATGTATTGGTAAATTAAGAAGTAAGGGAATGCATAGTGGGAGCAAAAGTCCTATTTTCAGCAAACTATTTTTTTCAAAATAAGTTTTTATTTTTTCTTATTCTTACTCTATTAACAAACACACACACACAAAAAAGAAATTATAACAGTAGATTTAAGTGGTAGTTGTCGGAACATGAAAAAGTACTGGAACGCGTTCCAGTTCTGAAAAAAGGTAAGGGAACGTTGTTACCCCGCGTTCCTCTCCCAATACACCACTGGTGTTATCTTATTATAGCATTGTATTTCTAAAACATATCTTAACAAGTTTAAAATGGAGGTAAAATATACTTTTGAAACAATAATCAATTATCAACTCAATTTTGCTGGGTATTCAATTTTTTCAAAATATAAATATAAAATAATTACATATCTGATCTGCGAAAATATGAAGCAGTGAATATGTGAATAGAAGTAAAATTTTATTTAAGAATTTAAATGAAAATCATTAAAAATATGGGTTATAGTTGTATTTTGTTCTTAATAAAAAAACTAGTATATTATTTTTAAAACCAAGTCTAGTTTATAGAGAAAGCTTTAATTGCTAAAATGCATGCCTCCTTAATCTTAATATAATCCTAGAAATTAATTTTTATTTTTATTCTTATAATATTATTTATTATTATTTGTAATAGAAAATAGATTTTTTATTTTTAAAAAAAAGAATAAAATGTCAATTTATAATATATTGGATTGTTTACCAACTAATATCTAAGTTGATCAAATCATTTAAATGGGAAATCACATAAAAAAGTTTTAAGGTTGTTAACAGTTTATATTTATATTTTTTCAAATAAAAACAATTTCCAAATAAGGAAAATCTAAAAAATAAAGAATCAAGGGAAATTAAAAGAAACTTTAGTAGAATTATTATTTTTTTTATTAATTTATATATAAGTATTAAAAACAATAATTTGACATTTTCCTTTATCTCACACACTAACTTTTTATACATATATATGTATATATATAAAATAAAATAAAATTACAATAATGTTAAGGATTTTTTGAATTAATTTCTCAAATATTTAGATACTCTTTTAATTATTTCGATGGTAACAAAATGAATAGCTATTTTTTATCTTCATTTAATTTAAATGTAAAATGTTCATTTTGATTTTTTAAATTATACAGTATCATTTGATTTTGATAACATTTTCAGCTCCTAATATATTCATATACTCATGTTTCATTTTCAAATATTACTTTTCTTTTATAATTAAATCTATAAATATTTATTATACTTTTGATTAATATAATTCATAATAATTCAATTTAAAAAATATACATTTTTTATAAATATTTCATTAAACTCCTTTCATTAAAATGGTATTTTTCTTTTCATTTTTAAAATAATTTAAGTATTTGGATGAGAGCGTATTATTGGAGTCATATTGGAGAATATAACTTGAAGAAACTTGATTCTTCTAATGTCCTGAACGTACTGATTTTGTTTTGAAAAAAATTTGACTGTAAAATAAATATAAAATTGTGTAAGTGTAAATCATTTATATATTTGAAAAATATTAAATAAATTATAATTACCATTTTATTTATTAGAATCCAAGACGTCGTTTTCATTAATAGTAATAATTCCAAAAGAAAAAAATCTTCATATTTAAGTTGTCAAGTTGTTTTTATAACATTTTATTCATTTTTTTTAAGGTTTATTTTGATTCTCTGAAAGTTTAATTTGTTATATTTCTATTATAATTATATATATATTTTATATAAATATAACTTTATAAATCAAAATAGTATTTTATATAGATATTATTATGATAATACATTTCGATAAATCTGAAGAAATAAATCTAATGTAAGAGTATATGATCATTGGAAAAGTCCACGAATTTATATAGTATAGATGAGCCTCCTCTTCATATTACTTATCATCAAATGTATCCTGATGTATCCTTAACATCCTTGACATTTCTAAAAAATAAATATTAAATAAATAAAAATATTATTAAAATCACATATATTATATTAAAGATGTGGTAATTTAAAAATTATTTTTATTAAAATTTGTTATTTCTTAATCTAACAAATTCAATACTCATTTTTAACTTCTAAAAATTAAATATATATATATATGAACATTTAAAACTATAATTAATCTAAATATTTAAAAATAAAATACAAAATTACCTCAATTTTTGTTTTTTAATAAATAAATAAATTTTGTAAAATGAAATCTAAATCACATTTTCCTTTGTATAAGTAAAATCATACTAACTGATCTCAACAAAAAAAAATAAACAATTTCAATGATAGTATTATAATAATTTTCTTCTTATTTTTATATTATAAAAAGAATGTGAATTTGGATTAACTTGAATAATTTATTATTGAATGTAAAATTAGATGAATATATGAATAAGTATTAAAACAACTTTGTACAGTTGTACTAGATATATATCATGGAATTGGTTTGTTTCAGATTTAGTTGGATTTCAACGTTAAGAGCTAAAACCTGTTGTCGTTGTTGATTCTCGTTCAAGAAGAAACAAGAAAATTCATTTATCATTTATTTAATGGTATTCCTAGCACTTCTTTTCTCCTCTCCTTGTTAGTACAAGTTAAGCATAAAAAAATCTCTAAATTGTTTTTTTTATAGAGTTTTAACTAATCTTAAGTCATTTTATAGATATTGAAAAATAATTTTTAAAAGATATTGAAATACTAGATTATATAATATATTAATTAAAAATTAAAATTAATAATAATAATAATTTAAATTATATAAAAAAAATGTTTAAGTATAATAATCAGTTAGAAAAAAAAGAAAATATTTTTTGACATTTTGAGATATCTTTTCTTATCAGCTATTTTGAATATTATCACGTAGGTAATTTTAAAAGACCAGATAATTATTTACATTTTTTTACTGGGAAATTAGGTACTAAGATTATTAGAGTTTAAAACATTCAATAGCTATATATATATATATTCTTAATTTTAAAATTTTACTGAACAAGAAACATTTTTATTTCCTTTTTATTTTTATTAACCTTTCACACATTTTTATTGATAAACTTAAATTTAACTGTCATTATTTCTAGTCTATACAGATTTTATTTAAAATTAAGCTTTATTTATAATTATTCAAGTATATTGTTGAATTTTAAATATGTGTAATTATTAAATAAATAATTTCTATAATTTAATTATTTATTTATCAAACTATTTTTTTTTATATTTTATTTAATATAACTAGAAATTTCAAATTCTTATATTGATATTGAATAAAAGACTATTTTTTTGTTTGAGATATACTATTTTCTTCTTATGCTAAATAAAACAATTTTATAGTAGAAGAAATGGAGATTTTGAAAAAGAATGAGAAAAAAAATGTTTTAGAAACTGTAGGAGATTGATTTAAAATGTCCTTGAGTTCCAATCCTTGCTCTCTTTGGGAGGTCCAGCTCAGGGAGTACAATTTTATTAAAGAAAGAATTATTCTTAAAAAGTGTTTAGATGTTTAAGATGTTATTTTACATAATTAAAAATTTACAATTCTATAGTTTAAATATTATTAGTACAATACTATTTTAATTATTTAACATATACAACATAATTATTTACAAAAAAAAAATATTGTGTAATATTTATTATTACATATTGATATTTCATTAAATATAAACAGGAAAAATATAATTATTAATTCTATATTAAAATGATTTTAAAATTAAAGAACCGAATATTATGATTATTCAAAACCTATTCCAAGGGTAAAAATAAATCACTTTATATTTATAACAACTATAAAATTAATACTAGTACTACCTAAAGATTAAATTGTGATTCATAAGAAATTTAACATTTAAATATACTTAGTTAAAATAGTTATTTTATTTTTGTTTTTACTATAAATTGATTTTTTGATTTTTGAAAGATTTAATAAAGGTGTTTGAATAAAATCAAGGTAAAGGTTTAAAGGATTGCTTAAACGCTTTCAAATAAGAAATAAGAATTTTAATTAAAAGAATGAGGCAGCGGAGAGTAAAATCAATTGATACGTCAGTAAGAAATTTAAAACAATATTTTAGAATTATAATCAAATCAGAGATCATCTATTTTGAAAACAGCAAGTTAACCCCCCCCCCTTCCTTTGTATTTAGATTTATAAACATTTTAATAATAACTTTTTCTAATAAATAAATAATAAAAATTACTAAGTTACAAAAAAAATAATATATTAAAAAATTAGTAATTCCAATATTTTTTAAATAATTTTATAATTTTTCACTAAAATATATTTATTATACATATTTTATTTATATATAGTATATTGTATATAATTGTTTATTTTATATTTATACTTGTATAAATTCTTAATAATTACATTTTTTCTGTTCAAAGTTCAAATTATTGAATTTGGTTGCATAAACACTTATTGTACTCACCTAAAATTTTTATGGATTCATCTTTTTTTCAGGGTTTCATAATATAATTTAACAACAACAATTTAAAGATTTCAAAGAAGAAAAAACTTGTCCGAGTAAAAACATTGAATGAGAGTTTAAAAAATAATTATATAAGAGAATTTTTGTTGATATATATTTTACATTATATATAAAAAAAACTCGTAAAAATTTCTTTAACCAAAATAAAAGGTATAAAGAGTTAATTTGTATAATTCTAATCTTTTATTGTAAAAATTCCTTCATTTAATATTTAAAAGTATAATATTAGAAAGAGAGAGAGATGATTATAAAAATTTAAAATTAAAAATCAAATTAAATCCGAAATTATATCCGAATTACAAAAAGTTGTCCAATAATAAATATTTATCCAATCATTTTCATGATAAGCAAAAAAATTGCAAAATATTTATAAGTAATTTCTAATGCTACCTTAATAATGTTGCACTCAATTTCCTCTTCTTACTTAACTATTCTCTCCGAATTTAACGTACGGTTTATTAATTTTATTTTGTAATCTCTTTCTCTCTCTGTGGCTCTACGGAACTCGAAAGTTCTTGACCGCAGCAACCACATTTCTCCAAGTGTCTCTATCCTAAGCTACACTCATCCAACTTCTATTTTTTCCCCCATCTCTCTTACGACCCTTCCTACGTTGTCCGCAACCCCGTCCTTGGTCTTCCAACCGGACTTTTCCCAATCGGTCTCCCTACAAATATATTTTTCGCCAAACTCATCTCCTATACTTGCCACGTGTCCTGCCTATTGCAATCTTTATAATTCTATTTCTTTAACTATGTATGAAAATGCATAGAGATCATGCAATTCCTCGTTAAGCAATCTCCGCCAATTCCCAGTGATCTCTCTTCCTTTTTTGGTCCATAAATGCGAAACCTATTTTCAAATACTCTAAATCTACTCTCGTCTCCTAAGGTCATAGACCTGCCTCATACCCATATAATACAACCGGTAAAATAATTGTTTTATATATTTTAATTTTGACGAGATAAGCCCTTTTCCTCCATGATAACCAGATGGCAACCGCAATTTAAATTCTTCTCGAATATTATTATCTTATTTTTGTAAAATATACAATATATATATTTTTTATTTATTTAAAAAACATTTATTTTTATATATTATATTTTTATTTATCTATTAATTTGAAAATGTTTATTTAAATTAATTTTATACTCTTTGCTTATATTGTTAATATTCAAATAAATATTTTCCTAATAAATAATCTACTTTAAATCTAACCTTAATATACTAGCAAAAATCTAAAAAATTTTAAGTATGACTGTCTGATCTTGAAAACGGTCTTGAGAAATTTTATTAAATTCATGCATTCATGTATTGGTGTTTTTTTAAGGTGATTAATCGATCTTTATAGGTTTGCTTTTTAAATAAATAAATTGATAATAAATGTAAATAAATAACAATATAATATTACAATGTTTTAACATAATTTATTAAACTGCCTATGAAAATAATAATATATTCATAACAACGTTTTCCAAACTGGGTGACGCGGACTAGTAATAATAAAATATAAAACAATAAATTTGTATTCCCAAATTAATGAAACATTAAATGTTAAATTTTATTCAATATTCATTTTATTCAAAATTTATCGATAAATAAGATAGATAATTTTATTGATAGGCAGATAGATGATGGAGATTTTTTAAAGTATCTATGAGCTTCTTATTATTAAAATGCATTTTTATTAAAATTTTTTATTATATTTCATAAATTAGAATTATTTATGGAAAAATATTGTTTTATTGAAAATGATACATGAATTAATTTAATAACTCTAAATATATAATATATCTTCTGTTAAAAAATAAAATTAATGGTCATACTACGTCCTCAAAATTATAATTTCGTTTTAATCATTATTTATTTTTTAGATTCAGAAGATAAAGAATATGAATTGGATAGAAAACTAAATTAAGAAGCACTTTAGATAACTAAAATATGTATATATTTTTACTATACAAATTCATATTAAATTAAATTATCATGGAAAAAAGATTTGTCAACAAAGAAGGAACCAAGGAGAATTTAATCAAAGCACAGTGTAAATTTTCATAATTCTTTAGTTGATTAAATTGAATTAATATATCTGAAGTCTTATTGCTGTATCGGTGCTGTTCTTAACTTCGGTAAACTAGCTTTATGAAGCCTAATACACTCATACAGCTAGATAACCAAAGAAAACATCAGCCCCAGTAATCTTCTTTTTTCTTCCATACATTCCAGATATAGTAGTAGTAGTTGCTAACATGTTAAGTATTAATTGATTTCTATCTAATATAACACAAATCTAAAATTAATAGGACATTTAATTAGATATTAGAATAAATGAATATTAGATAAAATGGGTTAAAAAATTATAACTTCGTGATCAAATCAAATATTTTGGATTAAAAACATATGGTATGTATTTAACATACAAAAATGACTAATAATTTATAAAAACGAAAAATATAATAGGCAAATAAAAATGTATTCATTTAAATAGATATATTAAATTCTTATGTAAATTTCAGATTTTAATTCTATCTTAAATAATTATAAATTATGTTTATTATGAAACATTTATTTTAAACATGTTAAATAAACGAAATAATTATTTGCTGACAAAGAAATGTTTAAATTCTTAAATGAGCCTGGAAATCTTACTCAAACATCTTAACATATTAAATCGTTGATCGCTTCTAATGATTTTTTCTCAATAGAAAATTCTATATTTCAATAATTTTTAATGTTTTAAATAGTCTGAGATCCATTTACATATATACATATTAAAGTTAATATATATATATATATATATATATAATTTACAATTAGTTTTACTTAAAAATAATAAAATTTATAAACAGATCTTAACAAATATCATTTCAAATATTCCTTCATTTTTTTATAAAAAAAATAGTTTTTCTGGTCAAAAATTAAAATATTTTCCCTTTCTATGAATTTACATAATAATATCCATATAATTAATTTCAAATATTAACTTTTATATTAAAAACAAAATGATTTCCTTAAACAGGATCATAAATTTTAATTTATTAGATTTAATTTTATTATAAAATGTTTACAAATCATACCTTGAATAACTTGTTTAGATTTCTATAACTTTCACATTTAAAATAAAAAAAAGCATAATATAAAAAAAATGTAATTTAATTATTAAGATTTTCATTTTTTTTTTGTAAAATATAGTGTCGAATATTTCTAAATCAAATATTCTTAGGATCTACTTGAGATTGAATTCTATGATTATTAATAAATTTAAATAAATCTTTTTTTTATAAAATAATTGGAAATTTTCTGAAATAGAGTCAAAATTGATATTTTAGTTAAAGAAAAGATAAAAATTATTTGGAAACTATTAGTGTAATTTATTGTTGTATGTTACAGGTATACAACACCGCCCTGCTGGAATCTTTCCATTGGTCGTATATTTTTAGAAATTGTTTCCAGTTGCATCTATGGTCATTGTGTGGGAGAGCAAAAGGTAACCTCCCACTGAGGACAAAGGTGTTTCAATAAAAAAAAAAAAAAGAAATTAACCCCCTCCCCTTCTCTTTCTGGTCATAAAGTCTATAAGATAGAGGCGCCCGAAGCCTGATCCTCCCAAACAGGTTTAGTGATGTCTAAGTGCTTCGTTTTCTCTCTCTCTCACTCTCTCGTCTCTCTTATTCCACGCCTTCTCATGATTTTCATTTTCTCCTCCTACTTAAAGATGAGATCAGGAGGCATGATGGCCGCCAATCGATTCTAGTACCATTTGAATCTTTAGAAAATTAATTCTCTTTGGAATCAAATAAAATTTTAAAATTCCAATCATCTATCAGATTAAAAAATTCCAAATATTAACATATCTATACTTATATTTAGAGTATAATTCTCCTTTACTAATCATAATTCCTTTTTTTTCTTTTTTTTATTGATATCTAATAATAAAACGTAAGTGTAAATACTTTATTATAATTATTATTTTCATTTATTATTATTGTTGATTTTAAAAATATTCATTTTTTTTTTGAAACAATTAATTTCTTAATTATAAATCATTTTTACCTATTAAGTGAAAAATAATCAATCATAATAGAAAATTTATAATTATTTTTATAAATATAATATTATATTTAATAATCTAAATTAAAATATTTTAAATTGACAAATTTTCTTTATATATTAAAAGATGATATATATTTGTTATATATGTGTTAAAAGACATATGGATGGATCTAAAAACAAATCATAAAATAAAGAATATATATATATATATATATAATTTCCGTCGTATGTATGTATGTATGTGATGTCTTTAACAATATGAAGTTAGTTACAAATTCAGTTTAAACTTAAATTTCAAACATTGATTGCAACGGGTATGTTAATATATATATATATATATATTAATTGGTATATTTAATTAAATTAAATTATGAAAAGGTTATTAATTTTCTATTTATTTTTTTTTAATATTCAAATTTATTCTGTGAATATTTTCAATAGATGAATATAAATGGATCATCTTGAATTCGTTCATTAAGATAAAACCTTCAATGCTGCATATATTAATAGAGATTTTTTATATCTAAATGATAGAGGTAAGAATGACGTTCTAAAATATACATATATAAAAAAAAAGAATGATCTCTGATGTTTACTTTTTTCATACATATAGATAGTAATCAGGGGGACTTTACAAATATTCACACACCCCTATCAAGATAATATATTTGCAAGTTAACGATATATATTGGTAATAAACTTGCATTAGTATCCCCAACTGGTTTCAACAAAAGAGGGAATGACTCTCTTGTCAACGACATCACTATTGTGCAAAGATTTTTTAAAAGGTTGCATTTTTTAACGAGGTGTTTATTCCCAAAAGGGTCCGTATTTGTTAACTAACCGACGGTTGGTTATCTTGGAATAATTAGTGACGGTGGCCGAGCGCGAAATCGCTCCACGTGTAATGTTCACACTGATCTAATCATTTTTTTTTTAATTTACTTTTTATAATAATTTTTCTCAATTAATTTTTTTTTTTTTTAATTAAATAAATCTTTGAATGAAAATATTGAACATGCCTTCAATATAAAATATTGAACATGCCTTCAATATTTATTGATGACGTTGGATATCTAATTGGGAAAGCAAATGCACGAATGGAGGCTACAGGAGGTTCACCTGCCCACTTCAATTCCATTCAACTATTTTTTTTTCTTTTCTTTTTCAAAAATAGACCCAAACGGAAGTAAAATAGTAGAAAAGGTTTTGTATTGAAGAACACCTATCCTCCCTTAATGCTTTTATTCTCAAACAAAAGATTTGAAAGACATTATTCTAAATACAATTCTTCTATTATATATATATATATATATATATACGTCCAAGTATATTTATATTTATCCCGAGACTAAATCTTATTCGAACATTTGATCATTCAATGAAGATAATACAAATATTCATGATAAATCTCGAAATGGAATTTTTATTATCAAACCTGTCTGTATTGAAGGCCGATTGGCTTCTACGTGACTTTTAAAAGATCCGGTTCTTAAAATTTTTCCTTAAGAACCAATAAAATATGATTACACAAATTTGCAATAAAGTAAGTTCCAGATTACAAAATTTCTAATGAACGGAAATATATTTTCGTAACAAATAGAAAAAAAACAAAAACAATCTTTACGAGTGGATTAATTTTTATATTGAAAATATTAAAAAGAAAAATATATACTAAAAGGTTTTGGAAAATAATCAAGAAAAATTAATTTTAAATTTAAAAGATTAATTTAATAAATAATTTATATATATATATATATATATATAAACTCATATCAGTTAAATAGAATTAAATTCAATATATTCAGATATTTTTAAAAGAATAAATTTAAAAAATTTCTGAATCAAATTAAAAAAATAAAAAAAAAAGATTAAGATATAAATATAAATATATATAAATCAAATGGGTTAATAATTTTCTAAGTAATGCTTTTTTTAATATGTGATGTATTAAGAATTACGCAATTATTACTTAATATTAAAGAAAAGACATATTCACAGAGAAGAATTATTGAATATAATTGAATTAAATTATGAAAAAAATAAAAAAAAAAAATATTTCTAAGTAAATTTATTTTAATGAAAAAAAAAAGAAAAAAAAATTTAGATAGACATGCAAAAAAAAATCACCTTAAATAATTTGAGTAAAACACCAAAGCACAAGCGAATCAAAAATAAGATTAGAAACACGATGAAGAAGCTTGATTATATGTAAATAATTCCACTAGTAGATCACGTGCGATGGATGCTAGGTGAGTGCACACATAAGACTTACCTTTAGGATGATCAGTGTTCAGGTGGTTGTCAGTAGAAGGGTCCAACTCCAATTGAGCAGCCGGGGAGAAAGCTGTCGCCCACTCGAAGACACAACAGGGAGGGGAGACTGGTAGAGTGGTGGGGGCGGTTCTTACCTTCTTACCTGCTCAGCTCACCTCTACCTACCTTGGTCGGTCCATTTCCTACCCGAGTTGGTCAAAAAAAAAAAATCCTCGATTCACACTCACACACATACCACAAAAGAGCCTAATCCGATTCTAATGAAAAAATAAACGCCTTCCCGTATAAGAATTAATTAACAACACATTTTAGAGAATTTATCAAGTTAAAATTAAAAAAAAGTCTAAATTTAATTCAGAATTCACAATAATAAAATGAAAATTCAACTAATAAAATTATAAACATTTAATTATATTTTACATCTTTATTTAATAATATATATATATATTTATTTATCTTCTATTTCTAATATTCATTAATTAATCATCCAATTCTATAATTTAATTAACCAATTTTATGTTTTCAGATTTAGTATTTATAAAAACAATAAAAATTTCAATAAAAAATTAATATATTTTAAAAGAAAATGGAATCAAAAACTTAATTTTTAAGAAGCAAATATATTAATTGGAATCTGATTTGAATCTCTAAGTGTAGGTATTATAAATAAATTAAAAATAAAAAAAGTCTACCAAAATAGGCCATAATATATTTTCATTATTAAATAAAACTAATAAAACTAACTAATAATAATAATAATAATAAAAATTGAGAGTATTTCTGAAAGCAAACTTTCTTCTTCAGTCACGTCTGAAGGCATATAACTTGGTTTCTATTTAGAATTTTAAAAAGGAATGTAGTTTTATTCTTGCAATCATGATTCATGATAAATATCTCAGATAGCAAGAACTTTAGAGGTTTTTTTTTATTATGTTATATTTCAAAAAAGAATTGTTTTCGCAATTTACCTTTCTATGATTTATATATATATATATATATAAGATCTATATTATAAATTAGAAAAATAAATGGAACGGATCATTATATGGGGGGGGGGGGGTAAAATTAAATAAATTAATTAAAATTACAAAACATTCAAAGATTGTTGTCAATATTATATTTATTTTTTCGATTTATCTTTATATTAATATGTATATTTAAATAACATTTATAAAAAATTTACTCTATTCTTCTCTTATTAATGATGTGAAATTTAAAAATAATAAATTGATAGTAGTTTAATAATATATATAAATATATAATATAAAATAAATAATTTTCAATTAAAATTGAATTTTCAATAGAAGAAAAGGAAAAAAAAGAGATATTTAAATTTAATTTACATACTGTTTTCCTTTTATTATATATAACAAACATTAATATATGTATATTTTATTTATGTATAAAAATAAGAGAATGAAAATTTATACCCTGGGGCATTTTTTTAAGATTAATCACCCTCCCAAGGACAAATAAAATAGATAATATTTGTATTATAGGATTTGATGTTCAAAAACACCAAAAGTATTAGATTTATATAAATATATATTTGCTATTTTACTATTTATTTAAGAAAAAAAGATATATATTCCACTACTCTGTATACTTTACTCTATATTCATGTTGTTTTTTGAATAATCCAGAAATGTATTATTTTTTTTTTTATATATCTGAATTAATTTCTATATTGTCTCTGTTGTAAATATCTGCTTAGTCGCTTAATAGAATTTAGTAATATCAAGGTTGCCAACAACACTCTCTCAGACCAAGTCCAAACAGGCTTCCTGAAAGCTAATAATAGTTTTGCAGACAAATACCCCTCGGCCTTTCTAAAGCCCTTCCCCGTTCACCGCTGGGGATTTCAATGCCCGACCACGAAATGAAAAAATAAAAATAGATATTTTTTCCATTCTAGTTGTATAAAATGTTAAATAAGTTTAATTACAAAAAATATATATATATAGTTAACACTAAATAAATATATATTCATCAAAATAAAATTATTAGATTTTTAAATAATATCATTTTTATTATTTTCTATATCATTAATGGGCCATGTGAAAGTTGATCATGTTCTATTTACAGTTAATTTTTATCCTAAATATGATTGGAAAAAGTCCAAAGTAGAATGAGGAATTGGCAATATCTCTCTCCTCATGTTGCCAAGGTTCTATAATTCATTGCCTATTCAAGGGAAAAAATTTGTCATTTCTTACAATTTGTACTTTTAATTATTAAATGTATTTATAGAGTGTGATAATTTAAATAAAATTTCATTTGGCAATAAATTTAAATTATAATTAAATCATATGATAATTCATTTTAAGAGGTACACTATTTCTTTAAGAAATACAGAGTTGATTAAAATTTCTATATGAATTGACTACTATAATGAAATAAAAAAAAAGTTCTCCAGTAAATCTCAAAATATTGTAAACAGTTTTTGTTATTTTAATTGATAACAATTTTATTTCGTGAAATAAGATATTTTTCTAATTTCAACAAGAGATAATTGTTCAAAGGTTTATTTAACAATTTTTTTTAATAAAAATAAAAAATACAAAATCTATAATCTTTAACATATGTGTCCTGAATGGTTTCCATGGATAATTTTATTTACAAACAAATTTTAAATTAATATTATTTAAACAATGCCATTATATTTGGAAAATTAGCTTTACAAGCCTACATAATATTTTTTAAAGGAATATTGATTTTCAATTAAATAAAAAATTATACTCTTCGATCATAATGCAAATGTTCATTTTAACTATACATTAAAATAGACTTTTGATAAAAACCAACAGTTTGCATATTTAACTAACCTAATATATCAATAATCTGTATCTTAAAATGACAACTATAAATACATATATATATATATATTAACATGTATTAATTTTTTTTAATTGATTTTAAATTATTGTCATGAAATTAATATAGTATATATATTAGTGTTAATAAATAAAAAAAAAATCGTCTAATTTTATCTATTTATAAGATTAACATGTAAGTACCTGGTTCACCGGCCACGGCTCGGTAATTTAAAAATAATTATTCCTTATGAACTATGAATATTTAAGAATAGAATTATTATTTAAAATAAATAAACGATTAAATATATGAAATAATTTCAAAAAGTTTAAAGAACATAAATTAAAAAAAATAGTCATAAAACATACAGCCATTAAACGTACCTATTAATGCACTGGAAGACAGAAAAAGTATGGCCTGTGGATATAACATAATATATATTTCGTAATTTGATTACAAAATATTATTAAAATAAATATTTTTAATTTTAATTTATTTATAATATTTTGTATTTAGGAAACCGCTGTACGGCGTATTATTTATTATTAAAATTCCTATTTTAAATTAAGAAAAAACTAACAAAGATGTTTTTTCCAGAGGATGAATCCAATATAGATCGATTTTTCTTTATTAAATATTATCTATGGTGTGAAATTCAAAAAAATACTTCGAGCGGTTTAATATTTCAAAAATACAAAAATATATATGCAATTATTGCTACTATAATAAGATAAAATATAATTAAAATTCTTTCTTTCTTTTTTCCCTTTAGATAAATTACATAATACGAATTTTTTAACACTTCTTTACTGAAAATTATGATTTCATGTTAATGATAGTAAGGTCAGGTCTTTCGATGTTACAAAAGGTCGGTTGCTGACCCTCTTTAAAAGCGAACCCTCTTCACGACAGTGTCATTTTCCTCCCTATTTCTATGACATATATTAATAATTTGCCACTGAATTGAAATAAATTCAAGAAGAGGTGAATTTGATTCGTTAGTCCGCGTGGGCATTTGAAAGAATTAAATAAGAGAGAGAGAGATAGAGAAAATAATGAAAAGAGATAAAGATAGGCGTTGGGATCCAGTAGAAGGGACAAGGAGAAGGTAGAACGATTACCTCAGCTTCGTGTGGGTGTAGCTTTAATGGCTGTCTGTGTCATATACATTTACATTTACAGATTTCAGTTTACGAAGCCCGATGACTGGGCGTAGGCACCAAAAGACCAAAAGGCTTCAAATTCAAAATACAGTCTTAAATAATGTTGTCTATTTTGGATTTCGAGTTATTATCTTGAAATTTTTCAAAACTCCGCCCAAATCAAAAAAAAAAATCCAAACAAATTTAGTATTGAATGTTAATTAATATTTTTTTAATAAATCTACAATATAATAATATATTATTCAAATGAATTTTCATATGATTAATTTTGATTCATAAATATACAATAGATTTTATTTCAAAAACATTAAATTTATAAAATTATTTGATTTAATAATTATTATTTTATATAATATTTGATAATATTATTAAATGAAGAGCCAACATGCGCTAGTTCAATAAATATTATTTATTAATTTTAATTTATAATTTATAATTAATTAAATTTAATTTAAATATAATATATATGTCAATTAATCTAATTCAAATTTGCGAGAGAGTCGAGTGGAGACACTCCAGCTTATTTTCTTTTAAGTACATATAAACATACGAGTATATAGTATATACTTATTAGAAATATGAAATTTATAATAATTATTCTTGGTAGATTATAGATTCCTTATAATTAAAGAAATAATATTTGTAAACAAATTAAATATCTTTTTAAACGAATTATTCAATTGGAATTTAATATTATTAAATTTTAATTTTTTTTTCTTGTAGAAAATTAATATATTAGAATAAATTATTATTTTACAAATGACCTTTATGAGTTTTATTAGAATAATATCTATAACTGGTTTATAATTAATTATAGATTGTATAGATAATCTATAAGAATATTTCTTCTCATTCGATTTATGAAATAATCCATAAATTATATGAATGTCCAAAAAATATTATAACAACATTTATGTTGAAAAATGAAAACTCATTCTCGAGGAGTGTGGTCATGCAACCCCTAAGGCTTCTTGTTCGGTTCAGTCTGCTTATTGAATACAATAGATTGGTTGGAAGGGAGTCGAACTTTCCACTTTGTGTGCTGACGAAGCGACATTCCTCTACTCCCCGATGAGGCTCTCTTCTCCTCCCCCTCAAGAGTTCCCGAGCTCCCACACTTAACAACAAACTCATCACCAATCACTATCTATACTATTCACATTATTATTTCAAGAGTAAATCTATCTAATTCTATTATTTTTATTAATTATTATTATTATTATCTTATTTTATTATACTAGTAAAAATTCCATATATATATATATATATATATTTGTCTTGTTGAAATATTAAACCACTCAAAGGATTTTTTGAATTCACACTATAGATAATAATTATAAAGAAAAATCGATCTGTATAGGTTTCAGTCTAGTTACGAGTTCGTAGTTAGTTACTTTTTTCATAATTTAAAATAGAAATTTTAATAATAAAAAAAAAAATGGCGCCGGACAACGCCGTACAGCACTTTCCTAAATACAAAATATTATAAATAAATTAAAATTAAGAATATTTATTTTAATAATATTTTGCAATGAAATTACGAAATATATATTATGTTATATCCTCAGTCCATACTTTTCTGCCTCGAAGTATTTATTTTGAAATTCACACTATAGATAATATTTATAAAGAAAAATCGATCTGTATAGGTTTCAAATTACGAAATATATATTATGTTATATCCTCAGTCCATACTTTTCTGCCTCGAAGTATTTATTTTGAAATTCACTCTATAGATAATATTTATAAAGAAAAATCGATCTGTATAGGTTTCAAATTACGAAATATATATTATGTTAGACAGGCCATACTTTTCTGTCTTTCAGTGCATTAATACCTATGTTTAAGGTCTGTATGTTTTATGACTATTTTTTTTTCAATTTATGCTCTTTTAAATTACTTATTTGAAATTGTTTCATATATTTTGTCGTTTATTTAAATAATAATCTTAATCTTAAATATTCATATTTCATAAAGAATATTTTTTTTTAAAGTAACGAGCCTCGGATCGGTGAACCAGGCAAGTACATATTATTATAGATCATACAATATCATTTTTTGGTTTAAATGTAAGCGGGTTGTCCCCTGGTTAAATCACAAATTAAATATAAAATAATTTAGATTTATTTGAATCCAAATTTTAATTACATTTATAAACTCTAAAATAAATGACAACTTAAAAGTAATTATTAAAAAAAATAAATGTCTCAATTGAGATAGTCACAAGTCTTCTTTCTTCTCGGGCCACACTCTCTTCGTTCCCTTCCTCTCACCTCAGTGTCCGAGCTCGGTCTGTCTAACCAGCAGCAGGCAAACGCCAGCCACCTTCACCAGATCAAGGGTCATTTTTTCCACTATTACATCGTTCTCCCTTTAAGAAAGATTGTCCATTAATTTCTTGGACAATCTTTGTCATTTATATCAGCGAGAGCGAAGGGACTCCGATTCGACATTAGCGAAACACCCCTCCGTCTTCGGTATCTCTCTTCTTTCTTCTGTCTTGAGGTTTATGTTAGTTTGAGAGTTCTTTTCCTCAGTTAGAATCACCACTATTATTATTACACTGCGTTAAACTATCTTCTGTTTCACAGTCACTTGCTACAGCGAGAGGAATGGAATGAGCTGACATTGCTAATTCTGTTTCAGCACGATTGCCTAAAGTATTCCTAACTCTTAGCCCATAGGGAGATCTATTAACTTGACCGATATTTCTGCCTGGAATCCATTGAGAATCTTCAATGGAGGGACTCGAGCTGTCTTCTACCTCTTCTCTGATGGTGCTTTCAATTCCTTGCTCTCCTTCTACTCCTGCAATCTCATTCTCTGAGCATAAATCTTCCCCAACCACCCTTCTAGAACTTCTAAGGAAATAAGGAGATCTTTCACGGTGAGATGACTCTCCTTCCGGAGTCCACTCTGATTCCGTCAAAATGGACCCATTATTTGAAGGCGAAGAGGTAACTTGAGTTTCATTATTATCTATATTTTCATTTTCCTCTCTACTCAGAATCGGATCGTTTATAGCTACTTCTTCTATATTATCCGTTGAACGAGCTTGATTAAAGGAATTATCTATATTTGTGTTCATTTCCTTCGAGTGTATCATGTTTGGTTCTTCATAAGGAAAGGTCTCTCTCGTACACTCCCAACATTCAGAATCTATAGGATTTTCTTCTAAATCATTTAATGTTTCTGTATATATGCGGATTAAAATCGAATGATGTTTAATTTCTTCTAAAATAATTTCTCTAACTTTTTCCCAAGTTAATCGATCTGAACCGCAGCCTATGCGAGGTAATGCTATTTGTTTTATCCGTAAATTTTTAGCCTGGACTATCATAGATTTGATGCATTTTCTTAGTTGTTCAATTTTCACTTTCTCATCTATCGTTTCTTTTAAAATTAGATGAAAGATAATTCTCTCAGGGTGAAACTGAACAAGTGTATCACCTACTTTGGGAGTAGGTTTGATTTCTAATGGATGACGAGGGTATACTCTTTTAATTTCCTTAGCAATACCACGTGACATTACTAAGTCGGCAGCAATTCCATAACCCAGCGCGAAATTCGTTGGTGCTTCTATAAGCTTACCTTCCACTTCTTCCAATCCGACGCTGTCTTTTATTTTCGAAGGTAATACGCTCGATTTTAATCGATTAACATGCACGTTCATAGTTTTATTTGGTCCGATAGCAACTTCATAGACTACCGGAGATTTTACCGAAACGATTACATACGGGCCCTTCCATGGTTTATTAAATTTTTTTGCTTGTTTTTCACCCGTTGCGGGTGTTAATAAAAATACGGAATCTCCTTCAAAAAATTGACGCATTTTTCTTTTTTTATTTTTATTTTTATGTGATAGTTTCAGCTCTTGGCGGGATTTATTTAGAGATAAATAATAAGCTTTTTCCAAACGATTTATTAAATCTTCAATATATTTATCTCTAATGGAATCGGAATAATGATACCGATATTCGTTCGCACAAGGTAAGTTTATTTCCCTTCCATATAATAAAAAATTTGGAGAGTAACCTGTGCTTCCATGTGGAGTGGAGCAATAGGCCATCATGGCATGAGGAAGCCACTGATCCCAATCTCTTCCATCAGGACGTACATAATGAGACATCGTGTCTATTAGTGTTCGATGGAATCTTTCTAATCGCCCATTAGATTCCGGGTGATAAGCTGTAGTGTTAATTTTCTTTATACCCAATAGCTTACAAAGGTGAGATAGAAGATTTGACATAAAGTTTTTACCTTTATCACTTAGCAACTTTTCAGGAGCCCCAAATCTACAAATCACTCTTTCTACCAATGCTCTTGCTATACGCTCCGCTGTTTGGTTAGGGAGAGGAATTGCTTCAGCGTATCTGGTAAAATAATCAATACAGGTAAGAATGTATTTATTTCCTCTTTTTGTAGTTGGTAACGGTCCAACAATATCAACTGCTACCATTTGAAATGGTCTAGAGGTGTCTTCGTGTTCTTGAATGGGTACTTTTAGACCAACCGGAGATTTTCTCAGATTACAACTTCGGCAAGTTTTCACATATTGCTCCACATCTTTTTTGAGTGTTTTCCAAAAGTATAAACGTTCTATCAGTTTTTGTGTGGCTTCAATACCCCGGTGACCTGCCATAGGATGATCATGATGATTTTTAATAACTTGAAGAACGTATGATTTAGGTACTATTAATTTAGGTTCATCATCATCTTCTGATTTTAAATATATAATTCCTCTTTCATCCTCTACAAAAGGTAAGTGTTGTTTTATCAATTGGCAGTCGATATCTTTCAATTGAGCCTGTCTTAATTCCGTAGGATTATTATTTAATTCAATTATTTCAACCATCCCAACCGAACGACTCAATGCATCGGCATTTTTATGTAATTTTCCTGCTTTATGCTCAACTTCATAATTAAATTCTGCTAGCTTTAAGGTCCAGCGTGTTAATCTGGATGAAGCATTTTTTAAGCTTAGCATCCATTTTAATGCTGCATGATCAGTTAATAATTTAAATTTTCTTCCATATAAATAACATCTGAATTGTTGGGTAGCCCATACTACCGCTAATAGCTCTTGTTCTGTAACCGAATAGTTTTGCTCTGCCTTATTCAAATTTCTACTTGCAAAGGCCACAGGTCTTTCATACCCATTCCTTAGTTGAGAAAGTACGGCTCCTATCGCTCTACCCGAAGCATCTGTCGCGAGAATAAAGGGATCTTTGAAATCTGGATAAATTAAAACATTATCCTTTATTAATTCAGACTTAAGTTTATTAAATGCAACTTCCTGATCATCATTCCATTTAAACGGTTGGTCTTTTTTGGTTAATTGGGTCAATGGTCGGGCTATATGAGCATAGCTAGGTATAAATCTCCTATACCAACCAGAAAGGCCTAAAAACTGTCTTACCTCTCTGATATTCTTAGGTCGAGAATATAGTTTAATTGCTTCTGTATTTTTGGGATGCGGTTTTATACCATCGGCAGAAACAATATGACCCAGATATTCTACTTCGGAGACTGCAAAGTTGCATTTTGATATTTGTAATTTTAAATTTGCTTTTTGGAGCCTATTTAAAACATTTCGTAATCGAACAAGATGTTCATTCCATGAGTCTGAGAAGATGATAACATCATCTAAGTATACGAAACATTCCTCTCCTTTTATATGAGCCAACACTCTATCCATCAGCCTTTGAAAAGTCGCCGGTGCTCCTGCTAGGCCGAATGGCATGCGATTGTATTCAAAGTGCCCTTCAGGAGTAGAAAAAGCGGTCTTCTCCTTATCCCGAGGGTCCACTAATATTTGATGATAACCACTGGCGAGATCTAAGGTAGTAAAAAGGCTTGCCTTACCAAGTGATTCTAACGTTTCGGTTATATTAGGTATTGGATAGCTTGCTACTTTCGTTATTTGATTCAATGATCGAAAATCTGTACAAAACCGATATTTTATTTCTCCATTTTTCTTTTTAGGTACTAATATCACGGGCGCTGACCAAGGTGAGTCTGAGTCTTGTATAATATTCTTTTCCAGTAATTCCTTAATTTGATTTCTCATCTCATCTTTCAACGCATTGGGAACCCGGTATGGTTTTTTACAAATAGGTGGGGAGAAATCAGTTATTATACGGTGCATGACACCCGAAGCACATCCAATATTTTTGTTACTTTCGTCGTAAATAACCCCTGGATATTCGTTTAATAATGCCTTTAATTGATTTTTATGTTCTTTAGTTAAGTGTTTGATTTTATTTTCTAATATAGCCTTGAAGTCACTTGTTTCACATTCATTTTCCCATTTAATTTGATTCACCTCAAATACATCAGTTAATTCTCCAACCGCTATTTCAGTTTTATTATCTACTCTTAATTTCTTTCCCGTCATATTAATCATTTTAATAGGTGTCATTCCATTGACGATTCTCCCAATAGAATAAGCAATCCGTACACCTCCTCCTATTTGGGCAGGTTGAAGCAATAGATTTCTTTTTTCTAAATTTTTTGATTTTGAAACTTTACCCCAAATAAATATTTCTGACCAAGGAGGAATTTCTACATTTTCAAGGCAATGCACTGAATATTCCTTTTTCGTGTCCGTTTCCAAACTAACCACTTTTTGGTTATCTTCTTTAATTTCGTTAAAACGCAATTCTTGAGAAGAAAAATCTAAAGTGGCTCCTATTTTCTTTAATAGGTCTGCCCCGATCAGGCCTGCTCCGACATTTTTCAGAGGGGAAATAATAAATTGATGTTGCAATGTTTTTCCGCACAGTATTACTTTTACCTTTTGAATACCTATTATATTAAGGAGGTCTCCAGTAATACCCCTAGCTACTCCCGACCAGGGATATATCGGAATGCCGGGTACCGGGTCTCTTAAAATTGATACTTGTGCTCCTGTATCAACTAATAAACGACGATATACATCCCCCACTAAAGCACCCACGCGATTATCATCCCCCACTTTATTGGTAGTTACTGTTGTAATAATTATGCCCTGATTTTTGGATCGATTAACAGGTCTTTGCTCGATCCTTATTCGTTTCCCTTTTCTCTGAAGCTTTTTCGATTTTCTCCTTTGATCGCTTGTATTCTTGGAGAAGTGCTAGATTCAAAAATTCTCGAACTCGATGAGCGAGGAGATTCCGTAGTGAGATTTGAACAATTTCTGGCCAAATGACCCTTTCCTCTGCATTTGAAACATACTATCTCCTTTGATGGTGAAGAAGCACAATGTCTAGCCATGTGACCTTTAATTCCACAATTGAAACAACTCTGGTTTTTTGTGTATGTAAAATTATTTGTATATAAATCATCCCCTTGATTTTTACAACCCGATTCCTTTCTCAATTTTTCCATTTCGAATTCGATTCTTTTAGCTCGTGATAGAGCCTCTTCTTCATCTTCTGGAGGTGATACTCGTAAAGTTTTACCTACTTCACCTTCAAGTCCCTCTAAGAAAAGTTCTAAAACTGTAAATCCAAATGATTCTCCACTTTCTAATACAGCTTTTATCCTATCATAAAAATCCCCAGCTTGTTCATAAGGTAATTGTTTTAAGCCCGTTAATTGTTTAATTCGATCTAATTTATTAATTTTATTCCCGAAGCGATTTATAAGTTTAGCTTTTAGTTCAGCATAATTTAATTCACTAGATTGCCCCTGAACAAATAAAAGAGGTGTTCCTTCTAATTTTAATTTTAATACCACTAGTTTGTCAGCATCACTCCATCTCCCTAGCAGAGATAATTGCTCGAACCTAGTTATAAATTCATCAAACGATTGTTTACCATCCCAGGTTTTTATTTGATCTAAGAGTGTAAAGTTAGGTTCACGTTCAACTTTGACGGTAATTGCGGTAGGTCGTTTTGCAAGTTCTGCTTCTAAGATTGCAATTTTTTCTTCTAAATTAGTCATTTTTAAATAATATTAAACAAAATAAAATATAAAAATACCACTTATTTATATAGAATATATATAAATATTACACTCTAGGTATATAAATAATTATATTTTACATGAACATTGATTTTTATAAACACACACAAATATTATATTTATTTAAAGATATAAATACACATTACTATTATAAATAATATTATATAAATTTATAAATAAAACTTATTTTCTATTTGAAAAAAAATTTTAAGTAGATTAACTGAATGAATACGCACTTTGAACATACACATTTTAGAAAAAAAAACTTTATATATTATAAAAATTCTTAAATATATATATATATATATATATATATTGATGAAGGGTCCCTAATTTATTCTAATTGTAGAATAGTATAGGTAACTCACCTCACACCTGACACCAAATTGTAAGCGGGTTGTCCCCTGGTTAAATCACAAATTAAATATAAAATAATTTAGATTTATTTGAATCCAAATTTTAATTACATTTATAAACTCTAAAATAAATGACAACTTAAAAGTAATTATTAAAAAAAATAAATGTCTCAATTGAGATAGTCACAAGTCTTCTTTCTTCTCGGGCCACACTCTCTTCGTTCCCTTCCTCTCACCTCAGTGTCCGAGCTCGGTCTGTCTAACCAGCAGCAGGCAAACGCCAGCCACCTTCACCAGATCAAGGGTCATTTTTTCCACTATTACATAAACAAAAAAAATATTTTTTTAAAGAAAGATAGATAACTTCACTTTTTATTTATTTATATAAGTATGATAATAAATATTTGATTGAAATATTTTCTTCTTTTACTATCATTTATTTAACAAAAAAAAAAATAATAAATTCTATTTTGATAGTTATTATTGTTTTTTATTATATAAAGAATAATCAAATATTATTAAATAAATAAATATACGATAGGTACGATATATATATACCTTATTGGAGCTTGATCCCTCTCCTTGCAATATCATTTCCTCTTTAAGCTCCGAGTCAATTTTCAAGAGAACTAAATTGTTAAAGTATCATTGCCTGGACTCAGCACTCATTCTATTGAGGCGTTGAGTACTATTGAAATAAGAAAATTGAAATTCTTTTGACATAGTGCCTTTCTTTATTTACAAATGAATAGAATATTTCTAATCTATGTAAAAATAATTTAATCCTTTTATAAGTTATATTATGAACATTTTCAATGTATATTATTGTGAGATTGCACTCATATTTGTTATAATCTACTCAGAATTATCTTATGAATATATACAATATGTCGTTAAATTTTCTACTCTTCATCTACAAAGAAAGAAATCTAATACTCCAGTATAAATATAATCTTCCTATACATAGGTATATACTGAAATACTAACTACAAATTTTGATCATACAGACTAAAACCCAGAATCTAAAAACTCTCTAAACGCTCTTGAAAATGGGGCCAAAATGGCACCGAAACGTTGTGATTAATATCTCATAAACCAATGTGAAATCAACTCAGAATTAATCTTATAAATAAATAAATATATATTATTATTATCAGATTTATCAGGGATATAATCACGTATTTTTGTGAGATTGTTTTCTCGACGTTTCGGCACTCATTTTGGCGCCATTTTCAAGAGATTATTTAGGTGGGACTCGGGCTGTTGTCCAGTGCGGACGTGTGCCAGTCTCAGGATTGGCCAGGATTCTTCGGAGTGAGTACAAAACCACCCAACCTATGAACCCAAAATCCCGATATTAACCCTTTGTCACACAGACTAAGACCCAGAATCCCAAAAATATTCCCACCTAAATAATCTCTTGAAAATGGCGCCAAAAAGGGTGCCGAAACGTAGAGAAAACAATCTCACAAAAATACGTGATTATATCCCTGATCAATCTGATAATAATAATAATAATAACATTCACAGAAATCTAAACCAACATATATATGTATACATATACATATATATATATTTAGAAATTTGAAAAAAAACAAATTTTTTATTGAAAATTTCTTACAATAAGTAATTACATCTAAAAATATGAATTTATGTTTAAAATTTTTCATTCTACAAGTATTATTCGATTTTTTGAAAGATATATTTCCTTAATAAATAATTTTACCAATCGGGCATGTTTCATGGTTAAATCATGAAAGAGTCTCCTTCACGTCATAACAACTAATTATCTACAGCAATGCAATTGTCTTGGCTAGAATCTTAAAGGAGAATGAACATTTATTTGTATTTGAACATGGCATTAGATCATTAATGTTAGGATGAAATGTTTGGTCATCATGGACCTTGTATTAGACCTGTGCGCATGTTCGAAAACATTCATTGGAACTTGATTTTAGCCAAACGATTGCCGCCGTCTCCAAGGTTAGCTATTTATGAAAAAATATCTTATATATATATATATATATATATATAAATAAGAAATTTCAAAGAAGTTCAAACCAAGACATTTTTTCATATTTTTCCAAGAGATTTTTTAAAGAAAATTTATATTTTCAATTAAATTGTATTTTTAAGTTATTCTTACAAAACAAATATCTTATATCATATCAAATATTTAAAACAGCGGTCGGGGAACCGGGGTAAATTACTCCAAATGGGGTAAAAATGAAACTTTTGTGAGTAAAAAGTATATATTTTTAATTTGCTGTTTTATAAATCTGTTAGTATTTTTACAAATTAAATTTTTACTATCTCGCTAGATAGTATTGCGATGACGAAAATTTTCGATGTTGAGATTTTGATGTTTTTATACGTTTAGAAGGTTCCTGAATCATTTTCACTAAGGTTGCGAAAAATGTCTCTCTCTGTGTGTATGTGTGTGTGTATGAAGACAAGATTACACAAATTCGGTTTGAGTTAGTATCATGAAATTTAATATACGGGCATTATTCAAAATTCGTAGTTTTCTATCAACTTTCGTGAAATGTAGCTCAACCGGAAGAGAGTCATTACCTACAACGTTTTGATTTTTTTTCCTCTAAAGTGACCGTAAAAATAAAGATATATGTTTGATAATTTTTCACATGATTAAAAATTTGTATAAAACTGCTATATATAGAATTTCAGCTTGATTGAATCGCTGAAAGTACTGGAATTAATTTTTTAACACTGCAAATCACGCGCCAACACGTGACGTGGTGCCATCAACAAAGAGCCAAACATGCGCTGATTTAATAAATATTATTTATTAATTTTAATTTATAATTTATAATTAATTAAATTTAATTTAAATATAATATATTATGTTATTTAATCCAATTCAAATTTGCGAGATAGTCGAGTGGAGACTCTCCAGCTAATTAGTTATTCTTTTCTTTTCAAAATTATCATGGGGGGCTATAATAGGAAAGATGCTTAAAAGAGGCCATTTCGTTTTTTTTTTGCTCTTCACCATGAGGTAATATCAACTTACAAAAAATATTTTGGGGTAATGATTAAAAAAGTTTCCCAACCGCTGATTTATACTTATTTTCTTGTATTTCACTAATTTTTATTTCTCCCCTTTAGATTTGATTAATAGATCAATCAAACTTTACTAATTGTGAAATTAATTGATTCTAAAAAAATATTAATATGCACCATATTTGAAATTTTATACATTAAATACAATTTTATTTGATATAATAAATGATAGTAAAGTATACATTTTAATTTTTAATTAATTAATTGATACAAAAATTAATAAAATATTTTTAAATATTATTCTTTAATGTTTTATTATTATTATTATTATTTTTATAAGGAGGGAGAAAAAAAAATTTGAAAAATTCATTAACATATTAAATCAGTTAACATGGTCTTTAATGTGAAATATGTTGTTATATTTTGAAAATCGTTTCAAGTTAATTTTTCGGTCTATGCTTCAATAACGGGCAGGTAGAAGTCGAAGAGGATGAAGGTTGGAAGCTGCAGCTGGACTGGTCCAACCGGTGAAGCCCAGGGCCATCCCCCCTCTCAGGTCTCCTCTTAGATATATATATTCCAAAATGGTCTCTCTTTTAAGAGTTTAAGAGAGAGAGAGAGAGAAAGAGAGAAGTTATGGCCCAGGTCGAGTTTTCATCTCTTTCCCCCCTCCTCCTTTTTCTCTTTATCTTCTCTCCTCCCTCATCAACTCGAAATTCAAACGGATGAATCAAACCACCTGCATCGCCCTTTTCGGATTCTCGCTCTTATTTTCTTTTAGAAAGCAAAGGATTTCTGTCCTGTTTTTCTTAGATAAATTTATTATTATAGAAATTCAATTCACAAACAATAATCATTATTATTTTATTTAAAATTTTATACATAAACATTTATTAGTAAACTTTAATATTAAAAAGCTGGACTGTCTCCAATCGACTATCTCGCAAATTTGAAATGAATTAAATATCATATATTATATTTAAATTAAATTTAATTAATATACATTATAAATTAAGTATAATTAAATTAGATTAATTAATTAATTAAGAAATTAATTTACAGTATAGTATTGTTATTCAATTAAATTAATTAGCAACATATATTAAATTTAAATTTAAAACCTTTACCTTCATTTTTAAGTCAAAATTTAAAAAATTAATTCTTTGTTGATGACACCACGTCACGTGCTGGCTCGTGATTGGCAGTCAGCGTGTTAAATTTGAATTTGATTAATTAATATATATTAAATTGAATTAATTATAAATTATAAATTAAAATTAATAAATAATATTTATTAAATCAGCTCATGTTTGACTTTTAGTTGATGGCACCACGTCACGTGTTGGCGCGTGAGATTTGCAGTGTTAAAAAATTAATTTCGGTTCTTTCCAGCGATTCAATCAAGCTGAAATTCTATATATACCAGTTTTATACAATTTTTAATCATGTGAAAAACTATCAAACATATAACTTTATTTTTACGTTGACTTGGAAGAGTAATTTATTGCCCCTTCTTCATAATTTTTAATTTATATAGTCATTCTATTTCATATTTTATAAATTAAGTTTTTATTTGTTTATTTAACAATATATGTTTGGATTAATAATATCACATTAGATCATCAGTTCAAATAAATATATAGATAAAGCCAAATTAAAAATAAATGAATGAAGAATGCATTAATCGATTTGCAAAGTGAGGAGTTCATGGGTAGGTTAAATAGGGAAGGAGGGAGGGCAAGTTAAAGGGTCCAAATAAATAAATGAATATGTATACAAGTGTTTGTTCAACAAACCGGCGGATTATCTACTGATCTGGGACAATCAGATTTGCCCTCCCTTTCAAGTACCACATTATCTAGATTTCTTTTCAATAGTACTATCATAATAAACACATGAATGACTCAAATAAAAGGATTTTAAAATATAAAATAACTTAAAGAAAACACTCTTTATATAAATAGATTTTCTTTTAATCAAATCGCTTCTTCAAATCATTCTTTTTCCTCATTTATTTTTACTATCTCGCCAGAGATAGTATTGTGATCACAAAGATTGTCGCTGTTTCTATACTTATTGACGCTCCCTGAGTCATTTTCACTAATTGTAAGGTTGAGAAAAAATGTCTGTCTGTCTGTGTGTGTGTGTGTGTGTTATGCAAGTAGACAAGATTACGCAATAACGGTTTGAGTTAGAATAATGAAATTTGGTACACGGGCATTATTCAAAATTCGTAGTTTTCTATCAACTTTGGAGAAAGGTAGCTTATTCAGAAGAGGACCATTACCTACCACGTTTTGATTTTTTTTCCTCTAAAGTGACCGTAAAAATAAAGATATTTGTTTGACAATTTTTCACAAGATTAAAAATTGTATAAAACTGCTATATATTGAATATCAGCTTGATTGAAACTCTGGAAGTACCAGAATTAATTTCTTAAATTTTTTAACACGTGACGTGGTGTCATCAACAAAGAGCCAATCATGCGCTGGTTTAATAAATATTATTGATTAATTTTATAATTTATAATTTAATTATATTAATTAAATATAATTTATGTTAATTAATCAAATTCAAATTTGCGAGATAGTCTAGTGGAGACATACCAGATTTTTTATATAACATTTCATAAAATTGATAAATTATTAAATGTGAATATAGTTTTTCATTCTAAAATTATAGCTTTGGTTTTTCTAGTGTTATCTATATTTATGAATCATGAATCCCAAAATGTGTCCTAACTAATATAGAGTTACACTTCATAAATATTTTTTCTATGTTATCTTAGTCTTCAGACTAATATAAACAATTTATCAAGCAAAGTAAAAGATAGGAGGCAATATTTATTTATAATAGATAATGGATAATAAATAACTATAATACGCTAGGTTTGTAGTAATCAATAATGATAAATAAGTTAGTACAGAGATGATCGTAATAGTTATTTACTAATATGATTTCAATAAATTCACGATTTGTATTTAACCAAATATTGTAGTAGACTTACCAAGTACACCCATTCTATCAAATTGTCAGTTGATTAAATAATCTTCATCATTAATAATTAATGATATGTACCATATATTCATACCATAAAGTTACTTAATAATTCAATTGTTTTTTACTATCTCACCAGAGATAGTATTGCGATCACGAAAATTTTCGATGTCGAGATTTTGATTTTTTTATACGTTTTGAAGGTTTCTGAATTATTTTCACTAAGGTTGAGAAAAATGTCTGTGTGTGTGTGTGTGTGTGAGTATGTAGACAAGATTACACAAAAACGGTTTGAGCTAGAATAATGAAATTTGGGATACGGGAATTATTCAAAATACGTAGTTTTCTATCAACTTTTGAGAAATGTAGCTCAACCGGAAGAGGGTCATTACCTACAACGTTTTGATTTTTGTTCTCTCTCTTTTACAATCTCGCCAGAAAATTTTCGATGTTGAGATTTTGATGTTTTTATACGTTTTGAAGGTTCCTGAATCGTTTTCACTAAGGTTGAGAAAAATGTCTGTGTGTATGTATGTAGACAAGATTACGCAAAAACGGTTTGATCTAAAATAATAAAATTTGGTATACGAGCATTATTTAAAATATAGCTCAACCGGACGAGGGTCATTACCTATAAAGTTTTGATTTTTTTTCCTCTAAAGTGCCCGTAAAAATAAAGATATCTGTTTGATAGTTTTTCATATGATTAAAAATTGTATAAAACTACTATATATAAAATTTCAGCTTGATTGAATCGCTGAAAGTACCGAAATTAATTTTTTAACAATGCAAATCACGCGCCAACACGTGACATAGTGCCATCAACAAAGAGCCAAACATGCGCTGATTTAATAAATATTATTTATTCATTTTAATTTATAATTAATTAAATTTAATTTAAATATAATATATGTTAATTAATCCAATTCAAATTTGCGAGATAATCGAGTGGAGACACTCCAGCTTATTTCTTATATAAAATATTATTTATATACCAATAGATAAATCTAATCTCATTATCTGAATCAGTTTAAACCAATTTTTTTTTTATTTTTTTATAAATTTACTTTTATTTTAGAAATTATTTTAATTTTAGGACAATCAAAGGATCTCTTTGTTTTTAATTATAAAATTATCTCTTAATTAATTATATATAATATACTAACATTATATTCATTGTTTCTATCTATCTATCTCTGTGGCTCTACGGAACTCGAAAGTTCTTGGCCGCACCACACTTCTCCAATAGAGACTATTCTGAACCACAACCCTCCAATCCCTATCCTCTCTCATCTCTCTCACGTCCCTTCCTAACAACATTGACCTCCCACCGCGTCTTTGGTCTTCCAAGCGGGCGTTTCTCACTCGATCTCCCCCCCCAATATATTTTTCGCCATTCTTTCCTCCCCCATTCTAGCCACGTGTCCTGCCCACCGCACAGCCTTCTCGATTTTATAATTCTAACTATATCTGGAGATGCATAGAGGTCATGCAATTCCTCGTTATGCAGTCTCCGCCATTCCCCGGTGACCTCATCTTTCTTTGGCCCATAAATGCTTCGCAGAATCCTATTCTCAAATACTCTAAATCTATTCTCGTCACCTAAGGTCATAGACCATGCCTCACACCGATATAATACAACCACAAAATAATTGTTTTACAAATTTTAATTTTTATCCCCTTTGATAATAATTTTGACGAGATAAGCCCCTTTACGGCATGATAACAGGCGCTTCCCAATTGTAACCTCGCTTTAAACTCTTCCCGAATATTATTATCCTTCGTTATTAGAGAACCTAAGTATTTAAATTTTTCTACATTTTCAAATTCTATATTTTGTATGTTAAGACTTTGTGTGTTAATACTATTCCTCTCTGTTACTAAATACTTTGTCTTAGCAATATTTATTTCCAGCCCCACCTCTTTTCCTGCTTCGATTAATTTTTCTACGCTATCTTTAATTATAATTGCCGAATCTCCTATTATATTTAAGTCGTCTTCGTAACCTAATACTTGAATTTTTTTGTTTAATTCTATTCCGTTTGATTTTTCCCCAATTTGTCTCATTACATATTACAGAACTAAATTAAATAGAATTGGTGATAATGCGTCTCCTTGTTTTCTATATTCATTGTATATAATTTATTGATTATATTGATATGTTTGAAACATTTTCATAATAATTTAAATCACTGAAATTTATTTTCACAAAAAATGGTAAATAAATAAATTAAAAAATATAATTCATATATTAAATGTTTAATTATCATTTGTACAACTTCTAATCTATAAATATTTTGGTATTTATATTATATTAAAATAAATAATTATAATTATTAAACAAGGTTTATATTTTTATAAAACAGTCTATATTCATGTATATAAATATATATATATTTTAACCTTAACTTGAGAAAAAATTTTTCTAGTATAATTTTTTTTTTCAGTTTTTTTTTCCCTCGAAGGCAATTTCCAGCATTCCATTTTAGGGTTAATTTAATCCTCCTCAAGGCAATCTTAGGGATTTTTAATTTAAAAAAAAAACGAACATTTTTTTTTTTAAGAAATAATATATGTGTACTCAATTTAGAAAATTAAAAAAAAATTTAAAAATCAATAGATCAAAAATAATATATAAGTAAAATATATATTTAAAAAAAAAATATATTTAAAACCTATTTTTTGAAATGATTTTAAAATATTTATTATTTCATATATTTTTACTATATCATTAGCATTAAAATTAAATTTGATGATTGAATTTCAATTGAATATATCTACATTGTTTAATAAAATCATTTAATGGTGAAAATGTAAATAATTTATACATAATATTTATCAAAACTGCATTATTCATTGAATGATAGATTTTTATAAACAACGAATTGACTATCATAATAATAGCTAATTGCATTGATACAATTTGCAGTTAATAAGACTTTTTTTTTTTCATTTCTAATTGATCATTTCCAAATGCATTTCCTTGTAATCAATGGAAATTCCCTAGTCCAATTTCACCCCACCCCCACCTCTACATTTCATTGCATTTCTTTATTGGAGTTGAAAGTGCACCCAGGTGAATTCGTGCATAGAGGGAACACACGTTCTTCTGGCCGTGTCGGTGTCTCTCGTTCGTTTTCCCACTTCTACTCTAAGCTAGAAAGAGAGGGTAGATGAAAGAGAGAGCTGGAGAGGGTCAACATTCCTTTGGATCGGTTGTGATGGCGGTCCAGAGAGGCAAGGAGACGTGGGGGAGAAGCTGTATTCGAGATCTCTTTTTCTCTTTCTTTACCAAGACAACCGGTTATGATAATGTCTTAGCAGACTCTCTCCTTCGCTATCCTCAGTTAACTCTTAAGTTGCTCATGTTGATGCTGTCTTCCTTTCTCATTCTCTTCCCCATCCCAAACCATATTCTCTTTCTATCTCTCTCACTCACTCTCTCTCTCTCTCTCACTCTTTCTTTTGCTTCTACCATCACCGGCGAAGAGATACAGAATTTCTTAAAATTAAACGTATTTATAATTAGAATACAAGAAGTATTGTGAGAAAGAAACAAACAAAAATTATTTATACATATTTTGTATTAATAAATAATTAATTAAATATTTATAGATAAAAATAAATAAATATTAAAGAAGTGTAAACATAATATGTAAGAATAATAATAATGATAAAATATTTGAAACCAGTAGTTATATATATTTTAAACTTTTATTAATTACATCAAATAGGTATATTCCATACTAACATAAGACTGAAAAAAACTTTTATACAACTTTCACTTACCATAATAATGCAAATTACGACCAACTAAATTTCGAATTAATTAATCATTAAATTAAAAATATATTTATTGTTTCTATTATGATTTATATATATATAAATTGACAAATAAAATGATATAAACAAGTTAATAATATTCTAATTATGATGAATGTTTATTCTTTGATTTTAATTTGACATATTTAATTTATAAGTTATTATGTTTATAATTATTATATTTGTATTATGTAATTGTTAGTATAATTATGTAATATAATATTATAGAATAATCATCATTTTATATTATATTTTATTTAATAAATGATTTAAAAACAAATAGCACATCAAGGAATTCATTGTTACATCATTTGCGCTCTCTATGAACATAATTTACAATTTATAATAACATAAGTTTATTGATTTTCATTAGTAATGTCATTATATAATATTTAATTAAATTAATTTATATAAATATAGATATATAATACAAATACTGTATACATATATATTTTTTCTTTTTTAAAATAATTTAGCATTCACATGAATCGTTACCATTTTTATGTTTTACCTTAACAAATTATTTTATTATGATCTAAAGATGTGTGTTTTTTCACCGATTTAAAATCACAAAGATAAGTATATGAAATATACTAGTATATTATATTATTTATTTATTTTTTCAATTTTAGCTTAATTTTTTCACCGATTTAAAATCACAAAGATAAGTATATGCAATATATATTATATTATTTATTTATTATTAATATATTGTTTGAATACATGTTCTTTTATTGTAAAAATGTAGTTCCGCATTTTAATTTGATTTCTTTTGAAAAAAAAAACATAAACAAATAGTTAAGCCGATATTTATTTTACACCTGATTTTTTTTTCTTTTGAATGAAAGAAAAATAAATAAAGAAAAAAAATCATTTCCTCTTTTGTGTATAGGCTATTAGTTAGCATGTAACCACAATATAGAGTTAAAGAAAATTTCTAATGAATTTTTTGTTAGATATCAAGTTGTTCGAGTAGTCCTAAGCTAACTACATATATTACTTAGCTTAATTTATAAACTTAAAGAAAAAGCGTTACCGACAAAAGCAAATAAAGGACCCCGTTTCTTATCTTTTCCAAATAGAATAAAATTTGCCTCTGAAAATGCCCTGTCTTTGGTAGCAAAACTTTATTTTAGATAAGATGAACAAATAAACATTCGACATTATAATTTACCATATATAATCTAAAAATTATTTTACATTTGTTTAAATTATGAAAAATGGCGAATAAATGTAAATTATGAAAAGTAAGTTGATATTCATGTGGAAAGTGATTTATTCACAATTGATAATATCATAAAAAGAAGAGACCATTCAAGTTTATTCCATTTTCCAATATTTGATACATATACATATTTATTTGAATTTATTCAGAGGAACTTCTTCTCTTTTTCGATATAAATACTTTGAAAAATTGTATATTTTAGCTAGCATAATATTTATATTAATAATATATAGGTAATTTTGATTTGAATTACCTACACAATAATAAATTTTAAAATTTTTTTTAACCATTTAACTTACCATCCAATTAAGTTTTTAAATATAGATGAACATTTTTAATCTAATCGAATTATTAATTTTTTAATTTTTTTAAAAAATATTTTAACAAAAAACAAATTATTATATTGAATTTTATCTACTTGGATGCTTTAAAAATAGTCCAATTATTTTTCCGTTTTTTTTTCATTTTTTTATTTTTTTGAAAAAAAAAGTTTATTGAAAAATCTAGTTTCTGGGTATAGAGCTCCACCCACATCACTTAGGAGTAGGAGGTAATTAAAGCATTAAGTAAGGGGGAGCAGGAGAGTTGGGTGAATGGCCACCTTCATCCAGCATCCTTAAGTCCAGACGGTCACTGACCTTTTAGCCCTCGGGGGGTTTCTTTTTCCGACCAGAGTGCTCAGTCGAAATAGTTACAAATTCCTTAGTAACAATTTTTATTTCTTTTTAATGATTTATTCACATCTATATTTATATAATATATGATAATATATAACATATATATATATATTTGTTAAATTAATATCAAGTGTATATATGTAATATAAAATCTCCCCTCGTCTAATTTTCATAAAACTCTTACATATTTTATTTATTCCATAAAGTTCAACTTTTTATTTATTTTTTATTTTTCATTATATTTTTTATATATTCTAATTCTTTCTCATTAATATATTCAATTAAATCTAATTAAACTTGAATTATAAATTTAATTTAAGAATTAGGAAAATACTGTTATATGTTTGGTTATTTATATATTTTGCACAAAATAGAATGAAAAATGATTCGTAGAAACTATGGTTTCGAAGATACTTATGTAGGTATTGTGACGGAAAACTGTAAACGAACAGGGGCGCTGTTGTCGGGCAATTGCAATGACCTTTCTCAATCAGTGGATTGCCCGACAACAGCGCCCCCATGACATTTATATTTTTCCGTCACTGTACATAGTCATCCATTTGACCTTTCACAACGATTCAATGTATAAGTTTTAGACCAGGTAGGGCTTGTGTCTTTGAAACAAATCTAATTCTATTTTAAACAGAAAATACTCTCATTATTTCAACATTTTCTATTTTAATTTAACTTCATATTAGAAAGCGTTTCTTTTCTTAATAGAAATAAAATGATATAAAATTGAATATAAAAGTTTATTCATTCATTGATGACAATATTGTGAGTAGTTTAGTGAAAGAAATCACAAGAATTACAGCTAACAAGATTGTTTAGAGTTTGATAATCAATATTTCGACCGTGTTTCATTAAAGCCTATACATGGCAACAACATCATTGAATCGAACATCATCCAACAAATGCTTCTATAATAAAATTGTACAAGTTCTCAAGGGAAACTTTAGTATCCTTCATTTTTTTTTTTTAGATATTTCCCTTTTCAATTATGATCCCATTTAAAATCATTGAAAAAATTTCAAATCCAAAGAAATTATTTAAAACTAGCTCACTAACTTTTTTTCTAGAAAAAAATAAACTGGTTCATTGGAAGATATTTGTAAAAAAAAAACACACACAAACAATGGAAACAATTCTTGATAAATACAGCCACTAATATTTAAAAAAATTGCCTCTTGAAATTATTCCTCTAAAAACTTAAATGATATTTTTTAAATGATTAAATAATAATAAAATATAGAAGTTATTTAAATAGTAAATTGAAATAATTTTCAGAGAATTAATTTCGGTCATACCCTGGTTTTAATAAAAATGTCAATTTTGTCCCGTATTTAATAAATAGTGAAATACACCCCTATAGATTTATCTAAATTAGTGTAACGGTTCTGCAACTATATGATAATTTTTTGTAGAATTATTAAGTATGTTTATATAATAACATTTTTTTATCTATCTATCTCTGTGACTCTTCTGAACTCAAAAGTTATTGGCCGCAGCAATCACACTTCTCCAAGTATCCCTATCCTGAGCCATAACCATCCCCTACCCTGTCCCATCTCTCTCACGTCCCTTCCTACATTGTCCACCCACCGCGTCCTTGGTCTTCCAACTGAACCCCACCAATATATTTTTCCGCCATTCTTTCCTCTCCCATTCTAGCCACGTGCCCTGCCCATCGCAGCCTTCTCGATTTTATAATTATAACTATATCTGGAGATGCGTAGAGGTCATACAATTCCTCGTTATGCAGTCTCCGCCATTCTCCGGTGTCCTCATCTTTCTTTGACCTATAATAGTTTCGAAGAATTCTATTCTCAACTACTCAAAATCTACTCTCGTCTCCTAAGGACATAGACCATGCCTCACACCGATATAATACAACCACAAAATAATTGTTTTATACATTTTAATTTTGTTCCCCTTTGATAATAATTTTGAGGAGATAAGCCCCATTACTACATGATAACAGGTGTTACCCGATTGCAACCTCGATTTAAATTCTTCTCAAATATTATTATTCTTCGTGATTTCAGAATCAAAGTATTTTTTTTTTCCTTTTTTCATCTTACTTTTTTTTATGAATACATAATATTTGAAGAGTTGAGAATTAGAAGGGCTCTATGAATCATGTTTTTTTTAATTCTCAACTCTTTATTTGATAACCCATTTTTTTCATAGAAAATATTCTAGGCATCCTAGAATTAATAAAGAAATAATGTTCTACAACTAGGTTCATTTTTTTTTTTTGATAAATTTAAATAAACATGTTTATTTTTAAAAAAAAAGAATTGAATAGAAATTAGATTCAGAAATAATTAATGTTAGATCATCAATAAACCAAATTAATTATTTGATTCTCAAAATAGCTTCCCCTACCTTAATTCACCTATGCTAAATTAAGATATATTTTATTCATTAACCTTAATTACTTAATAACTTTCATTAAAGTGACGTTAATGGAGGGAATTGATAAAATTATATAAATTTAAAATTTGTTTAGAACAAGATATTTTATTCGCTCTTCTCTTTTAACATGTTCCCGCCGGCTCCATAATTTGTCTATTTATTTTATGTGGCGGCATGAGCCACCGGTGGTACATGTCGGCGGGAACGTGTTAATCTCAAACTTTTCTAATAATTTAAATTACCTAGATTAAATAACATATATTATATTTAAATTAAATTTAATTAATTATAAATTAAAATTATTAAATCATAATTGTTAAACCAGCGCATGTTTGGCTCTTTGTTGATGGCACCACGTCACATGTTGGCGCGTGAGATTTATAGTGTTAAAAAATTAATTTCGGTACTTTATATATATAGCAGTTTTATACAATTTTTAATCTTCTTCTATATATATCAGTTTTATACAATTTTTAATCATGTGAAAAACTATCAAACTATCATTTTACGGTCACTTTAGAGGAAAAAAATGAAAATGTTGTAGGTAATGACCCTCTTTCGGTTGAGCTACATTTCTCAAAAGTTGATAGAAATCTACGAATTTTGATTAATGCCCACCAAATTTCATGATTCTAGCACAAACCGTTTTTGCGTAATCTTGTCTAGATACACACACACATTAATATTATTATATCTTTTACAAATAAAAAATAAATACAATATATTAAAATGATTTATTAATCTCTATTTATATTTTATTTATTTCTTATTCCGTTTCTCTTCATCCTCGCATTTCTTTTTTTCCACCCTACCTATCTATCCTTAGATCCATATTGGTGAGTTCAAATGTTTTAAAAACTTGCTGAACATAATTCGATATATATATATATATACTTTACTTATTTATTTCCAAACAACTTTTGTATAAAAAAAAAACTTGTTTAAAGAAGATTGATAATGGTAAGAAAATTTTATTAAAATTAAAAACAAAAGTTGAAATATAAATGCTACTTTCTTATTATGTCTAAAATTTATTATAATTTTGTGATCATGAGATTTTCTTTTTGTTTTTTTGATGGAAAAAAATATTTTAGAAAGAAAAAAAAAGCAAATATTGACTGATAGTTTACCTGATTTGCTTACTCAGACCTTTAATTTGTGTACCTGTTTGAGTGAAGGGCAGGTTCCCACGTCGCATCCCAACTGACTCCTATGTGGGACAATTAATCTTCTCGCCTAACTGATGAAGGTAAAAACCTGAATTCCATATAAGAGACACAGATTAATTATTCTGACTATTCTGGCTTTTGTTATCTCAATATTAATATATTTTTTTTTACATTTGAATATCTAAAATACTTTTCAAATATATGCGAATTTTACTTTCAATCACTTTTGTAATGTATAGGAATTCCTTTAATAAACTAATTTATAGAATTATTATTTATTTTTATATTAGTAAATTCATAGTTTATTATTTAGATATTTAACGTTACTTGAAATTTACATTTCACATTTATTTATTGATTTATTCTTTTATAAATATGGTACGATAAATCTATGAATAAAAAGAAAAGACAATAAAATATTTTAATAAGTATGTATTTGCTAATGAAATAGTTAAATAATTTTAAATGACATACTTAGGTATATAAGAAAATTATTTAAGTATAATGTAAATTATATACCTCCTTTTGATTAAAAAAATTAGTATGTTTTATCTTCTAATTAATTTTAGTATCTTTATTTCAAGAGATAAAACAGTGAGGTTATGTAGAAGGAAAGAGAATTAATCACATTTCTCTTTCAAAGTTAAACAGATTATAGGATTTAGAATTTCTATTCTATTCTTTTGTTTTTCTATATATATATATATATATAAATTAAGTAAATTCAATCTCTTAACAAGGAAAATTGATTTATGCCTGACAAATATTTTCTTCCTTAATCGTTTTTTTCATTTTATTTTACAACGCTTTTACATTGTAAGAAAATAAGTATATGCACGGCACTTATCATCTTTTAAGGGAACATTATATAAAATTAGCTGGAGTGTCTCCACTCGACTATCTCGCAATTTGAATTGGATTAAATAACATAATATATTATTTTTAAATTAAATTTAATTAATTATAAATTATAAATAATAAATATTAAACCAGCGCATGTTTGGCTTTTTGTTGATGGCACCATGGCACGTGTTGGCGCGTGAGATTTGCAGTATTAAAAAATTAATTCTGGTACTTTCAGCAATTCAATCAAGCTGAAATTCTATATATAGCAGTTTTATACAATTATTAATCATGTGAAAAATTATCAAACATATATTTTTATTTTTACGGTCACTTTAGAGGAAAAAAAATCAAAACGTTGTAGGTAATGACCCTCTTCCGGTTGAGCTACATTTCTCAAAAGTTGATAGAAAACTATGAATTTTGAATAATGTCCATGTACCAAATTTCATCATTCTAGCTCAAACCGTTTTTGCGTAATCTTGCCTACATACATACACACACACATACACACATACACACACACATACACACATACACACATACACACACACACACAGACATTTTTCTCAACCTTAGTGAAAATGATTCAGGAACCTTCAAAACGTATAAAAACATCAAAATCTCAACATCGAAAATTTTCGTGATCGCAATACTATCTCTGGCGAGATAGTAAAAATAGTATTTCATTTTTTTTTATTTAATAAAACACTCTTCTAGATTTATTTCATTAATTTTTTTATTTAAAATTTATCTCTATTTTTTTTTCTCTATTTTTTTTTCTAGAAAAATTCAACTTTTTTGTTTTTATTTGATATTAGAAAACATAAAAATAACATACTTTATTAATAATTATAATCAATTCTAAATATAAAAACAAAATTATTATCATTTGAGAAGAAATTATATAAAATTTGAATTTAATTGTGGATATCTTTTGTTCCGACTAATGAAGGTATGTTTATACTATCTTTAGACTAACCAAAATTTTGTTTTCTTAAAACGGGACAAATTTCTGAAATTGCCAAAATTCAAAATTCAAAATTCACCAAATGCCAGCTATTTTTCTGACAAAAAATAACAAACTTTCTAGTCATTCTAACTGTTAACCCAAAAATACAACAATTTTTTTAATGTGATTTATTTTTAATATTATTAATTTATTGAATATTTATCACTAAAGTGAACTCAAATTTTTGAAATGAGTATTTATGAACGGTATTTATTTTTCAAATTTTTTATTTCTTAACACATGGTACATTTTTACAGTCTTTATCACTTGGCAAAATCGACCAAATGATAAACTGGCCTATACGCTAGGACCATTTCCTCAAACCGGGATGGTCACGGTCAAAATGGGCCGTATGGAAAGCCTACCTACCTACTAGGGTAAAGCAGTGGTTCTTAAACTGTGGTCCGCGGACCCCTGGGGGTCCGCGAAGCCTTTACTGGGGGTCCGCGGTCCTCGGAAAAAAATCATCGTAAAAATATATACATATATAAATATTTAAAGTTCATTGTTTAACTATATCCTCCTAGAGAATTACGGCTATAATTTAATACTATTAATAATACTATTTTATTTTATTAAATTGATAATTATGTCAATTAATTTTTTGTGAATAAATAAACATATATAAAAAACTATATATAAAATTTGAATTTTCATCCATTCATTCATTTAAAATCATTTTTCGATTGTTCCTTTAAAATAACCCCTCTTAGGGGCTCGGAAGGGGAGGCATATAAGGGAATTTTCTTTCACTTTGTTATTGGGGAAAACCAGGGGAGGGGACAGTCTTACCCGGAAAAACCCAAATTGTCAGCGTCCACTCTGGGGTTTTAAACAGTTTTAAAGCAAATGTTAATTATAAGTTCATTTCTCAACGAGTTGTATCTTTAAATTATTGAAGTGAAAACTTCTTTAGCGGCCTTGAGCACTTTTGCGGATGGGGAAAAAATATAGATTTCGCGTGAGATTCCAAAACGACACCGACCCGACCGATATACGCATGCGCAATACGCCAGAATGTTAGACACTAAACTTCTGATACATTCTTTACAAAATTTTACATATTTGCCATATTAAATATTATTATTTATATTTACATTAATAATCAGTATTACTAAATTATGTATATATAAAATAAAATATTTAAATATATTATTATGTGTTAAATTATATTAAATTAATTTCTAATATATTTATATAATTTAAAATTAATTTCTGAATATATATATATATATATATATATATATATATATATATATATATATATATAATATATTATATAATATATATTTTAATAAATTAATTTTTAAATATGTGTGTGTGTGTGTGTGTGTGTGACCATAAAAATAAAGATATATGTTTGATAATTTTTCACAGGATTAATAATTGTATAAAACTGCTATATATAGAATTTGAGCTTGATAGAATCGCTGAAAGTACCAGAATTAATTTTTTAACACTGGAAATCTCACGCGCCAACACGTGACGTGGTGCCATCAACAAAGAGCCAAACACTCCACTATCCACTCGACTATCTCGCAAATTTGAATTTGATTAAATAATATTTATTAATTTAAATTAAATTAAATTAATTAAATTATAATTTAATAAATATTATTTATAACATCAAAAACATCAAAATCTCAACATCGAAAATTGAATTGCTGAAAGTACCAGAATTAATTTTTTTAACACTGGAAATCTCACGCGCCAACATGTGACGTGGTGCCATCAAAAAAGAGCCAAACTTTCGCTGGTTTAATAAATATTATTTATTAATTTTAATTTATAATTGAATTAATTTAATTTAATTTAAATTAATATATGTTATTTAATCCAATTCAAATTTGCGAGATATGCTGAATATGCTTTTAAATAAAAAAAATTTCAAGAAAGTAATTGGAATTATTAATATTAAGAATCAATAAATAAATTTATTAAATATACATTTAAACATGTAAATTAATCTATATATAAATTTAATAAATATTCAAACAATAATTGAAACAATATAAATAAAACGATTCAATATTTTACTTACATTGTGATTTATATTTTTATTTTTATTACAACTATTATTATGGGTATGTTATTTTTGGCAGTTTAAAAAAAATTAAAAATATTAATAAAATTTATCAAAATAATAAGTTGAAAAGATTTCCAATTATTTTTATTTATTTATTGTAAATTTTTCAATGTAACCATGGTAACCATAAATAGACTTTTACCAAAATATTACTAATTAAATTAATTTTGGATAAATTAATTTTGGATTTAACTACACTAAAACCTTCCCTGGGACGCCCACAACAATCCCTGAAAGTTTCATAGCAATCGGACGGGTAGTTTTTGAGTATTTGACAGACACACACACAGACAGACAGACAGACAGACAGACATATATATATATATTCATACACATCGTATTTTTAATATTTTTGTAAGTTTGCTGAAAAAAATAATTATGAATTTTATATATATATATATATATATATACGTATATAAATTTCATTTTTCTCGTGAAGCTGGTGCGCATTCCGTCTGCTTTCAAATTTCTTACGCACAAGTTTTCACTTCTGTCGGCCAGTCCCACGACTGCCAATTCGACTTTTTTTTATTAATGTTAATTATAAGTTCATTTCTCAACGAATTGTATCTTTAAATTATTTTTATTAATTTAATTAATTATAAATAAATTATAGCTAATAATAGTTTATTATAGCTAATAATTTTTTTTAATTTTTAGTGTAATTTGCATGATCATTATTTTATAAAAACACTAAACACATTTTGCAATTTCCCAGAAAGGCTGTTTTTGAGAGTAAGTATAAGTTAGTTTTATGAATAAAAAATATTTATTTTAATAATATTTTAGAATCAAATTACGAAATTAATAATATTTTAGAATCAAATTACGAAATTAATAATATTTTAGAATCAAATTACGAAATATATTTATTATATAAATTAATATTCATTTAAAATGATATTAAATCATTTATTTAAAATGATTTAAAACATTTATTAAAATGATTTAAAACATTCATTTAAAATGATATTAAAACATTCATTTAAAATCATATTAAAACATAGCTAGTAAATAATAATTCGTTATATTTATATTATATTTATATTATATTTATATTATTGTAGTTCAATGTTAATAAATTACTCCATAAAATGGATCGTTGGCTACAAACTGGTTCAACACAGAAACGGAAAGAATCAGATGATGAGGCATCAACAGCAAACTCTACCAAGAAACGCAAAACTAGAAAATATTCGGATGATTATTTATCATTTGGATTTACTTATATTTGCAACAATGATGTGGAAAGACCAGTCTGCGTTCTATGTCAGGAAAGTTTATCCAATGAAAGTATGAAACCTGCTAATCTCAGACGTCATTTACAAACAAAGCACAGCGAGCATGTTAGTAAGTCTATCGAATTTTTTAAAATGAAAAAAGAAGAACTTAATTCAAGTCAGAAATTGATGGTAAAGACGGGATCTGGTGGTATGAGTAAGAAAGCAGTAATGGCATCATATGAAGTAGCTCTACTTATTGCTAAAGCAGGAAAGCCGCATAATATAGCAGAGCAATTAATTCTTCCTGCTACAAAAGTAATTACAAATATAATGTTAGGAACTAAAGCAGCAAACGATATAAATTTGATTTCATTATCAAATGATACGGTTAAGAATAGGATTGAAGACATGTCATGTAATATAAAAGAAGAATTAATATCGAGAGTGCGCAAAAGTCACTATTACTCATTACAATTGGATGAAAGTACTGATGTCACTAATAATGCCAATTTGTTAGCTTTCATTAGATATGAGTTTGAAAATCAAATACAAGAAGATGTATTGTTTTGTGATTCACTACCTTCACGAACGACAGCTAATGACATATTTAACAGTTTGAATAATTTTATAACCGAAAATGAAATAGAGTGGCCAAAATGTGTTGGAATTTGCACTGATGGTGCTCGTGCAATGTCAGGTACAAGAACTGGATTGATTGCTCTTATTAAAAATGTTGCGCCTCAGGTTGTTTGGAATCATTGCTGCATTCACAGAGAATCATTAGCAGCCAAAAATATGTCACCAGATTTGAAAAGAACATTAGACGAAGTAGTTAAAATTGTCAATTTCATTAAGGCTCGTCCACTTAATTCCAGAGTTTTTAAAATTTTGTTTGAGGAAATGGGTAGTCAACATACACATTTATTATTACATACAGATGTACGTTGGTTGTCCCGCGGGAAAGTACTCATTCGCCTTTTTGAGCTTCGAGATGAAATACGATTGTTTTTAATAGATGCGCATTTTGAACTGACCGAATGTTTCAATGATTTTATCTGGTTAGCTAAGGTGGCTTACTTGACTGATATTTTTACAAAATTGAACGAACTTAATTTGAGCCTGCAAGGTACTGTTGTAAATATATTTAAAGTTGAAGATAAAATAGAAGCAATGATTAAAAAAATCGACTTGTGGTCGAAACGCATCCAGAACGGTGTATATGAGTCTTTTCCAACTCTCAATGATTTCATAGAAAGCTCCAGTGAAAAATTGCTTAATCAAACGCGTCAATTATTTGTTGAACATTTAATTACTTTGAAAAGCAACTTCAGGAAGTATTTTTCTACTCCTGATCCTTGCAATAACTGGATCAGAGATCCATTTAATATGGAAATTACAAATGCTAAACATTTATCTGCACCTGAACAAGATATTCTCGTGGAATTATCATGTGATACAACTTATAAACTAAAATTTAACAAAACTGAATTGAGCAACTTTTGGTTACTTCTCAGGTCAGATTATCCTGCGCTTGCAAATAAAGCACTTCAACACTTGATTCCATTCTGCACAACATATTTATGCGAACAAGCTTTTTCGGTACTATTTTATATTAAGTCTAAATATAGAAACAAATTAAATGTAGAGCCGGATCTTAGATTAAAAGTTTCCAATATTAAGCCAGATATTGAGATTCTTGTTTCAAGAAAACAACTGCATACATCTCATTAAATATGTAAGTTATATTTAATGAGATAGATGCAGTTATTTTTTAAAATATTTCTTATTTAATATTTTCTGAAAAAAATTATAAAATATTTATATGAATTTAATGTAAGTACCCATTATAATTTGTGAGATTTGTTGCTATGACAATGTTTGTATTTTCTTTCTTCAATATTATAATTTCTAATAAAATGTGTTCTACAATATGCAAAAAAATCGTTATTCACCAATCACTGTTAGAAATATTCATCATATATCCTTGTCCTTATGAGATCGTAAGCCAGAAATTAATTAATAAAATGACGTAAAGTACCTAAAGTTGTGATGGGGGTCCGTCAAAAAAAATTTTTTCAAGTGGGGGTCCGTGGAGTACATAAGTTTAAGAACCTATGGGGTAAAGTATACAGTCGTTGGCCCCGAGGCAGTCATTGGCCCCCTATCACTAAAACATAAATAATAAGAGATTTTTATTTTAAAAATTATACTATTAACTATAGTTATGTAATCGTTTGTTGTATGGTTGTACAATCACAATAGAATACCTAGGCCAATGTCTATAATAGGGGGCCAATAACTGTATTTTTTAGGATTTTATTTTTTTAAAAGTGCTTATCGAAAATGTCATGAGAAAATGATTTTTTTTATTCATCAAAATGGTCATAGTATCTATTCTGTTTTTTTGCAGATATAAAATAAAGAATTTGATTTAAAAATTTTTAATTAAATGAATACTTCAACAAAACTATAGTTTTTGTTATCAAATTATACTTAATTGATAAGAAATATTTACTTTTATTGTCTACTAAAAACATATAATCATTAATTTTAATATTAATAATAAATTAAATAAATTATGATTAAATATTTGTAGGACATTTTTTTAAATTATTATATTTCAGTAAATTACTTGTCATTCACCTTTGTTTCTATTCTGAAACATACAATAAATAATTATTTGTTTTTGTTCTTGGATTTAATTATAGATATTTTTACACTTGGAGAGATTATACTCTTTGTATTTTTTCTCATATTCGATTTTTAGTCTATTACATGAATCCGGCGTTGAGCGAAATAAAAATAAGCAAAAGGTTTTAAGCCCAGTACTTTAATTGAGAAAGGAGGAGAGGAGTGGGTGAGAGAGAGAGTATTACAGTGACGATGGTAAAAATTGTTTCATAACGTAAAAAAGAAGAAATATAAATTTCATTCAGATATATTATACATACATATATTACAGACAGTTAATTTTTTCAATGTACCTATGTATCCAAATTGAATATACATATTTAGTTAAATGTTTTATCATCACATCATCAAAATCGTATCATACTATTTCAATTTTCTGTTTAGATATTTTCCGAAATAAAAATATATCAGAGCTTGTTTTTTTTTAATATTAAATTATTTGTTTGGTCCACATTTCTCATTTGTTGACATTATCAGCCATTTTGGATTAGTAGTTTATTTTTGACAACTGAAAAATTTAGTCACGTTTTGTGTGTTCTTCGATTTGTCAAAGAATCTGTATTAAATTTTGCGTTAAAAATGGAATAAAGTGCTCCAACGCACTTAAAATGTTGATTGTGGCATTCGGTGAGTCGACTTTGTCTCAAAAAAAGAAGAGCCAAGACCTCAAAAAGCACGCCAAGTTCGATCAAATGTGAAGGTTTTGCTCAGTTTTCTTCAATTACAATGGCGTGGTGCATCATGAGTTCTTGCCAACAGGTCGTACTGTTAATAAGGAATACTACAAGGAAGTTATGCAACGTTTGCGTGAAGCAATATCTCTTAGGGGCATTACTTTTAAGGGGACAAAATGGATATTGATGAATAAATAAATACTTTTACAAATAATTGAAAATTCATCTTTTCTTTTGAACAAATTTCGAATACCCATGAATGTATTTTTATATTAATACATATAGAGATAAAATTATTTATTTGTGTAAATTTAGTGAGCTCTATAAATTAAGATATATAGTAATAAAGTATAAAACAATTTATTATTTATCTAAAATATATATTAAAGAAGTGAATATGATCTTGTATCTCATTCATCAATATTACTTTAAAATTAAAACAACTTTGTCTCTCACAATGGATAATTTCAAAAATTTAATCAATAAAATAAAAATTATTTTACAAACTTTAATTAGTTTTTTTGTATGAAAAAATTTTGTAAGCAATTTTTTACCGACCGACGATGGTAAGGGAGGTATTGTTTTAAATTCTAATAGAAAAGTATATAAGTATTTATTTTAAAAAAATATTTCTCTGCATCACGTACAATTTTTTACTATCTCGCCAATTTTCGAATGAATTATTGTTTTGCCATAGAAAGTTTAGATAACTAGAATGAAAATTATGATGAAATGTTATATTTATTTACATTTTAATAACATCGACGTCTTGTGTAATTATGAGGATAAAAAGATTGGATAACATGGATTAAAATATGGAAATGAAGACAAGGTTCGAAAAAAATAGATATATATACATCGACAGAGAGGACGATACTTAAGAGGAGCACGAGAAAAGTATAATAACGTAATGCAGGTGGTATTTATTAAGATCATCCAAGGTAAATATTTGATTCCAAGTTTAGTTAAAATTTTAAAAAATTCTATAAAATACACTTCAATGTTGAAGTTTCTTGATAAAAAAATCTTCTAGAAATTGAATATCTGTGGAAAATGTTTATTGTATTTTATGTTAATTTTTTTGTTTATTTTTTTTTAAATAAGGTAGTAGTATATAATAGAAAATCAAGAAATTTTTATTTATTAAATGTTTCACAATCTTTTATTATTATTCTTATTTTATATTTTCTACAAATTTAAGAGTTTTTACTATCTCGCCAGAAAATTTTCAATGTTGAGATTTTGATGTTTTTATACGTTTTGAAGGTTCCTGAATCATTTTCACTAAGGTTGAGAAAAATGTCTGTGTGTAAGTATGTAGACAAGATTACCCAAAAATGGTTTGAGCTAAAATAATAAAATTTGGTGTATACGGGCATTATTCAAAATATAGCTCAACCGGACGAGGGTCATTACCTACAAAGTTTTGATTTTTTTTCTTCTAAAGTGCCCGTAAAAATAAAGATATCTGTTTGATAGTTTTTCATATGATTAAAAATTGTATAAAACTGTTATATATAGAATTTCATGATTGAATCCCTGAAAGTACCGGAATTAATTTTTTAACAATGCAAATCTCACGCGCCAACACGTGACATGGAGCCATCAACAGAGCCAAACATGCGCTGGTTTAATAAATATTATTTATTAATTTTAGTTTATAATTAATAAAATTTAATTTAAATATAATATATGTTATTTAATTCAATTCAAATTTGCGAGATAGTCGAGTGGAGACACTCCAGCTTATTTGATTTTATTTTGATTTTATTATTAACAATATTTATAATATTTAATAAATTTAATTCTTTATAAAGTTTAAATTTTAATAGAATGAGATGAAGATAGCTTTGAAATAAATTAAAGAGAAGTAAAAAGATAATAATTTATTTTGATAACGGATAAATAATAAATTGAAATAATTTTGGTAGTTGTACCAAGATAAGAAAGTGAAAATACATAATTAAGAAGAATGACTCAAAGAATTATTCTTTTTATGCAAAATCTATCTATCACTTCTGTTTTATTTTAAGATTTTATTTAAGGATTATAAAAGAGAAAGTTGCAATACAATCATTTATTTTCAATGAATGTTTATATAAAACATATAACATTAACATTTATCTTAAGATATTTTATAATAAAAGTCTATTTAAATATTTTTGTCATAGTTAGTTTATAGATTTTAATTTTTATCAAGTTATTTTATAAAAAAATAATTGAATAATAAAACCACATCCACGTTTGAGACGCTTTGTTTTAACATGAAAGGAGCTTGAGATTGAGAAATAAATAATAAGAGAACTAAGAGAGAGAAAGAACAAAGATGTCGCTTTATCTATTAATAATTTATAGGATATTACAAACTAAGGAAATTGTTGGGGATGAAGAAATAGAGATTTTATTCCACCCCTTAACTACACTTTATGTAAGTATTTCAAAAATTAAAAAAAATCTGATTATTCTCAAAAGAACTTTCGATGAAACTTATATATATATATTTAGTACCTATCGCTTGACCCTTTAACAAAAAAAACCTCTGACTTTGTACGTCCTACGCAAGGACAACGCCTATCAAGCCGGTTTTATCAATGAGGTGTCCTATGATCAGTAGAACGGGTCCTCTCAACCTTTACCTTGATTTTCTTGATCGGAGGCGCTATCAAGTAGCTTTTCCCCAATGTAGTTCCTGGAGGCTGGGTTGACTCCGTCCCATAGTCCCCAGCTAGGGAATTTCCCGTGCCAGGCCCGGGACTTGAACCCGGGACCATGTGAATGTGAGGCAGGTTCGCTACCCACACACCCAATGGCGCCTTCACCCTTTAACAAATTTATATAATTTATTATTATAAACTTTACAATTTTTGAATTATTTATTATAATTGTTAAATGGGTTATCTAAAAATGACCCATCAAAACTTTGTTTCCTAAAATGGTACATATTCATTAAAATAACTTGATTTTCATCTCAAGATGAAAAATATATTCAAATTTACTTGATAAAATATTTGAATCTATATTATATATATTATAAATAGATGGCTTCAGTTTTTTATTTTTCAAAGTAGTAATAGCTTATAGACTGTTTCGACCACAAGGATTACTACTGATAATAATATAAATTCTGAAATTATATTGACACTGTACTTGTCTATATTTTAATTAAGAAAGGAGGTTATATTTTTTTCTTTTTATTTCTAGTAATCAAATATCATTTATATATTATTTATAATTTAATCTAAAAAACACTTTAATTAATATAATATAATTTATTTAATATTATTAGATCAAATTTATTCAACAATTTATTTGAAATTCCTTCCTTTATAATTGTTGATATGTATTATATGTTGCTAACTTAATGAATTTTATTTTTTTGGGTGGGCGAATGATTAATATATATCGTAATTTTATTCTAAAATATTATTAAAAGAAATATTTTTAATTTTATTTTGAAATTAAAAAAAAGGTTAAAATATTTTAGATATAAAAAATATTAATACAATATCAATTAAAAAAGAATGGCGGGGGGAGGTAAATTTCAATATGGATGTTGTAGTTGCTGACGTTATTTAAATTTACTATTTTAAATTAATAAAATACTTATTGATTTTTCTCAAAGCAGGCAGAGAACCGACCGACGATTTGAAATAAATTAATTTCCAAACATTTTATATATATATATATATATATATATATAAATTATAAAAAAAATATTTTTACAACATGAATTAAAATGACTTAATTATATATATTTAAAATTTTAAAAATATTTAATTCTATATTTATTTTAAGATTGCAATCAGTTCAAACCATCATCAAAGTGAATAATTAAAGGCTAAGTTCTAGGTACCTTCCAATAAAAGTTCTTTGGTATAACCTTTGATTAAATGTAATCGTAATAACTAACTTTACGGGAGGAATTATTTTATTTATTTATAATATTTATTTAAATAATATTATTTTGGTGATTGACTACAAAACGGCAAGCTTCAGGGATTTGAATGAAACTTTGCCAGTGTTTTCCTTTTCTAATTCCAAAGAAACTTTCCTTATGCAATATTTCTCGGTCTCTTATAATTTACGAGATATAATGTTTTTAAGTTTGACAGATTAGCTGGTTATGAACGTCGAAATATACAACCATTAAGTAATGTTTTATTGACTAATTCACTAATTATTCACTTATTCACTAATTTTAATTTTTTTTGTTGGTTCGATTTGGATATAGAAAAAGATTTTAATTGCAATATATACAAACCGAACTAAAAAAAACAAGAAAAGAAAGAGCCCTTTGATAGCCAAATGAGTAAAATATAATATCAATGGATTTATTTAATAACTTTTATCTCGTAAAAAAGAAGAGACCGACAAATATTGCATAAAGAAAGTTTAAAAAAGGAATCCACTGGCAAAGTTTCATACAAATCCCTGATGCTTCATGTTTTGTAAACAATTATCATTAATTCTTTTATTGATTAAGTATTTTATTATTATTATTATTATTCACAGTTACATCACTTGCATGTTATGCCAGTAAAATTTTACCTGCCCTTTTGATCTTGTTTTGGGCTACAAAAAGGGAATTCACCCTAATCTGTAGACCCTTCGATAATATTATTGTTTTTAATTTTTAATTAAAATTAATTAATAAATTATTATTATTTGAATTTTATAGATTTTCTTCTGAATTCTAGTCAAGTTTTGTATCTTTTGAAATATTAAGTATTATATTTATATAAAATTTTTCGCCTCTTTCCAATGAAGGAGGAGGAGGAGGAGGAGGAGGATGTATCTTTCAATCTCGAGAATGGGTGACTTGGCGCGAACGGAGTCTGCCGAAGCTGGGATCCCTAACGAGAGACAGAGATAGATAATGGGAGATGAGAATTGAAAAGACTGAATTAAAAAGAGACAGAGTATAAGAATGATGTTAGCCCGAGAACAGGCCGTTGGTTGGTCGTTTAGCCCGTCAAGGCCGCCCAGACGCATTCCATCCCTTGTGTCGGTGCAACGCGAAGTTGACTGCTTCAACTCTTCTCTTTTACTCTTTTACCTGATACCCTTCCTTCATCGCGTTCTTCTCCCCACTCTCGATTGCTTTCTAGGATCAACTCAACATCTATATCTGTATCAACGCGATGGATCTATGAAAAACCTGAGGATGATAGGCACTCATAGGCATTACCATTGATTTACCATACCATTCACCCATCATTCTATTAATTAATTATAATATTTGATTATTTTTATTAAAGAAAATTAAGAAATTATATTAGAAATAAATTTTAATTAATTGTAATATTAAGAAGATTATTAAAAAAATGGGTAATTTTATTGAATGGACATCCAGTCATGAATTTGGTTAACACTTTACCAGTGGATTCCTTTTTACCGACCGACGATAGTAAGGGAGGTATTGTTTTCACACCAAATTTCACCTGTGGAGATTTTTACATATCTCCATGAATCATGCATTTTGTTAACAGAAAAAAGTTTTTTCAGCATGATGTCTGTCCATCTGTCCTTCTGTCCGTCCGTCTGTGTACCCGCATAGATGTGTACAACTTGAACGCCTCAACGGATTTTGATAAAATTTGGTATATTTACTTAATGCATCAGTATGATGAATTGATCAACTTTAGGTGTATATCCGGAAACCGGAAGTGGTATTATCGCCGATCGACGATAGGACGGGAAGGGTTATTTTCACACCAAATTTCCCATGAGGAGCTTTTTTTACACATCTCCACGAATCATGCACTTTGTATTGGTTTTATCCTCGGGAAAAATCATATTAATTAGTTTTTTCTTAATTTAAAATTATATGACGTCACCCAGCCCTTCATGACGTCACAGCCAGCGCCTCCTTAGATATTATAAATAAAATAAAATTAAAAATATTTATGTTATATCCATATCTGTTTTTATGGCATTAATTGATACATTTAAATTATTTGAAATGGTTTCTGTAGCTGGAAATTATTTATTTCAAACCGTCGGTCGGTTCTGTGCCTGGCACAGGTCAACTTATTTAATTCTAAATAAAGTTTTCTTATGCAATTTTTCCAAGTCGCTTCTAGTTTACCGGATCAAAAGGATTAAAGTTTGCCAGATGATGTCATTAGTAATGTTTTATTAACTAAATTACTAATTAATTTTTCGTTTTTTCTGGTTCGGTTTAGATATAGGGAAATAATTTAATTAATTAATTTTTTAATTTTTCTTTATCTAATCCGAGCTAAAAAAAACCGAAAATTAGTGGAGCCATCTGATGGTCAAATGGTAGCTTAATGGATTTATATGCAAACTTTAATCCTTTTTATTTCGTAAACAAGAAGCGACCCGCAAAAGTTGCATAAGAAAAGTTTATTTGGAATTTAAAAAGTGTTATCCAAATTCATGACTGGATGTCCATTCAATATAATTACCAAAAAAGTATAAATAATAAGAAAGAAGAAGAAAATTATATAAATATTTCATATATAATTTTAAAAATTTAATTTAAATTAAAAATAAATTTTAATATTAATATGTAAATAATAAAATTTAGAAAAAAATTTAGAATTTACCTTCTTACTTTTTATAATCCCAAAGGATAATATTATTAGAGTAGATATTCGAGAACATTGTAGTCAGGGTTATAAAGTCGAGAAGGGAGTTGTGTTAGAGTGGATATAAGGTACTTGAGGAAAATTCATATGAAACCACCGCTTTGAGTTGTACACATAAACGTATATTTTATGAAAGTGAAAAAAAAATTGTTTTTTGAATCCCTCTCCAATAAATATAGTTACTTCTTTCAAAGAAAATCAGCCGTTCTCGACATTTTCATAATAGACGAAGCGTTGTTGAGCCAACGAGTGCTCCATCGAGGCAAACAAATGGTAATCATATGGATCTAAGTCTGGCGAATAAGGTGCATGGGGAATTATTTCCTTAAAAATGTTTCCATTGGTTTCCTTCGTCTGTCTTAAATCGTGAGACGGTTCGTTGTCATGCACCTAAATGACTTGGTGTTGTCTTTTTTGATATTCTGGTCATTTTTGACGTAAGACTTGGTTCAATTTCACCATTTGTTGTTTGTACCGTTCATTATTGACAGTTTCACTAGGTTCGATCAACTAGATAATGCCCTTCTGGTCCCACATAAATAGTTCGAAACTTATTTATGGGGTAACCAATTAACAAACGACCTGTTGATAAATCAAAGACGCAAGAATAAGTTGATAGAATAAAGTTGCTCCGTCAGTAGCGATATTAATTTAGATAGATTGTTTATATTGTATCTTCAGGGAATAAAAGTTTATAAATAAGGATTTAGATGGTCTCTTAAATTATGATATATAATTAAAAAATTACTTTTCCAACTCTTTATTTTTTGTATTTCAATAAAATAACAATTTAAAAGTTTCTTCTATATATATATATTGTATTGTATTTCTATTAGCCTATATCTATACTAAAAACCTTTCTTTCTCTATAATACTTTTACCAACTTTTAATCTGGTTTAAAATAAGAAAAGTGATAAATAATTAATTGAAAGATAGAATGCTAAAGTTGCTTTTGAATATTTATGAATTGAAACTGTAATTTAATGTTGATTTTAAACTTTTCATTCTTTTACTTGTAAAAAAAGAATAATTTTTACAATTTTTATTTCTTTTAAAATTTTCTATATAATTTATATAAATTTTCCATTCGATTAAAGAAAATAAAAGCAGAATATTATTAGTAAGTTATACATTTATTTATTCAATTTGACTTTTTGACTATTATAAATCGATAGACCCAAACCCCCCTATTGATCCAAAGACTTGGAGCTTGTAATCCTTTTGTAAACATTCAACATTTTTCTATTCATAAAAAAGTAAGACCTTATCCTTTTAAATGAAATTGAAAAAAATGTCTAATTGCTTAATATTTCAAGAAAGAAAATCTTTATCTAAATACATTACCGATTTGATACCAGTCTTAATTACTTGTATATTTAAAAATACTTTAATCGCATTTACAAATTTCAACAGAAACTATATATATGTATATACTAAGTTTGATCAAAAGAAAAGATGAATTTTGAATTATTTGTAAAAGTATTTATTTATTCATTTATTCATTTTTGTCCTCTTCAAAGTAATTCCTCTCAGATATAATGCACTTATACCAGCGCTTCTTCCAATCGTCGAAGTACTTCTAAAAAGCGGTATGGCCATGAGCTCGTTCTTCGATTCTATATCTTCTATATTCTATTCTTTATCTCATCCATTGTGTCAAGATGCTTTTCTTTCATTGGTCTCTTCAGTTGTGGGAATAGGAAAAAGTCGCAGGGAGCCAAATCTGGTGAATACGGTGATTGAGGCATGATTACGGTGTTGTTTTTGGCTTACAAACAAGCAATTATGAGTGAGCTGGTCCATTATCCATGATTTGTTTTTCCATAATTGCTTCAAGCAAACTTGCATAACTTTCTTGTGGTATTCTTTATTAAAAGTAGAACCTGTTGGCAAGAACAAATGATGCACCACGCCAATGTAATTGAAGAAAACAGTGAACAAAACCTTCACATATAACGAACGGGGTGCTTTTTTAAGGCGCTTGTTCCACTTATAAACATATTTTGAGACAAAGTAGACTCACCAAATGCCACAATCAACATATTAAGTGCGTTGGAGCACTTTATTGCATTGTAACGCAAAATTTAATACAGATTCTTTGAAAAATCGAAGCACACACAAAACGTGACTAACTTTTTCAGCTGTCAAAAACAAACTACTAATCCAAAATGGCTGATGATGTCAACATATGAGAAACATATGTGTACCAACATAACAAAAAACGTTGGATAATCGAATGTACACAACCCGCGAAAATTCAAAATTCACCTTTTCTTTTGATTTATAAAAATAATAATTGTTTTATATATTTAGTTTTTTATTGATATATTTACACTGATTAATTAAGTATATACCTATAATAATAAATTTGTTAAAAATTAGTAGGTTTTGTTGTGTACCTTCAATATTAAAATGTATACCTTTTATTATATTATGATATTCAGTGACGTAACTAGACAGGTGCAACAGGTGAACTCACCCAGACACACTTTTGAAAGGGGAGACCAAATTTATATTATTTCATTTTATTTATATATCTAGAACGTAATCAATTTATATGAATACATATAATATAAAATATAGAATTGTTTAGCAATTATTTATGACCATATACTCTTAAATTAATTAATCAAATCCATATTCGAATTTCATTTTCATTCATTCGAATTTTGGTAAAATAATTAGTTCAATGGCGTCATTGATGACGCTATCTACCAGTATCCTGGAACCTCCTTCTTAAGAATAATAAAATCACCAGGCCCCCCCCTCCATCTCCTCTCCTTCACACAGACACACCGAAACACATACTTTAACCCCTTCTCTTTCTACTAATTTAAGATTTTAAAGATCTATTCTAACATAAAATAAATAAAACTAATCTTGATTGAATTCAGTTTTATCTATTATTGAATTTTTATAATAATAAAAAAATAAAAATTTGGAAATGATTTAAAATAGTATAACATACTATTTCAATATATTCAAGCAATTTGAAAGCAATAAGTTTACTGTAAGAAAAAAAACGAACCTAATTTTATATTACATAAGTAAAATGAGTTGGCCAAGTCCAACCAAATATTATCATAAAGTTCCATTAGATTGATATTCTAAATTAATAGAATATTTTACAAAAAAAAAAAAAACAATAATATTCTATAATCTTTGTTCTAAATTACTTATAACATTTTTTTATATATATTTTCTTTAACTATTTATTTATTTCTAGCAAAATTGTTTAAAAACTGCCGTAATAATTATTAAAAAAAATTCATTATCGGTCTTACCTACCTAAATTGTTAATGATTAGGTAGGTATAGGTATAATATTATAAATAAGATACACATATTAATAATAAATAGTACCTTTTTAACCGAGCCGTGGCTCAGTACTTTAAAAATAAGCTGGAGTGTCTCCACTCGACTATCTCGCAAACTTGAAATAGATTAATTGACATATATATTATATTTAAATTAAATTTAATTAATTATAAATTATAAATTAAAATTAATAAATAATATTTATTAAACCAGCGCATATTTGGGTTTTTGTTGATGGCGCGTGAGATTTGCAGTGTTAAAAAATTAATTCCGGTACTTTCAGCAATTCAATCGAGATGAAATTTTATATAAAGCAGTTTTATACAATTTTTAATCATATGAAAAACTATCAAACATATATTTTTATTTTTACGGGCACTTTAGAGGAAAAAAATCAAAACGTTGTAGGTAATGACCCTCGTCTGGTTGAGCTATATTTCCCAAAAGAAGATAGAAAACTACGAATTTTGAATAATGCCCGTTTACCAAATTTCATTATTTTAGGTCAAACCGTTTTTGCATAATCTTATTTACACACACACCCCTACATATATAGACACACACATAGACATTTTTCTCAACCTTAATGAAAATGATTTAGGAACCTTCAATTTGTATAAAAACATCAAAATCTCGACATCGAAAACTTTCGTGATCTCAATACTATATTAGTAAAAATATGATAGTAAAAATATTCTTTATAAACTATAAATATTTAAAATTATAATTATTATTTATAATAAATAAAGGACAAAATATATGAAACAATATCAAAAAACTTATAAGAACATAAATTAAAAAAAAAGTCATAAAAGATACAGCTCTTAATCGTACACATTAATGCTCCGAAAGACAGAAAAGTATGGCCTGTGGATATAACATAATATAGATTTTGTAATTTGATTACAAAATATTATTAAAATAAATAATTTTAATTTTATTTTATTTATAATATTTTGTATTTAAGGAAGCGCTGTCTGGCGTTGCCCGGTGAAAATTTTTATTATTAAAATTCATATTTTAAATTAAGAAAAAACTAACAAAGATAGTTTTTCCAGAGGATGAATCCAATACAGATCGATTTTTCTTTATTAAATATTATCTATGGTGTAAATTTCAAAAAAAATCCTTACTTAGAGGGATTTAATATCTATATCTATATATATATATATATATATATATATACAATTTTTGCTAGTATAATAAGATAGGATAAGATACAACAATTATTAATCTTATTGAGAATTCCAAAATGTTATTCTTCAGGTATGGTATGAATTTGTAAAAGATGTTGTTGGTTGTCCTCTCATGTCGAGTCCATGGAGCTGTATGTAACCCTCCTCTTCCTCCTCCTCTTGTCTCTCCTCCTCCCCCTTCTCTCTCTCCATGTTTCATGATGGCGCTTTGCTCTCACCTTGATCAGTGCCGGGCCAAATATGGCCGGAGCAACCAGTCCAGCCCTGGAGGGGCTGGACGGATCCTTCACCCCTTCCCCTTCCCACTACCAATCTCTCCCCTTCCCACTCCCCCATTTATTTCTTTTTATACAATTGCTAAAGGGGACCACCTTAACGACAAATAAATATAAATAATTGCCAGTTAAATCATTTATTATATTTTGAAAACTTTTAATAAATCTTCAATTTAAAAATAAAACAACACTCTCTCATTTAGTTTTTATCTTTAATTGGATATACTAATATTTTTTAATTATAGGCTTCATTGAAAAAAATAAATTTTCATTTAAATTATCATTTCAATAGTAACATAATAACATTTCAATATTAACATAATAACATTTCAATAGTAACATAATAACATTTCAATAGTAACATAACAATTCAAAACTCAAAATAAAACGATTAAAGAAACGATTGAATAAATTAATTAAATTTATAAAAAGAATATTATTATTTTACAATAATTATACTTAATTATATTTTAATTTATTTGTAAATCTTATCATTAGAAGCTATGAAAGACTAATATCACTTAATCGCTATTTTACTATAATTAAAAAATTAAATTATATTAGTTTTTATTATTCTAAATAATTCTAGTATTCTAATATACATAGCAAAAAAAGATTAAAATTAATTTTACATACTTTTAAAAAATATAAAAAATTTCCTGACCAACTTTTGTAATTGAATATACTTCATATAAAACTGTAAACATTTCAATCTGTTATTATATTATTTATTTGTATTTATGTTTAAAAATCATTACTTTATGAAAAAGAGTAAAAATATTTTTCGAGATATCTCTCTTTTTACTTGGAGAATAAATTAAATACTAATATTGTAAAATTTTATTTTTTTAAACATATCAAATACCTAGAATTAAAACAAGTTTTATCTAAAAAAACATGTAGTATATAATAAATTATCTTATAAATTCTGGCTGGAGCTGGTGTATTATTCATTATGCCAAGGTCGTTGGCACATAAAAAGAAAAATTTGTAGTAACCCCCTGATATTATGCAACCAAAACTACATGTTGTTTTAAAATGTTATCTATCTTAAAAAATAAGTACCCTGATCACCTTACTATAACATAATATATATTTCGTAATTTTATATGATTTATATTTATAATTATTATCGGGTTTGGCTGGCAATAATAATACCTGGTTCAAATAATTTAAAAGAACAAAAATTGAAAAAAAAAATATTCATTAAAAATTCACCTCTTAAACGTATGTATTAATGCACTGAAAAACAGAAAAGCATGGCCTGTGGATATAACATAATATATATTTTGGAATTTTATTTTATTTATATTTATAATATTTTGTATTTAAGGAAGCGCAGGTTGACGTAGTTGCTGACGTCATTTAATTTTCTTATTACTATATCACTAGAGATAGTATTGCGATCATGAAAATTTTCGATGTTGAGATTTTGATGTTTTTATACGTTTTGAAGGTTCCTGAATCATTTTCACTAAGGTTGAGAAAAATGTCTGTGTGTGTGTGTGTATGTGTGTGTGTGTGTATGTAGACAAGATTACGCAAAAACGGTTTGAGCTAGAATGATGAAATTTGGTACATGGACATTATTCAAAATTCATAGTTTTCTATCAACTTTTGAGAAATGTAGCTCAACCGGAAGAGGGTCATTACCTACAACGTTTTGATTTTTTTTCCCCTAAAGTGACCGTATAAATAAAGATATATGTTTGATAATTTTCCACATTATTAATAATTGTATAAAACTACTATATATAGAATTTCAGCTTGATTGATTCGCTGAAATTACCAGAATTAATTTTTTAACACTGCAAATCTCACGCGCCAACATGTGACGTGGTGCCATCAACAAAAAGCCAAACATGCGCTGATTTAATATTTATTATTTATAATTTATAATTAATTAAATTTAATTTAAATATAATATATTTTGTTATTTAATCCAATTCAAATTGCGAGATAGTCGAGTGGAGACACTCCAGCTAATTTTTTTATGGATATTGTAAAGTTGGACAACTCACTTTTCTAAAATTTATAATTATTTATACAATAAACAAAAAATAAATAAATAAAATAAAATATAAAGAATGAAAAAGCTTAAATCTAATTAATTAAAACAAATTAGAATTTGATATACTATCCGCGGTGTACCTTCTTCGTCGTAGCGATCTCTCGCTAAAGAATTCAAGTGGAAATTCCAGTTAATAGCACTGTAGCAAATTCAGTCGATGACTTCTATATATATATATATAAAATGAATCAGTCAGGTTTCTCTAGTGTTTATTACTTATATGATATATTTATTATTAAAACTGAATTTCAACTTTCGCATCTCCGTTGATTCATGTCGATTGGACTTAGAACCTTTTTCCTCTTCCAAAAATATACTACCGGTGAAAAAAATGGCTTTTTGGTAACTTGTAACCACAATAGTCTCTAAGTAATCCTTGGAATTTAACAAGACTTTTCTTACAAAGAAAACGAAATACTTAATGCTCTTTATTTGACAAAAAAAATGGACAATACTTTACAAACACTATTTCAGTATAATACTTTTGGATATTGCCTCTTGTTGATGTCACACAACAATATGATATATCTTATCTTATGATACTAGCAAAATTATATATATATATATATATTTGTATTTTTAATATATTAAACCGCTCGAAGGATTTTTTTGAAATTTACACCATAGATAATTTTTATAAAGAAAAATCATCTTTATTAATTTTTTCTTAATTTAAAATAGAAAATTTAAATGACGTCAGAAACTACGTCAGACAGCGCTTCCTTAAATACTAAATATTATAAATAAAATAAAATTTATAAAATATTTATGTTATATCTACAGGCCATACTTTTCTGTCTTTCAGTTCATTAATAGGTACGTTTAAGAGGCTGTATGTTTTATGAATATTTTTTTTTAATTTATGTTTTTTTAAATTATATGAAATTGTTTCATATATATTGTAAATTATTTATTTTAAATTATAATCTTAATCTTAAATGTTCATAGTTCATAAGGAATAATCTTTTTCAAGTACCGAGCCTCGGCTCGGTGAACCAGATATATATTTATATATATATATTTGTATACTTTTGAGATATTAAATCGCTCTAAGGAATATATTTTTAATGACCGAGCGGCGGCCAGGTACTAGTACTTTAAATGTTTTTTAATATTAACTTTTTTAAATTATTAATGTAATTACTATACCAAATATTAGTATGAATCTTTCTATAAAACAATTAAAAAAAAATAATTGTAATACTTTTTTTGAATAATTTTAATTTTATTTCATTTTATAATATGATTGTGATAAATTTTAAATTTACTTAATTTTTGTTTTTTATTTTGTTTCATTTCACTCCTGAAAGGTAGATAACCAACCTAACAGAAAGGAGAAACAGATACATATTAAAACATCATTTGTTTAGTCATCAGGAAAGATTATTGTCATAATAATGGAAAATATTAATAGATTAAAATTTATAGAATATGCAAATTTTAAATAATAAAAAAATTGAATATACTTTTAAATTTTTAAGAAATATATTAGGTTGTTCGGAAAGTAATTTCGTTTTTTTCGCTAGAGAATTTAATTATATTTTTTCGCATCCAATTTTACATTTAAGTCGCATAATCATTATATATTGAAAAGCTAATATAACAATGATTGTGTGAGAAAAAGTTCAATTGATTATACTCAATAGTTTTATAGTTTAGTGCCCTTTTAAATAAGCAGCATTTTCGTCATATTTTATTTTTTTCCTATAGTAAAGGTAAAAATGCTGTTCAAGCCAGAAAGAAATTAACGGATTTGATTGGAGGAGAAGTTTTGACAATTTGTCAGTGCCAGAACTGGATTGGAAAATTTTGATCCAGAAATTTTGATGTCAAAGATGAATCATGTACTGAAAGGCCGCTTGAAGCTGATAAAGGTATTAGTTGATTTTTGGGACGGTAAAACCTTTACTTCAATTGAAGGGGATAAAAAAATCATCTGGATCAGTTTTTATTTGCCAGCAAATATTTATTCATTATACTAAAATTGTCTTTCAGTTTTACAAAAAAAACAAAACGAAATTACTTTCCGAACAACATAAAGAATTCTTATAGTGGATTATAAAAGATTTATTTACAAACCTACATATGCCTGATACATACATAAAAGAGAACACTCTCCGATGAAAGAGAATAATTAAATGATATACTTTGTAGATAATCCATGAAAAACCATAATCTCATTTTATTATTCACTCTTGGGGTATATCAAGTGGCTTTTAAATTATTCATACTTTGTATCCATATTTTAAAAACGAAATTCTCATTATTTATTCCACTGAATAATGTATAATTTTTTTTTATTTGTTAATTCTATTAAGATAATATATAAATATAATATCGATATGTATTTTCCTATTAAATCAACTTATAATATTTTATTTTCATAAATTCATAATTCATTTATTATTAAAAAAAAAAATACCTGCAAAAAATACAATTGTGAAATTTTTGTTAAATATGTTGTGTTAAAATTTAGGTTAGTTTAGTTTATTAGTTCTTATTCCATACTATGAAAAAATTATTTTATAATTTAATTTTTATTATTTATCATGACAATTATATTTAACAAAATTAATTTTTCTTTAAACTTTGATCTTATTTCCATAAACAGTTTGAAAAAACAATCATTCTTTTATTTTTCTGCTTTTTAATGATGTCCATGAATTGATTTTTGTAAATCGTCCACTGTACTTAATAATCGTGTGTTCTTTTCTGTATACCTTTAATGACAAAAGGCTATTAGAGAATTGTAGACTATTTCTTATAAATTAAATATATTTTCTTAATATGATATAATGGAATATCTATATATATATAAAAAGGTTTTTGTCTGCACATAATTTAAATATGTTTGCATATCTTCGCGTTTCATGACCACTAGAATCTAAAAGTGACTTTAGAATTTTTCATGACTGTCTGTCTGTCAGGAAATTTTTACGTTATAGACTCAAAGTTGGCTGAACCGATTTCAATAAAATTACATCACAATATTCTTGCATATCTCTATTTTAACATAGGCTATTCAATAACTGCAGACATTAATTTTTTAAAATTTGATATGTACATATTGCATTCAGCAGCACAAAGAATACAATACAAAGAATGCTTATAATATTTATATTTTATTTTTCTAATATTTACAATATTTCAATTGATCATATTTTAACACACAGCTCCGGATAGGGACACTTGGAGAAATGTGGTTTGTTGTGGCTAAGAACTTTCGAGTACCGTGGAGCCAAAGAGATAGATACATATAACATATACAATAATAATATATAATTAATTTATTGATTAAATTAAAATATAATTTTATATTAATAAGAACACAAAATATCTGGACCTGTTTATGGAGTAGTCCGATCCTGTTCCTATAATTACTATTGTATTAACATTATCAACTTGAAAACATTTAAAGTATTTTATTAAAATTTTGAACAAATTTACAATATAAAATTCTTATATAATATTTGCTACAGTACAAATGCTTTTCTATCTTTAACGTGGGAAGCCTAAATACAATATAAAAACCCTCACCACTTTTTTTTTTTTTTTGCTTTCTATGTGAAATAACAATAGGTTGCCTGTCATTTCCAGCCTTCCAATTGACTAGCCAACTTAAAAAAGTATTGCCTATAAATAAAAAAAGAGGCTTTGCCATTCAATGATGGTTCTCTCTTATAAAAATCCATACATTTAAAATATTCGATACATTATAATCTTTTTATAAGATTCAACTGTTGGAGATTACTAGACGATAAACTTGATAAAAGAGCCTTTGTGGATTTTTTTTTTTTGACTGAATTTTCTCCATGTCAGTATCAGTAACAGTTATTCATTTGAAATCTAAATTTTCATCCTATCTAAAAGCTTGAATTATATTTGCTATAAAATAAAAATAAAATTACTGGACTAATTGTCCTTAATTTACTACCTACATGTTTTCTTTGAAAAATCATTTATTTAATTGTAATAACGATAAATAAATAAATAAATGTCATAGTAAAAATAAAACAAAATTAAATAAAATCATTTTTTGTATACTCAAGGAATATTTTCACATAATTTTCAATATAAGTATATCTATATTATATGAAGTGGTTTATGCTTTTAAAATGAGCTGGAGTGTCTCCACTCAACTAACTCGCAAATTTGAATTGAATTAATTAACATATATTATATTTAAATTAAATTTAATTAATTATAAATTAAAATTAATAAATAATATTTATTAAATCAGCGCATGTTTGGCTCTTTGTTGATGGCACCATTGAGCTACATATCTCAAAAGTTGATAGAAAACAACGAATTTTGAATAATGACCATATACCAAATTTCATTATTCTAGATCAAACCGTTTTTGCGTAATCTTGTCTACATACATACACACACACACACACACACACACACATTTTTCTCAACCTTAGTGAAAATGTTTCAGGAACCTTCAAAACGTATAAAAACATCAAAATCTCGACATCGAAAATTTTCGCAATACTATTTCTGCCGAGATAGTAAAAATTATTCAATATTATTATATTATTATTATTTTTCATCTTATAACAAAAATTCCTACAAAACAAAATTTTTTATTTATTTTGTTAGGCATCCCTGCAAGTTATGACGTCATACATGGACATTCACTTGCAATACTAGCATTATGAAGTCATAAAATTAATTTATTTAGGTCGATACCAATTATATGCAAACGTCAACGTTCCGTTATGGGTATGCAATGTCACGTCAAATTTGATAACCATTTACATTACACCAGGGGTGGGCAACCTTTTGAGTCTCAAGAGCCAAAAATTACAATTTATAAAATATCAAAGTTTTTAAAAAGCCACAAAATTTTTTCTTGCTTGATTTAAAAAAAAACTAATCTAATTCATATTAAAAAATATATATTTTTATTTCTATATAAGTAGCGTTTCTTATAGTGTGGGTCGCGGCAAAAAATGTAAGAATACACAAATTTTATTTTATATATTATTACATTGGCCATAGTCACTAGGAATAGTGCCGAAGTGTATATTTGTATATTATACTCGTATAGCAAATATGTAGAACTTGACCGCTTTTTTCCGGGTCCCAATATCATTATTTTCTAATTTGAAATTGTTATGTGTGATGACAACCATCATCCTTCGCACTAACTTAAGGGCAAAATATGTAAAACAGTTTACTTCATTTACTTCAAGATATTTTGAATATTTTTTTAAATACTTATGTTTTTGTTATACATTTATTTTGCAATTATGGGTGAAATAAACAATCAAATAACTTTTATTTATTAAAAAAACAAATTTGTTTTGTAAATGAATGTTCTTTTTTCATAAGGTGGGTCGCGAAAAATTTTAAAATATCGAACCGGGCCGCAGTCAAAAATGTTGGGGAATGCTGATATCTATCAATTTTAGATAATTACTTATTAAGTAAAAAATTGAACCAATTAAATATTTACTTTCAACGCTCACTTGTACTTCAATAATAAATAATTGAGCAAACAAATTCAATGAGAGCGTTGACTTTGAATGGATTTAGAAAGTTTGGATAAATTTAGCTAATATATATATACTAGCTGCTCAGAGCGCCTTCGGCGCTCTTCACACCTAGACGGGGGCTCCGCCCCCTGTACCCCCGAGTTGTACATAGTATTTGGTGGTTGAAAGTATTAAAAGGTTTTCATCCATTTTGTTTCAATCAGTATATTACATAAAACATTCATTTCTTTTTGTGTTCTTATTTAAAAAATATATTTTAATTTAATCACTATATTAATTATATATATTATTATTGTATATGTTATATCTATCTACCTATGTGGCTCAAAGATACTCTAAAGTTCTTAGCCGCAACAACCACATTTCTCCAAGTGTCCCTATCCTGAGCCCTTATTCCATCTCTCTTACGTCCCTTCCTACGCGTCATTGGTTTTCCAAGCGGACGTTTTCCAATCGGTCTTCCCACCAATATCTTTTTCCTCTCCCATTCTTGCCACGTGCCCTGCCTATCGCAGCTTTTTCCCTTTTATAACCCTAACTATTTCTGAAGATGCAGAGAGGCCATGCAATTTCTTGTTATACAGTCTCCCTCATACCCGGTGACCTCATCTTTCTTTGGCCAATAAATGCAGGGAAGAATCCTATTCTCAAATACTCTGAATCTACTCTCATCTCCAAGGGTCATAGTCCATGCCTCCCACCCATATAATACAACAGGCAAAATAATCTTTTTATATATTCCCTTTGATAATAATTTTGAAGAGATAAGCCTCTTTATTGCAGATAACAGGCGTTTCCCGATTGCAACCCCGATTTAAATTCTTCTCAAATATTATTATCCTTCGTGATTACATTCAATTTTTCTACATATTCAAATTCTACATTTTGTATCTTAAGATTTTGTATGTTAATACTCTTCCTCTTTGTTACTAAATATTTTTTCTTATCACTATTAATTTCAAACCTCCATTAAATTTTCCTCGCTATCTGTAATTGCAATTGCCGAATCTCCTATTATATTTAAGTCGTCTGAGTAACCTAATATTTTACAATTGATTTCCGCATCTTATTCTTTCTTTATTACCTTCAAGAGAAATTTGAAGATTGAAAATTTTAAAAAGTTTATCCGGATCTATTGAGTTATGCGTATGTTTTACTAAAGTCTACAAATAATTAGTGAACAGAAATATTGAATTCGCGGTTTTGTTCCTAATATCTGTCATAATGAAAATATCTTAATTAATGTTGGTCGATTTGGCCTGAACCCGCAATGATATCTCCTAATATTTCCTCCGCCTATAGTTTATAAGTATTGTATATGTTATAATAGAGTATAATATTTCTTGATCATTACATTTTGGTATTTTATTTTCATTGCTAGATTATTATTGAATATTTTTAATTATAATGAAACTTGAGAAAATGCAAAAATAGAGACTTGAGACAATTTATAAAAATTAACGGTATAAAACTATAGATAAATGACCAATATATACATTCATTAATAGTATTAATTTAAATTAATTGATTTATTTGTTTTTTTTATTATTAAGTTCATTTATTAATTTTTTTAGATCATAGTTATTTTCCTTAAAAGAAACTTAAATTCTGTGGTGCTAGGGGATTTGAAAATTATTCGTCGCAATATGAAGATTTCGCTTACAGTTTCTGTCATGTCCGACCTCCATCCAACAGTTATTTTCTGTTAAGTTTTTTGCTTCTCTTAATCATGTGATCTATATATTTAATTTTTTTTGATTCATTATAATAAAATTTAAACAAATAAAAATTTTTACTTTGTTAATTTATATAAATTTCAATATAAACTGATTGTGAGTGATACGCTTAGCCAATACTCTGAATATTTTGTGTACAAAAATATTGAATGTTCTTAGCGAGATTTGATATAATGTTGTACGATTTGTCCTAAATCTGAATTAGAAGAAAATTATAAATTGCCTCCTCTTCCAGCCCAATTCATTTACCCACCCATGTTGCATATGGCATCTAAATTTCTTAAAACTCCGTTTTTTTAATTTAAAATAGAAGGAGAGAAAGAGTTTTAAATTATATTCGAATAGTCTATATATTCTATATATCAGTATTTTTTTTCTGAATTTAATAGCAAGTTGATTTTAAAAATTTTCCATTCTTAATGCATATGATTGATTACATGTGTTAAAATTTAAAAAAATTCAAATATTCTAATTTTTATATTTATATATACAATTTAATATTATTTTTTATTAATATCATATCAAAAAAAGAGAATTTATTAAAAATTAAAAATAAAAAAAGAAGCCTATTAATAAAAAATTGAATGGTGATTTAAATATTTTATTAAATTAATTAAAATGAGACCTTTTAGAATAAATTATTTAATTGAAATGATATTTAAATATAAGAATTTAAAAAAATATTATATTCTTTGTTTGGCAATTGTTATTTAATTATGTGCAACATGATTCGACTTGCACAGAGCATCGTTATTTTTTATTAATATCACATAATAAAAATGAATCTTTTAAACATAATAAATAAAAAAGACATTTTAATAAATTTAAAAAATATACCCAATTTAAAAATGTCAAAAATTTAAAACAACTTTATATCATCATATTTTAATTTTTATATAATATATATATATATTTAGTAATTAATAATAGAGTAATTAAATTAAAATAAAAAACAAAGATAATATAATTCAGTCATTTTAATTCAGGTTAAATAATATTTTTTTTATTATTCAATGATAAAATTTATATATTATTATATATATATTATAGAAAAGAAGAAATATTCAATTAAATAAAAAATAATTTAAGATAAAAATATGATCTAATAAATATTTTAATTAAATTGAGAACTTTTAGAATAAATTATTTAATTGAATTGATATTTGTATATTAGAATTTAAAATAAAAAGGGAAATATTATAATAATTCTTCGATTGGGAATCTCTATGATAATTCATTGTTTGAAATGATTCCGCTAGGCCGACAGTGAGCCGCGAGCTGCTCTTGAATGAACAACACGGAGAATTATATAAACTTTAAAAAATTAATTTCTGCGGTTATTGATAAGATATTAATAAAATTTATAGCCTATGTTACTCTAGAGGTATATAAGAATATTGTGATGTAATTTCATAGAAATCGGTTCAGCCAATTCTGAGTCTATAAAATAGTAATTTTCCGGACAGACAGACAGACAGACAGACAGACAGACAGACAGACAGACGTGAAAAATTCTAAAGTCACTTTTGGATTCTAGAGGTCATGAAACGCGAAGATATGCAAAAATTTTTAAATTCTGAGCAATGTGCAGACAAAAACCTTTTTTTATATATATAGAAGAAGATAATTTGTTGTTTTTTTAAGTTTCAAACACGACTCTAAATTTTAATTTATTAGTTGGCTTCTTATTTTACTTTTAATTATATTCATACAAGAGAACGCTTGCTCGCGCGAATATGTCGATCTGAAGATATTCAGCTATGTTATTCGTTCTTCAAAACGATCTTCATTGAGAGACTCAAAGGTAATGAGATCCAATGTTTTTTGAATTTTCAAATCTAAATATTTGCTGAATGGAAAAAATTAAATACAGTGTTAATTAATATGTACATATATGATTAATGTTTTCAATTTTATTTTATTTATATTTAAAAATGAATTTTTATTCAAATTGAACAGTTTTAATTCATATAAAACATGGCCGCTTTTTATTATAAAACCACTTGAAGGTATTGAATATTGGATATTTTCTATTAATTTATTTGAATTTGCTTTCAATTTTTAAAAATATTTAATAATTATGTACTTAATAATTATGAGAAATTTCTGTAATAATCCTCCATACTCACTTGCAGTTGTGCATCCATCTGGATTATCCAACCTTTTATCAGAATGTACCCTAATGGATTTGAGTACTTTTTATTTATTTGGTTTCATTTTCAAAAATACAATCCAATAAACTGCTTTTTCATTCATTTGTTCCAGATTTAGTTTAGTGAGATAGAATGTTTCCTCTTACAACATCGATTTTTTTTTCCTCTTATTTTATTTCTAATTCCTTTTTAAGTTTCTTTCAAGTAAATTAAATCTTGATTTATAAATCTAAAAATAAATATTCATTTAAAATAATAAAAAATAATTTTAAATTAAATTAGTCAAAATTAAAAAATGATTGTAAATTAAAACAAAATGCATTTTTATTATAATATTCTCTCTCAGAGATTGAGATTGTTTTAAAATGTTTGAAACTTTGAGTTGTTTGCTTTAAATCTTTTTAATAGAGACCTTTTCTATCTACAAATAATAATAATTAATAAAATACATCATCCATCAATGGCAATGTGAATATAAAAAAATAAAATAAAAATCCATCTTACTTTTTGTCTATATCTTTTTTCTACAATAGATGTTAAGTAATCTTTTACTTTAATTTTACAATATTTTGGAATTACATTGTCTTTCTCTTTGTAAATAGATGAGAGTATTTTTTATTTGTTTTAGGTTCTCAAGATTTCATTATTTTATGATCTCTTATCTGAGTAAACAACAAGAAAGTGTTTACATCTTACAAGTATTTATTTGCAAATTATGTAAGTACTTATTTAATTCTTTTTCGTGAATTCGAATTTAATTTAATTTAATTTTTTTTTTATTCTGAATACTTAAATCTTTTCAATTGTTATCTAAAATACAAAGAAAATTTAAATTGATTTTAACATTTAAATAATATAGAAAAACGTAAAATATCTTATTACCTGTAAAATTTAGTTGAATTATCTTTTTAATCATTATTAATATCATTACAATTTGTCAAGAAATTATATAATAATAGACATAAGTTTTCAATTATATTATTATGATTAGTGGTAAAAAAGTAATATATTTATTGCAGGTATTTCATGTGTTCTTGTAAATCGTATAAGAATTACCTATAATTTTTTAATTATTTCAATTTATCTCAACTTAAAATTTAGTAGAATATATATAGCAACCCAAGTATAATAATTTAACCATTTTTTTTTCAAATAAAATAACCAATGAACTTGATTCGAAAAGTTTTCATAAAATATGAAAATAAATATAAATTGTCAACCACATTGCCAGATCTTCTTTTAAACATTTTATGACCCATAAAGTGCGGAAATTTGAAAAATTATTTAAAAATTAATTTATCATCAAATTAAAATATACTACTTTTAAGAGATCTTATTATTTATCTAAATATATTCAATTAATTGATATAATTTGAAATTAAATTCTATTCATGGATCGAAAGCATATCAAACTTTGACGATTAACTTAAAAACTAATTAAATAATTCTAAACGAACTTTAATAAAAAAATAAACAAATAAATATTTTATTAAAAAAATTTTAATTAAAATTTTAAAATAATTTATTTATATGTAGTAATTAATCTTCGTTTTATGATAAATTAAAAAAAAAATCAATATTGTGTATGGGGTGAGGCGGAAGGTAAAAATTGGTATACAAATTAAATTCATAACAGATTCTTAAAATAAGTTTTTTTTTCATTAATTTAATCATTAAACTAAAAAAAAAATATTATTTAATTATTTGTTTCTCTTCTCCTGGCACCTTCAATGTTAATGTTTTAATATTAATTATTTCATACATTTTTTTTTCATAATATCAAAATAGAATCGTATCTCAATCTACCATTATATTTGCTTTATTACAACCAATTCTAAAGCTTCTTCAATGTTGAATAAAAGTAAAGGTACTCTAATTCTTTCATCTTATATACATATATTTAAATATAAATATATATATATATATATATATATATCACGATGAAAAACATTTGTAAAGGAAAATTTAATAAAGTACTTTTTATACAGAAATATATAATATTATTTATATATACATTTTACCTTAAAAATCAAAAAGAAAATTCAAATTATTCTCTCTCTCTCTATAAATAAAATATTAATTTAATTTGTTATTTATCCTTGGTTTGTTTAGTAATAAATATTTTATATTTTTTTATTATAATAATATATCTATTTATCCATTTCTTATTATTTATTTTTTATTTTGTATTATATGGGTGTGAGGCATGGTCTATGACCTTAGGTGACGAGAGTAGATTTAGAGTATTTGAGAATAGGATTCAGCGAAGTATTTATGGGCCAAAGAAAGAGGAGGTCACCGGGGAATAGCGAAGATTGCATAACGAGGAATTGCATGACCTTTATGCATCTCCAGATATAGTTAGAATTATAAAATCGAGTGGGCAGGACACGTGGCTAGAATAGGAGAGGAAAGAATGGCGAAAAATATATTTGTAGGGACACCGAGTGGGAAACGTCCACTTGGAAGACAAAGGACGCGGTGGGTGGATAATGTGGGAAAGGATGTGAGAGAGATGGGAGAGGAAAGGGACTGGAAGGTTGTGGCTCAGAACAGGAATACTTGGAGGGGTGTGGTTGCTGCGGCCAAAAACTTTCGAGTTCCCTAGAGCCATAGAGATAGATAGATTTATTTATCTAATAATATAGATAAATATAAATTTATGTTTATATGTAGTCGAACTATATTAAAATATTATTTAATACAATTTTTTTTTCGAAAATTAATTAAAATAATAATTTATTTACTTATTAAAAAATTACAACTTTTTAAATCATAGAGGTTACATATGTCGGGATCCAAACTTGTTTAGAAGGATAAGGAAGAATGTTGCGGAATAATAATATTCTTACTGAGTTACTGTAAATAATTGGATTTTAGCAAATCTTTTTTCTTTATTATGGTCATTTTTGTCTAATTCAGAGGTTCCCAAACTTTTCTGGTTTGCGGCTCCCTAAATAATCGGATTTTTTCAGAGGCTCCCTTAATACATCCGATTTTTATATAAATTTTTACTCTCTTGAAAAATTGGAAAACTTTTTTTCCCTCCATCAGAAATGTTTCAGAGCATCGCAAAATCTTCTGACCTTTTTTTTTATTGAAAAAAATTTAAAAATAATCGAAAATGTTCAAAAGTTTCCCCACAAAATCATCTGACCTTTTTTTTTAGAACCAAAAATTTCAGTATTAGAAAATTTTTTTGCGGCTCTCTTATGACGGCATCACGGCTCCCCAGGAAGCCGAGGCTCACAGTTTTGGAATCACTGGTCTAATTGATATTATATTTATTTTATATAAGGTTAATGTGCAAGTAAATGATACTATAAGGACAACTTTATGTGAAAAATTTGATATTTTCTGTTTTTTATAAAATATCAATTTGAGTTTTGGGTGATATGATTCATTGGTTAATAATAATAAAAATTTATCTACAAACCAATGCAATTTTCTATTTCTTTTATTTTTTATAATTTTTTTAACATCAACATCTAAAAGCACCAGTAGTTGACATTCTTAAAATTAGGTAATATAGACATTCAATTAATAATATTTAATATTGATGTCAATACTAAAAAAAAATAAAAATAAAAATTAGTGATTTGTTTCCTTAAGCATTTGAAGAACAAAATATTAAAATATCCATTTGTTCGAGTGTATAAAAAGTAAATGATGAGCCGTTTACTCAGACGGTCACTCCAAACTTTTATAGTTACACATCTTCAATAGAGAATGAATTACTATCATATAGCGCCTATTTAGAAATGTTTAGACAAATATAACTCTTACTATCAGACAAGTACAAGTGTCAACTACTGGTACACTGTCAACTACTGGTACATTAACCCTATATGCATTTGACAATTTTTGTTTGAATTCGTAACTATTATCTGTTTATCTATTAATAGGTACAATTTTTCACAGAAAAAAATATATTTTTACTTTTAAATCTTTCTACAATAAATAAATAGAGTTAAAAATACATTAATCCACTTCAAACTTGATTCATTAGATTCATCAATCAATAATCACTGTCATATGATGAAAATATTATAGATTTTTTTTCTAATCTGTTTAATGTGCTGTTTTTATATTAAACGGAAATGGAATGGGATATATATATATATATATATTATTTGATTAATAATAATACTTTGCATGTCATTCAAATAAATTAAATTATAAATAATCCCTACCAATATGCTCTCCAAGGGAATGTATAATTTGTTAAGGATGGATGGAAGCTAAATTGCCTCCGTTTCTCTATCCCTTCCAATTAATGAATTTAGGCATTTATAGAATGACAAAATTCAATATCGAAAATTGAAAATTTACCCCTTGCGATTAATTACTCAATTATTTTGTCCAAACAACTTATTTTCAGGTCGTCAAGTATGAAATTTGTAGAAAAAAACACAAAGTTTATTGATAACTTACAAACATAAGGAGTTATTCTAATCATCGAAGTATGCACCCATATTGTCTACACACTTTTGCCATTTAAGTGGGAGGTTATTCAGGCCGTTAGTATAAAACCCTGGTGAACGGGAGTCAATGAATTCCTGGAAGGCCAGTTTAACTGCATTATCGGAATTAAACTTTTTTTCTATCAAGAAGTTGTCCAAATTTCGGAAGAAGTGGTAGTCAGTGGGGGCTTGGTCTGGTGAGTATGGTGGATGATGGAGAAGTTCCTATTCCAATTCCTGTATCTTTGCCACAGTCATTTGTGCAGTGTGTGGTCTAGCGTTATCATGCAAAAGGATAGGTGTCGATCTGTTGACCAATCTGGGCTGTTTTTCTTTAAGTTTTTGCATCATTTCGTCCAGTTGGTTGCAGTATATGTCTGCTGTAATCGATGAGCCAGGTTTCATGAACTCATAATGGATTACACCTGCGTGGAACCCACTTATCCAACTTTTTCACCTTCCCGATTTGCGCTAAATGAGTCAATATTGTTTGTTTGGTAACACCAAACTTTAGTGATAATTCATATGCACTTTGGGATGGGTCAGACTCAACGGTGACCTTTAGATCGTCATTATTCACCTTTGATTTCGGGCGACCGCGAGGCTCATTTGCGAGGTCAAAGTTACCTGTTCGAAATTTAGCGAACCAATTAGATACTGTCTGTTGCGTAGTAACACTAGAGCCAAATACACTATTAATGTTTCGCGTGGCCTGCGACGCCTTATTTCCACGTAGGAACTCATACTTCATAATTGTTCGAATTTCGGACCTTTCCATTTTAAACAAAATTGATTTAAAAAAGAACCGTTTTACACTTTTTAGGGATTATAATAATTCTTTCAAACAAGCAAGCTGTGTAAATTGACAGAAAAAAAAATAACGGTAAAATATTCAGCCAATGTCAAGTTATAAGCTATTAAGGTTGGCCATATTACTAGCTACAAATTTCATCCTTGACAACCTAATAATATTAATATATTTCCTTTCTTTTAAATTAGCACTCATTTTATTAGAATAAGAATAATTAATAATAATAATAATAATTTCTTTAAATTTATTTAAATGAAGTTGACCTGTGACCAGGCGAAGAACTGACCGACAGCTAGAAATAAATTAATTTCCAGCTACAGAAACAATTTCAAATAATTTTAATATATCTATTAAGGGAATAAAACAGATATGGATATGGATATAACATAAATATTTTTAATTTTATATTTTTTATAATATCTAAGGAGGCGCTGGCTGTGACGTCTTGAAGGACTGGGTGACGTCAGATAATTTTAAATTAAGAAAAAACTAATGAAGATGATTTTTCCCGAGGATAAAACCAATACAAAGTGCATGATTCGTGGAGATGTGTAAAAAAAGCTCCTCATGGGAAATTTGGTGTGGAAATAACCCTTCCCTTCCTATCGTCGATCGGTAATACTCCCACTTCCGGTTTCCGAATATACACCAAAAGTTGATCAATTCATCATACTGATTCATTAACTAAATATAGCAAATTTTATCAAAATCCGTTGAGCCGTTCAAGTTGTACACATCTATACGGACGGACGAACAGACATCATGCTAAAAATACTTTTTTCTGTTAATAAAATGCATGATTCGTGGAGATATGCAAAAATCTTCACATGGGAAATTTGGTGTGAAAACAATACCTCCCTTACTATCGTGGGTCGGTAAAAATCAAGTAATTTTTATAGAAATATTTATACAAATAAATTATAAATTAAATACATGATAAAAACATGATGAATAATTTATTATTATTATTAGTTTACCATAGAGTTAATAAATTAAATAAAATATTATGAAGAGGTATACTAAATTATTCTTATTTACACTTTAAAATTGTAAAATTTAATTAAATATAACTTTTGAAAAATATTTTATAAATAAATAGAAATAAGTTGACCTGTGGCCAGGTCCGAACCGACCGACGGTTTGAAATAAATTAATTTCCAGCTACAGAAACAATTTCAAATAATTTTAATATATCTATTAATGTAATAAAAAACAGATATGGAAACATAAATAATAAATATAAACATTTTTAATTTTATTTTATTTATAATATATATGCAAGACCAGGCTGTGACGTCATGAATGCCTGGATGACGTCATATAATTTTAAATCAAGAAAAAACTAATAAATATGATTTTTCTCGAGGATAAAACCAATACAAAGTGCATGATTCGTGGTGATATATAAAAAAATCTCCTTAGGTGTGAAAATAACCCTTCCCTTCCTATCGTCGATCGCTAATACTACCACTTCCGGTTTCCGGAATTGCACCAAAAGTTGATCAATTCATCCCACTGATACATTAAGTAAATATACCAAATTTCATCAAAATCGGTTGAGCCGTTCAGGCTGTACACATCTATACGGACGGACAGACGGACGGACAGACGGACGGACAGACGGACGGACAGACGGACGGACAGACATCATGCTAAAAATACTTTTTTCTGTTTAGAAAATGCATGATTCGTGGAGATATGTAAAAATCTCCACATGTGAAATTTGGTGTGAAAACAATACCTCCCTTACTATCGTCGGTCGGTAAAAAATTATTTAAATTATATACTATAAGTAGCAATTCAAAATGTTCGCAATATTTATTTATTTTTTTACTGACCAGAAGGTATTGTTTCCACATCAAATTTCACTGGAGATTTTTACATATCTCCATGAATCATACATTTTGTTAACAGAAAAAAGTATTTCTAGCATGATGTCTGTCCGTCTGCCGGTTGTCCGTTGGGTGTCAGTATAGACGTGAATAGTGGATTTTGATAAAATTTGATATATTTACTTTAATTCATCAACTTTTGGTGTATATCTGGAAATCGAAAGTGGTAATTTACAAAGTATTAATTTCATATTCATTGTCGGAAAAAATTTCATTTAAAATATAGTATTAATTAATAATTGAGTAATTAAATTAAGAATAAAAACTAATATAATATAATTTAGTTATTTTAATTCAAGTTCTAAAAATATTTTTTTTGGTACTTATATATATATATATTTTGCAAAGGCGGTGTAAGGAGTGTTTGCCCGTTTCAAATCAGGTGATACCAGCTTGGAAGATAAGCCAGGATGAGGTTGGCCATCGAATTTTGACAATCAGGCTATGTGGTATGTGTGGTGGGACAGAAGAGAAATCCTTCATTGAAAAGTTTGATGAGATCGCGAAATCACTCTTCTGCTTTCCATCCTTTCACGAAGTGGTAGAGCATAATATGGCGAAAAGTACTATGGTTTTCGACATGCATTTTTCCAAAACAATAGTAAAGATTATTTTCAAACAAAAATAATAAACGAAACCTTACTTTTCACTGATAAAAAACGCCGGATAATTATTCATCAACCTATTATTTCTTCTTCTTCTTCTTCTTAAGGTGCCTTCGCGTCTCAAAAGAAGAAAAATTCAGTCTTTTTATTTCAATAAAATGTTATCAGTGAAAATTATGTTAAAAACCTTAAATGCTATGATCGGATAGAATAAAATTTTAATTAATTTTCAAATATAGAATAAAGCTTGATTATCCAATTCAAATATGCGAGATAATCGTTTGGAGACACTCCAGATTTTTTACTTTTTGGAAAAATTTCTAAGTTTTTTTTTAATATAAAATTTTAAAACATCTTACAATTTTGTTTTTTAATTTAATATTAATATATTAATTAATTCATTTATCTAGATAATCAATAGTGTGAATAATATTTAATTGATTAAAATTAATTATATTACATATTCATTTGATCGAATATACAATTATTAAATTATAATGAGGAGGAAAAGGGGAAATTTATAAAAATCACTGTCAAAAATAAACTTACATTCTTCTTCTTTCGGAGTTTGGCTATCATTATGACTAGGATAGCCTTAGAAGCTGCCTAGCCATGATAATTTTTTTTGGGAATGTTAATGCGGTGGTTTCCCGTTACCTTCCGCATGTATAGAACCAGGAAATTACAGTTAAATTGAATTGAATTTTATTATAAAAATTTGTTCTTAGTTGGAATCGAACGCCGACTTCTTGTGTAGAAAATTGCTACGCTACACTCTCGGCTAGCTGCCTGCTATTATTTCTTATATCGTATTAATAATATAAATTGTAAGTAAAAGAATAATAAATAATTAATTTTTTATGTTAATCCGGGTTTTTAACTGATATATATATATATATATATATATATATATATATTTCTTTTAATTCTGCACGAGTAAAATTTATATTAGAGAATATAATGTGAAAATATATCTCTCTATATATCTCTTTATATATATGCGGTTGTAAAGAAAAAAGAAAAATAGGACGCTTTTAAGAATGATTAGTTGTCCTGCGCAGTGATCGTTCCACTCTCTTTAACAACCTTTGAGGGTGGATTGGAGATGAACATGCCAGAGAAACGAGGGAGGGGAGAGGTAATACAGATCACCCAGCAGCTTCGAGATTTACTTCAACAAGTTAATGATGTTTTTGCAAAGAATTAAAGAAATGGATTAAAAAAACATAAATAAAAATACTATAATAGATTCACTAATTGAAATCTTTTGTTTTTATTGATGTCTCTTTCTATTCAAATTCAATAGGAGAGGTGGAATGGATAAAAAAATTGGATTTCGATTAGAATTGTGGTACTTTGAAAAGATTTAGGCAATGAAAAAAAAGGAATGAATTAAAAGACGCCTGTAAAAATATTGCCAATTTATCAAAAGCTGGATCTGTGTTTATTTATTTAGTTATTTTTTTTTTTTTATAAAATAGGGTTTTTAGACGAGAATGTAGAGAGAAAGAAAATATAAAATATAACACTTGGTTAAATGTATATATTTGAAGAAATTGTACACATTAAATAATAGGTAATAAAGAAAATGGATTCTTAAAAGATATTAAATAATACATTTATTTTTATGATCGCTCTTTTTTTTAAAAAAAAAGAAAAAAAAAAGATCATTATTTATCTTACATTACTTGATTGCATGTACAAATTAATTTATATTTTTCCTATTAAATATTTTATTTAGAATTTTATTATATAATAACATTATATGTTGTTTAAAAAAATATACCTTATTTGTATATATAAATTTATATATTTCAATAATTTAATTATAATAATAATAATAATATAATATAATAAAATAATAATAATAATAATTATAATATAATCAATATTACATTTTCTTAATTAAAAAAAAATTAATTTTTTTGAAAACAAATATAATAATTCTCATTTAAAATAATTCATTACCTAACTACGTAAGTCAAATCAAAATTAAATATCCTAGTTTTAAAACTTTTAATAAAATTATTTAAATGTTTTTGTTTTGTTTATTGTTGTTTTATATTCGATTTTTTTTTGTTTCTTGTATTATTATATTTAAATGTACTTACATATTTTTAAACTTTGTTAAATAACTTTTTTTTTGACAATGGAAGTTGTTATAGACAACGAAAACTCATAATAAAGTTTATAAAAAATATATTGTAGCTTTCCTTTAAAAGACTACATTAACTTATTTACAATTTAGTTTAATTAAATATTAAATTTTAATTTTATTATTGACACAAGAATTTTATATTTTCCTCTACAAAAGAATTTTTGTTTAGAGAATGTTGTATTCCATCAGTGTGTCACAAATTCAATATTAATATATATATACACACACACACACACTAGGTTTGTTCAAAAGAAAAGGTGAATTTTGAATTATTTCGAAAAGTATTTATTTATTTATCAATATTCATTTTGTCCCTTTCAAAATAATTCCCCTCAGATATAATGCACTTATACCAGCGCTTCTTCCAATCGTCAAAGCACTTCTGAAATGCGCTTTTCGGTATGGCCATCAGCTCGTTCTTCGATTCCGATTTAATCTCATCCATTGTGACAAGACGCTTTCCTTTCATTGGTCTCTTCAGTTGTGGGAATAGGAAAAAGTCGCAGGGAGACAAATCTGGTGAAAACGGTGGTTGAGTCATGATTACGGTGTTGTTTCGCAATAAAAAGAATCACCAACAAGCAATGATGTGTATGCTGGTGCACGCAAAAGTTGCATCACTTCCTTGTACTATTTTTTCTATTTTATTTAAGTAAAAATAAAAGCGAGAACACAAAACTGGAATCAATCAACATTTTTAAGGCAAAATTTAATACAGATTCTTTAAAAGAATCGAAGAACACACAAAAACGTGTCTTACTTTTTCAGATGTTAAAAATAAACTACTAATCCACAATGGCTGATAATGTCAACATATGAGAAACATATGTGTACAAACATAACAAAAAAAATTCGATAATCGAATGTACACAGCACGTGCAAATTCAAAATTCACCTTTTCTTTTGAACAGACCTTGTGTGTGTGTGTGTGTGTGTGTATATATATATATATATATATATATGTGTGTGTGTTTTAATTTATAATTTTATAGAATATTCTTAGATGAATATCGATTTAACTAATATCCTTTTTTTTTCCTTTTCAATCAGCTCAAATCAGCTGACATGTAATTGAGAGGATGTATTTTCTTGTTGCAGCAGGGGTTGCGGGGATCCATGGTACATTGGGCTTGCGCGAGAACTTGCTACGGTGGGGGCGTACAGGGAAGGATGCAGGGAACGATACACCAGCCTCTCGTTTCATAGCCGTCGTGACCACCGACCTATTCGTGTCCGTAAACATACATCATAACTATTTAAGGTAAGTCCCATTCATTCCTCATCTTGTCATTTATTTTCTTTTATTCCACTCATTAAAAAACAAACAAATAAATAAATAAGCCTTTCTTTTTTAATTATCTCTAAAATTATGCCATTTTTTTTAACACATTCCCGCGGGTATGTACCACCGGTGGCTCATGCCGCCACATAAATTAATTAGACAAATTATGGAGCCGACAATATATTTTTTTTTAAATTTATATATAAGTTATATATATTATATCTTTCCAACCACTCTCTAAGCTTTCAATTAGTTTTTTATTAATCAATAAAAATAAAATTCAATAGTCAAAAAAAAAACAAACTTTTAATTAAATATTTTGATACTTAATTTAAATACTTAACGAGTTTTGTTTTTCTTTATATCTTTTAATTAATTCCAGACTTCACTTTTTTGCTATTTTTTATTATTATTATATATTATATTCAAGACAGTGATGTATTGGGAGGGGAACACGAGGGAACGACGTTCCCTTACCTTTTTTCAGAACCGGAACGCGTTCCAGTACTTTTTCATGTCCCGACAACTCCCACTTAAATCTACTGTTAGAATTTCTTTTTTTTGTGTTCGTTAATATTTTGTATAGTAAGAAAAAGAAAAAATAAAAACTTATAGGCGAAAAAAATAGTTTGCTGAAAATAGAAGTTTTTTTGCTCCCACTATGCGTTCCCATACTTCTTATTTTACCAATACATCACTGATTCAAGATCCTCCAAATTATTAAATTATTTATACATATGCTTTATAGAAAAAGTCACTTTTATGTATATCAATCAGACTATTACTTTTTTAAATATTAGTTTTGGAATGATTCTCACTGAATTTGTTTTTTGAAAGTGAAAAATCTTTAAAGTCTTTTGCATAGTTGAGAGAAACATTCAATCAAGTCTAGATATATATAAAGTTGAGTAAATACCTTATAAATATTCCAAAAATATTTTAATATTTCAAACTTCAAAAAAAATGGCTTGGATTTTAATTTATATAGTCTTAATATAATATAATATGTATAATAAAATTAAATTTATAATTATATGTATATACTAGCTTTTTTCTATTTATTTATTATATTATAAATGTATAATTAAAATAATTTATTCTTAAATAGTAGAAGTATATTATTATATTTTGAGTATTTTAAGTTTTCCAATTCATAACTGATTAATGCAATTTAATTCTAATTTGAAAATTGTTTTAAAAAACTATTTAAATATATGTATAACTATAGAAATATATATATATATAAACATATATTCTTCTTGTATTATAATTCAGATTTAGATTTCAAAGAATTAACATTTTTCTTTCACACTCATTTTTGTGTACAGGTTTATTAATTAACTAATTAACTAAAATTAATTAAAAAAAAGAAAACAAAGTAAATTGTTATCTACTGTTTTTTTAATAATCGTTTTGATAAAGTCTACAAGCCTCTTTTTATCTTCTTTCATTTAAATAATTGTTATAAAAAAAAATTAATGAAAATTCTGCGTTGCTTTAAATACCTTATTATTTTTTTAGAGAATTAATTTAATATTATTATTTGAAAATTATTAAATCTCATTATAGAGTAATGGAGTAAATGGCGCCGATCTTGAGCCTCTCTTGGGCGACTTATGATGTTTTTTTGGATCAAGATATTTTATCTTGCAATTTTCTTTTTCTTGTAATGCCTCTCTTTTGCTTACATAGTTTTTAATATTCATATTTTCATCTACGTAAATTTTTTACGTCAGGTGCTTTTTCATATGGCGACCCTAGATCAGTGATTCTCAACCTTTTTTTTACCGCGGCACACTTTTAACGGTTTAAAAATTAAGCGGCACACAAAGAAAAAGATAAGTGTAAAAGTTTACTACATTTAAAAAAAGTGATCCTAAAAACGGTTTACCTTTTTTTTACAATCAAATTGAAAAAATTTAGAAAAAAAGTCGGAAATGTATAAGAAACTAGTCCCAAAAACGTTTTGCCTTTTTTTAGAACCAAATTGAAAAAATTTAGAAAAAAAAGTTTAGGATCCTCGTAATATCGTGGTACACTGGTTGACAATCACTGCCCTAGATACATCATAAACTAAAGAAGATACTTAATAAAATTAAAATTATTAATTATATTATTAAAGTTTATGTAATAATAATTTAAAGTTATATATCCATATAATAAAAAACTATCATATTGACACAAAAAAGTAATATATATATATAAAGAGAGAATGTTCTTTTAAAATTTTACAACTATAAAAATTATCATAAATAAAGAAAAAATCATTTTTATTTCAATCAAAATAAATAGCAATTTGACGTCATCAATGACGTCATCATATGTTTTCGACCATGTTGTCGCCGCAGCTGGCGCGTAGATGGCGCAATCTGGATTTCCAATTTTTACTTACTTTTCGCAACAATTGCGGCTGTATTTCGATAATAAATCGCCAGACGTTATGTTCCAAGTGTTCAATTGTCTGTGGTTTATCGGCATAGACAAGTGACTTGACATCTTGGTAAATGTTAAATTTACTTTGTCTTCATTCGATTGATTATGAAATGGTAAACCAAACTAACCTCAAAGTAATTATGACCTGAATAATCGATTGATAAACAAAATAGTATTGACAACTCAAAAAAAAACACACTTTACAATTATTTATATAAATGAATTGAAAAAAATCTTCATTATTCTTTAACAAGCTAAATGCAATTAACAAAAACAATACAATATTATAAGCTGCATTAATTTACACACAAAAATAGAAATCACACAATCAAACTAAATAGAAAATTTAATTTCATACATTGATTGAAATGATGACCGATTGGTAATATTATCAATCAATTAATAATAAATTAATAGAAAACAATTTATAATAACCTTTAATTATTTCATTCAATTTAATTAATATATCAAATATATTTCAAGTTTAAATATTTAAAATATATTTAATATATTTTGTTCGTAATTAATAATTATATTTAATATATTATACTTATATGTTAAATACATATTTATTTTGAATTCTAAAAATCCCTTTTCAACATATACGACCATTTTATAAACTCAACTATGTTTTATTTTTAATTTAATTTAACATTTTAAATCCTTTATAAATGAAAAAGGATTAAATATGAATGAGCATTTTTTTTAATCTTTAATAATCTTTTAGTATTTAATGTGAACATTACAAAAATGTTGACTGAAATAAATACATACATACGATACATCCAGAGTATAATATAATATAATATAATATTTTAAGAGCTGGTCATATCGACGATTTGCATTAAAAAATCTCATATAACATATCAACATATATGCCTACGTTTTATTAAATACAATTAAATACAGATTTTAGTATGTAAATGTAAACCAAACACATTGATGATAGTGTTATGAGTTTTTATACCTGTTGCTTTATGGGTTGCTCTGGATGTGTTTAACAATGTTTAACAATAGTGTATTCATGTTTAAGTTGTGAAGTTGTGCTTTAGTATTCATTACATTTTTCAACTGTCATTAAGGATTGTCTACTCTACTGTAATGTATAAATACCCATACCACGCATTTACATATGCTGAGTATGAGAAATAGGATATTTGTTTATGGGTTTTGTAATATAAACGCTGCTGCTGTTTATAAGGAATACTAAATACAATTTCGTAACCGCTGTCCACAAAATACAAGATTGTTAACTCGTGTTTTTAATACCCACCAGTCATATTTCATCTCAAACTTTAAATTTTTGATACCCCATAAATGTTTATCATTTAGTCTATAAATTAATTTTAAATTAAATTTTATTATATTTTCATTTAATTATCTATAGTAAATCTTAGATATCTCCTATTTGAACCAAGTGAGGAATATAAATACAAAATACAATTACTAGTAGCTTCTTTAAAGCTTTTTTATAGGTGATTTTTCTTGGTAGTTTTAATAAAAGTTACATCAGATTGATTTGGTTTCTTAAAGGAAAAATAATTTATAAAATGGAAAACGCTAAATGGTAAAGATATTTTAAAAACTAAACAAAAAAGAAATTGATTGTATATAAAGATTATGTATCTCACATATCTATTACACTTTGATACTTTAACTTTTATTGAATTTTTTTTTAATATTTTTTCTTTGAGATTTTTTTTATATATGAAAAATTGATTTTGAATATTATATTTTATATGCTTTTCTTTCAATTATGTTTCATTTTATATAAAAAAATTTGAGGTTATTTGATTATTCTACGTAATATTAGATATGTATTCATGTTCAATCTTTAATGAATGAATTTTTATTAAATAAATATAAAATTTTTTTAATTTCGTTTGAATTGGATTTTTTTTTTGATATTTGATTTGACTCAGAATCTTGGATTAGTAAATGAAAAGTGCTCCTTATAATAGGGAATCGGAAGTTACTTGAACAAGAAAGAGGCAGGGAGAGATAATATAGTTCAAAGAAAAATAAACATTGTTTTTGATTGAAATCGTGCAAGTTAACTTTTAGGTAGGATTATTGATTTTCTTTTGCCTGGATATAATAGTTTTATTTTTCTTTAGAAAAAAATATTATTTTTTTTTATTTATATTTAAAATAAATAAACAAGTTAATAAATATTTTAAATAGATTAAGTATATACGAGGTTTGTTCAAAAAGAAAAGATGAATTTTGAATTTTCGCGGGCTGTGTACATTCGATTATCGAAATTTTTTTGTTATGTTGGTACACATATGTTTCTCATATGTTGACATTATCAGTCATTATGGATTAGTGGGTTGTTTTTGACAACTGAAAAAGTTAGTCATATTTTTGTGTGTTCTTCGATTTTTTGAGAATCTATATTACATTTTGCGTTAAAAATGGAATAAAGTGCTCCAACGCACTTAAAATGTTGACTGTAGCATTCGGCGAGTCTACTTAGTGTCTAAAAAATTGTTTATAAGTGGTACAAGCGCACCGAAAAAAGCACGCCAAGTACGATCAAATGTGAAGATTTTGCTCACTGTTTTCTTCGATTACAATGGCGTGGTGCTTCATGAGTTCTTGCCAACAGGCCGAACTGTAAATAAGGAATACTTTAAGGAAGTTATGCGTGAAGCAATACGGCTCAAACGATCGAAATTGTGTAAAAACAAATCATGGATTCTGCATAACGATAACGCACCAATGCATGACACATCATTATGTATGTAGACAAGATTACGCAAAAACGGTATGAGTTAGAATCATGATATTTGTTATACGGGCATCATTAAAAATTCGTAGTTTCCTATCAAGATTTGAGAAATGTAGGGTCATTATCTACAACGTTTTGATTTTTTTTTCCTCTAAACTGACCGTAAAAATAAAGATATATGTTTGATAGTTATTCACATGATTAAAAATTGTATAAAACTACCATATATAAAATTTCAGATTGATTAAATTGCTGAAAGTACCGGAATTAATTTTTTAATACGTTGACTGCCAATCACGCGCCAGCACTTGACGTGGGGCCATCAACAAAGGTCCAAACTGGTTTAATAAATATAATTTATTAATTTTAATTTATAATTTAATTAATTAAATTAAATTTTTAAATATAATATATGTTATTTAATCAAATTCAAATTTGCGAGATAGTCAAGTGGAGACACTCCAGATTTTTTTTTAGTATTTTTTTATCAATTTATAAGTTTTCAATTCTGATAATATATATTTACTATATATATATATGTATATATATTGCTCAAAAAAGTTGTATTTAATTAAATCCTTTTTCAAAAAAATAAATAAATTTACTATTTTGGAAAATTTTTCATTTACAATTAAATCTTTATGTAAAATTATGGATATATAGAAAGTGTTTAAAAAAAAGAAACTTTTGCAATATAAGTTTAAAAACACATTTGACTATCTTTTTTCATTAAATAACAATATAAATTTATAATTAGAAATTATTTATTTTTTAAACATTACATTAATTTAGTAAAATCGTCTTTATTAAATATTTAAATACAGATCCTTTTTAAACCTATAGTTTAATATTCATATAATTATTCATATAGAAAATTTGAACTTTAAATACTACGAGATAAAATAAATTAAAAACAATTTAATTACTAGTAGACTGGTTATTTTCTTTGAAAATTTAAAATTTTAATTTATATTTTCAATTTTAGTATTCTCTATACGAATGTTTTTTTATTCCTTATGCAATTATTATTTATTTTTATTTATTAAAATACGTATAGGTATATAAATTTTAAATTCAATTTGCATATAAAATGAAAAAAAAAAATAAACTTTTTTTTGATCATTCATTTATTTACCTATAATAATTAAATTTACTTTTGTACTCAAATGCACCTTAATAAATATAACATAATTTTATTTATTTATTTATTTTCCCCTCTTGTTTTTTGATGGCATACACATATACACATATACGTATATAAATATGTATAATGAATCAACGTTTTCTACATTTTATTTATAATTTGAAATACCAACATTATTCATTCATTTTCCTGCAATGAACATAAAAGAATTGTTACTCGTACTCGTATTACTCATATCATTAACATTATATCTTATAAATCTTATAATATAAATAAAATAATTTTCATGTAGATTTGTAGATCATAGATTTTTATTTATTATTATTTTTAAAAATTAAAATATATATATAGTTTGGAGGAATGCAATTTTCTAAATTTTATAATGTATTATCCAATTTCGTTTTAATGTATATTCAAATTTTCATTTCTGTTTTATGTATATATACATATATATATATATATATATATATATATAAATACTTATAAAATACTAAAGTAAAATTAAAAAAAAATTTAACACTGCACGTGACACCATCAACAAAGAGCCCAACACGCATTGGTTTAATAAATATTATTTATTAATTTTAATTTATAATTTAATTAAATTTAATTTAAATATAATATGTGTAAGAATATTTTGATCCAATTATGTAGAAATGTGGAGGGAGTCGGATCGGTGTCTAGGGTAAATTATCTCGATAGAGCAACACACACACACAGGAAGACTTCTTGCTTGGGGTTTTCAATAAATACTTTTATTTTATTTATTAAAATAGTTTATTAACAAATAAATATACATATACAAACACTCTCTAAAATGTTATTTTTTTAAACAATATTTTTAGCGCCACCATGCACACCGACGATCCCTTGACCTCAATTTCACATATATATTAGTTAATCCAATTCTCACATATATATTAGTTAATCAAATTCTCACATATATATTAGTTAATCCAATTCAAATTTACGAGATAGTCGAGTGGACACGCTCCAGATTTTTTTAGTTTTTTTTTATCAATTTATAAGTTTTCATTTCTGATAATATAAATATATATATAATGCTCAAAAAAGTTGTATTTAATTAAATCCTTTTTCAAAAAAATAAATAAATTTACTATTATGGATTAATTTTATTAAAATCTAAATCAAACTAATTTCTCAAATTGATCCAATTTTTAACAAAGAATATCTGCTCATATTTTATTAATTGATTGTGAATATTTCCCCCCCGAAAGTTCCTCTTTAATGATCCCTATAAAACCATTTTAATTTAACTAATATTTATAATCAAGTTTTTAATATATTTTCAATATAATAAAGTTGATAATTATTTTATATCATCTTGTATAATACTATAATATTTATACAAAAATATATATTTTATAAAATGAAAAAAAAAATTTCCTTTTTTTTTCTTTTTCAAAAGATTACCTCTAATTAACTTAATGTTTATTTTTTTTATATTTTTTTAATTATTGAATTTCACTGATTCATTTGATGTTAACTTTCATCAAAAACAACATTTAAAAAAATTACTTTAAACTTTTGCTTCTAATTTAATTTGCTTTTTTTACTATAAATATTATTATATTGTGAATATTACAAATTCAAATTTGAAATTTCAAAGGAATTAGTTTTATTTTCCCTTTTTTTTAAGTGTCAACAAATGGGACGAGTGTGTGTCAGAATTCTGGTCAAAATAGATTAAAATCTATAACAAGACTTTCAAATTTAACTACTTAATAAGGACAATTGATAATTAAATTATTATATTATAGATTTAGATTACACCTACCAGGTGTAGAAGTGTGAAACCGGAATTAACCTATAGCTATCACTTTAAAGAACGTAAGACGGCTTCTATAGCACCATCTTCTTCCTCTAACAGCTGACGAAGTTTTTCAACACACAATAACCTAAGTTTCATACACCGGTATATTTTTCTATAACCTCAAACATGTCGAGTTTTGCCTACGATTTGCGGACAGCATTGGTTTTCTGCTATCTTTTGAAGAATCGTATATAATGGTGAAACGGTGAACATACTCTTGGCAAAACTCAATGCTTTGAGTGTTTTAAAAAATTTAAAAGTGGTGATTTTTTGATGTGAAAAACGAGGAGCGTGAGAAACCACCAAAACAGGGTATAATATATTATGAGCTACTAAAACCTGGCGAAACCGTTAAAACTGATCGATTTGAATCGAACAATACGTGCAAAACGACCGGAATATGCAAAAAGTCAACATAAAGTAATTTTGCTTCATGATAATGCCCCTCACACACAGCAAATCGAGTCACGGATACGATCAAAGCGTTCCATTGGGAAGTACTAGCGCATGCAGCTTATTCTCCAGACTTGGCTCCGTCTGATTACCATCTATTCGCATCATTGGGACATGCACTCGCCGAACAACACTTCTTTTCGTATGAAAATGTACGAAAATTGCTCGTCAACTGGTTCGCTTCAAAGGAAGAATTGTTTTTTTGGTGTTGCATTCACATAACCTGCCGAAGAGGGGAAAAGTGTATAAATTCCAATGGAGACTATTTTGAAAAAAATATTTTTTACGCTTTCCAAATAACACACATGCAATTTTTCAGACTTCTACACCTGGTAAATGATTGATTGATTTTAAAATAGAATACGAAATACAATAAAACATTATTACAATCACTTATTAATAAATTTAAGTAAATTTTGTAATTTTTGTTGCTTTTATTAATTAAAAGTTTAATACTTTCGCATCTTGTAACATAATAAAAGATCGACTATCATATTAATAATAAAAAATAAGTAAATACAAAGTTTAAACCGTACTTTAAATAAGTAAATAATTAATCAACGTGTCAAAATAACCACTGTTTCTTGACTTGTCTGTTAATTGCGGAGTTCAAACATTCCCTAACCACAACATTCAAGAACTTTGAAGAATAAGGAAGTGTCATCGATCTGGGAAGTAACAGGAGACCTGAAACAACAAACGAGAGAAGAAAATTTAATGAAAACTCCTTAACCATTAAGACAAAGACTTTCAAAAATAAATTTAAAAATAATTAAAATTTATTATTTAATTAAAAGATAAATAAGGATCACTTAATTAAAGACAATATTTTTCTATTTTACTATTTTCATACAAATGTTCTCTCACTCTTCTCATTCAAGATATTTTAATAAAGTTATTTACTTAAAAACTTATTAGGATAATAATATTTTTTATGGCCATATGTTCGTGCAATAATTCCAAAAGATGCTTGTCTAATGACTATCTTACATTATCAGTTCACACAAATTTTGATGGATTTTAGTACAACATCCGATTTTCAACGACCTTCACGAATTCGGGAAAATACATCTTTGTTAGATTTTTCTTAATTTATAATAGGAAATTTAAATGACGTCAGCAACTACGTCAGACAGCCCTTCCTTAAATACAAAATATTATAAATATAAATCAAATCAAATTACGAAATATAAATTATGTTATATCCACAGGCCATATTTTTCCTGTCTTTCAGTGTATTATTACGTAATTTTATGGGCTGTATCTTTTATGATTATTTTTTTTAAATTTAGTAGGTCTTTTAAATTATTTGATCGGTTGCTCAGTTAACCAGGTATTATTGTTATAATGGATTCCAATGAAATTTGGCAAACGAGGTAAATAGGTAATTTGTCCAGATATCATAAAAAATTTGAAAATAACTTCAAATGGGTGGGTTTTATACTTGATATTGATCAAAGGATTATACTTACATGTCAGGTGCATTATAATTAAAGACACCATAGAATTTTAACAAGAAATTGACCATTTTTCGGTTTGTTTTTTGTTATCATCAACTAAACTTCTAATTAATGTACATATGATAATTCTTGATACCACTAATTTGCATAATTTCATTTTAATTACATTTTATATTTTGAATTTTAAGTTGAAAATATAATTAGAAATAAAGCATCAAAACATATTTGTAAATATAATAAAAAAATAAAATAAAATAAATATATTCTAGTCGGGTTGAAACAATTCGAATAAACATTTAAACAAATAGGCATATAATGCTAATAAAAGTTGGATCATTTTTATAGATCACCCTTTATTTATTTATATGAATAGCATGTAATTAATTATCTGTCGTTGAATAAATGTTTTTGTCAATTAGTAAGAATATATGATTATCTAACATTCATAAGATAATAGGATAGAAGGATATCATTGTAAAATAAGCTGGAGTGTCTCGACTCGACAATCTCGCAATTTTAATTGGATAAATAACATAATATATTATATTTAAATTTAATTTAATTAATTATAAATTATAAATTAAAATTAATAAATAATATTTATTAAACCAGTGCATGTTTGGCTCTTTGTTGATGGCATCACGTCACGTGTTGGCGCGTGAGATTTGCAGTGTTAAAAAATTAATTCTGGTACTTTCAGCGATTCCATCAAGCTGAAATTCTATATCTAGCAGTTTTATACAATTGTCAATCATGTGAAAAACTATCAAACATATATCTTTATTTTTAAGATCACTTTAGAGGAAAAAAAATCAAAACGTTGTAGGTAATAACCCTCTTCCGGTTGAGCTACATTTCTGAAAAGTTGAAAGAAAAGTACGAATTTTGAATAATGTCCATGTACCAAATTTCATGATTCTAGCTCAAACCATTTTTACGTAATCTTGGTTACATACATACTCACACACACACAGAGATTTTTCTCAACCTTAGTGAAAATGATTCAGGAACCTTCAAAACGTATAAAAAAAATCAAAATCTCATAATCGAACTATGAATATTTAAGATTAAGATTATTATTTAAAATAAATAAACGACAAAATATATGAAACAATTTCAATTTAAAAGAACATAAATTAAAAAAAAATAGCCATAAAACATACAGGCCTTAAAAAAACGCATAAATGCACCGAAAGACAAAAAAGTATGTTCTGTGGATATAACATAATATATATTTTGTAATTTGATTATTATTAAAATAAATATTTTTCAAATTTTATTTTATTTATAATATTTTGTATTAAAGGAAGCGTCGTTGTTCGGCGTTGCCCTGCGCTATATTATTATTATTAAAATTCCTATTTTAAATTAAAAAAAAACTATCAAAGATAAAACCAATACAGTTCGATTTTTATTTATAAATATCATCAATGGTGTGAATTTCAAAAATATCCTTAGAGGGGTTTATTATCTCAAATATATATATCTAATTTTTGCTAGTATATATTATTAAGTTATATATACGTGTATACGGAAAGGGTCCGAAGCCGTGATGACTCTTTGCCACTTATAATTAATTAAATTTAATATATATAATTAAAAACTTAGTCGATAAAATATCATAATCTAAAATAAATAACACAATAATATATTATAAAATAAAAAAATGTTTCTCATTGAATTGTAAAAGAAAATATTTATATATTTATAAATTATATATATAAATATATAGATTATCGTTTTCTAATGAAAAACATTCCTTGAATTATTTTCTTTATCAATTTAATTATTAATATATAAAAAATAAATGATATTATTTTTTTTCTAAATGCAGGAGGCAAACGGGCACTGCCAGAATAATTCCATTGTTTATATTATTTCATTGAAAAGCGATAAGCAACTCACTCGGCCAATTCTTTGAAAAATAATCAAATAAAATAAAAGAATGTAATTTTTAGTATTCATTGAACAGTGAATAAGAAAAGACGCCAAAATCCTGAGTAAACGTTTTCACAGGTAATTAACAACTCTTATATTCTATTGTATATACCCACTAATAATCCCTTTTTAATAATAAATAATAATTAATCATAGTTATTTGTTTAATAAACTTTAACTATGAATATATATTTATTTATTATGATTATAATAACATTTTTTACATATTCATAAAAATGTATAGTTATATAAATACTTTATATACTTCAATTACTCTTTACAAGGTGAATTACAAATGATTTGTGTTTGATATTCCTTGAATAATGAAGAAAAAACTAAAATAAAAATAATAAAACATATTAAGATTGAATTTTTTTATTCAAAAATTCATAATCAAGCTGAAATTCTATATATAGCAGTTTTATACAATTTTTAATCATGTGAAAAATTATCAATCATATATCTTTATTTTTACGGACGCTTTAGAGGAAACAAATCAAAACGTGGTAGGTAATGACCCTCTTCCGGTTGAGCTACATTTCTCAAAAGTTGATAGAAAACTACGAATTTTGAATAATGCCCGTATACCAAATTTAATGTTTCTAGCTCCAACCGTTTTTGCATAATCTTGTCTACATACATACACACACACAGACATTTTTCTCAATCCTAGTGAAAATGATTCAGACACCTTCAAAACGTATAAAAACATCAAAATCTTATCATCGAAAATTTTATCTGGTGAGATAGTAAAAATATTGGAGAAGTTTTTAGTGTTTATGTAAAAAATATAATATTTGTTACATTTGATAATAATAATTTTTAAAATATCTAAAAATAAATAATAATTTTTCTTATATTAATTAAAACCACATAAATTATTAAATAATTTTTTAACATTATCTTTTGACATGCTGATTATATGTAAAACAAGTGACGATTTTATCAAGACATTTCAACTTCCTGTTGATAGACAACCAGCAAAATTGGGAAGCTAATTTAATTGCTATAAGATTGGGGGTTGTTATTTCTTTTGAAATATAATAATTAAAATATTATAGTTGAATTGATAAATGGGAATAAATAACATTTAATTAAATTTTTATTAGTTCAACTTGAAATTTTATATTAAAATTACAAAAATTACGAATTTAAATCATTTTCTTATCAATATATACAATTTATAGATGAAAAGTAAAAAGTCTATATAAATTTATTTAAGCTTGTATTTCATTTTAAAAGATATCATTTTAATTCTATTAGCTTTCTAAAAGTGAATCTTAATTTTCTGAATCTAATATCATTTATTTTCTTTTGATGATACGAATTTGGTATCTTGGAAAATAATTAAATTGTTTATTTTATGTGATAACGTCATCAGGACCTTTGCTCATAACACAATCTCATCATTACTGTTTAATACGAATTCAATGTATTCAATTTGTTTTTTTATTAAATATAGATTGATATTAGAATATATAGATATATAGATATTTATAATAAATAGTATTTAATTATAATAGAAATATTCTCCTTTTCTGTGAAATATTTAGAATACATTTTTTAGGAATTAATTTATGTTCAAATATTTTTTTTATCTTATCTTACCTTATTATACTAGCAAAAATATATATGTATTTTTAAAATATTAGACCACCCGAAGGATTTTTTTTTTTAAATTAACACCATTGATAATATTTATAAAAAAAAATCGATCTGTATTGGTTTCAGCGTCGAGAAAAATCAACTTTGTTAGTTTTTTCTTAATTTAAAATAGAAATTTTAATAATTATAAAAATGGCGCCGGACAGCGCTTCCTTAAATACAAAATTTAAATTATTTATTTTAATAATATTTTGTAATCAAATTACGAAATATATATTATGTTATATCCACGGCCATACTTTTCTGTATAAAAATAAAATATTTTAGTTTTTGAAGGTATTTTTTTTCTTTTTGGTTTTTGAGATTTGTGAGGATCATTATTATTGCTGAACTATAAAAGAAAACAATTGTTCAATCGCAAGGGAGATTACTCATTACATATAAACATATATTTTTTTTATTTCTCTAATAATTCTAGCAGTAGAGTCTAATAATTGTATTTACTATTCATATAAATCGTTGATGTAGGTAGATATACTTATACACAATATCTGAAATATAATATACGTAATAAGGTTCATAAACTTCAAGATTCATTATATATATATATATATATTTCCATAAAAACAAATAAATAAGAAGTTAATTCAAAGAGTAATTGAAGATTGAATATGAATTAATAAAAGTCTACAAAATTGGATCAGATTTTTGATAAACTTTTATGAAAAGAAAGCCAGATAAAACGTAAAAAGGGAGGAGGCATTCAAGTAAATTTATTTACGATTTGCTTTATTATTGATTAAATTAAGGATTATTTTTTCTTTCAGAAATCAACAATTTTTTTTTTATTATACCATTTAATATATAAAAAAAAATTATAATAATATTTATTCCTAGTTTTAAACTTATTTGTTAAAATAAAAGACAAGTACCTGGTTCACCGAGCAGCGGCTCGGTACTTTAAAAAAATTATTCCTTATGAACTAAGAATATTTAAGATTAAGATTATTATTTAAAATAAATAAACGACAAAATATATATAAAACAATTTCAAATAATTCAAATGAATATAAATTAAAAATAAAATAGTCATGAAACATACAGCCCTTAAACGTACGTATTAATGCACCGAAAGACAGAAAAGTATGGCCTGTGGATATAACATAATATATATTTTGTATTTAAGGAAGCGCTGGCCGCGCCATTTTTTTAATATTAAAATTCCTATTTTAAATTAAGAAAAAACTAACAAATATGATTTTTCCCGAGGCTGAAACCTCGGATCGATTTTTATTTATAAATATTTATAAATATTTTCTATGGAGAGTGAATTTCAAAAAAATCCTTGGAGCGGTTTAATTTTTCAAAAATACAAATATATATATATATACAAATTTTGCTAGTATAATAAGAGAAGATATACTTTTATATTTAAATATCTTTTTCTTGAACTCTTTTCATCTTATAGAATATTTATAAATTATATTTGCTAATAATACATAAATAAATGATTCAAAGAAAAGAAAATATTAGATATAATTCCATTTTACTGTTACACTAAATACTATAAGTGGTGGTATTAAAACATAAGTTTAAATTCTAAGTGAACATTGTCCCTAGAATGGTATTTACCAGAACTTACCATAATAGAAGATGTAGAATAGATATAATTTATTAGCAATGACAAAATCTTTAGTTGAATGAAATTTGAAATACAATGGAAGTCTAAACTTTTAATGTTTATGTATCTATTATAATTTATATTATTATTATTATTAGTATTATTATATAAATACACTCTACAAAAGTTAAATTTATTATTATTTAAATTTCGGCAGTATATAATATATAGTATTAGGGGTAGGGTAGTCATACCAGAAAAACAAATTAGTAAAATCGTTAGTCAACTAGAAATACGAGAGTGGGGTGAAAAGTTTCCGGCCTGACCAAGAAAAACGATGTTTTTAAATTTTTTTTGTTATATTTTTCAACATAATCTCCATCAACACTGATATATTTCTCATAACGGTGTTCTAATTACTTTAATTAGTTTAATTAATTAATTAATTAAATTTAAGTCTCATCAATAGTTATGAATCGACGCAAAAATTCGTTTGGATTACGCCTGCAACGCCAAATTGTCGGCAGAAATGGTTTTTCGAATCAGTTTTTGATCTAAGGTTAGAAAACGCGGCACCCACGTTGCACACAGCTTTCCATATTCAAATGGTTGTGCAAAATATTTCGCACACGTTCAGCTGACATCGTACAGGTCTCAGCTATCTTGAATGTTGAAAAATAAAGCAAAAAAAATTTTAAAAACATCGTTTTTCTTGGTCAGGCCGGAAACTTTTCACATCACCCTCGTAATGTCCATCAAATCAAAAAGTAGAAAGTAAAAAACGTCGATTTAGGTTATGAAAAAATACATGTGATAAAAATGAACTGATCAAAAATGAAATAAAAAAATAAAAAAAAATGAAACTAAGAAAAACCACAGATGGCATTAAAAAAATGAAAAATCTCTTGAATGTTATTTTTTTCGGATTTATTCAAGTGTGTTATAATTTTATATCAAGCTAAAAATTTAAAAATACTCTCTCTAAATTATTTTATTTTATCACTTAAATTAAATCTGAATATTTATTTAAAAAAATAAAAAAAAAAAAAAAAAATAAGAAATTAAAATACACATCTCTCCATAGGTAGTTATTTTTATAAAATTGATATAAATGAAATGGTAACAAACATGATAAATAAGTAAAATAAATGTTTATTATAGTAAATAAATACAATTATAGTTGGAAATTAAAATACACCATGTAACACACTCATACACTCAAATTGTTATAATAAACCATTATATTTCCCAAGTTTAATCACGTAAATAAATTTTAAATATATTCTATTTTCTCTTTTCATTCGAATAAATAATAGATGCTTAATTTATGTAGGCAATTAGTTCCTACATTCAAAATGAAAAAAAGGAAAAAAAAAATTTTAAAATTAATATCTCACCTGCAAAAATTTTAAATAATAATAACATTATTAATGCAATTATGATTATAAAAAGGAATATTTTAAATTCTAATGATTTGCTTCATCAAAATTAATCCTGCATTTTTAATAGGTTTTTCCTTGTTTTTTTTTGTATAAATTTAATTTATTTCATCTCTTAATAAATGAATCATTCCTTTATAATTAAAGATAATTTAAAAGATATAATATATATGATGGAAATAAATTGAATAAACCTTTTTTTCATAATTTTAATATTTCTATCTTCTTTTGTTTGTTTGTTTTTTATATATAAAAAAAGTTAATAGAGGTATATTAAATTTTGATAAGCATATATATTTAACTAATAATATTAATACTTCCGAGTTTGGGCGTGGCTAATATTTAATAAAATAACCAAACCATCCATTAAAGCAGTGCTCCGCAACTTTTTCTTACCTACGGTACAAAAAAATTGTTTCTAAAATTTTCCGGCACATCAAAAGCTGATATATATATAGGATTGTAGGTAGAAATTAATTTAATGCGTTTGTTTGCATGAGCGCTATAAAGGTGACAAGCGCTTTTGTTTTTATAATCTCAGAAAAATGACAATAAACTTACATATAAAATTATGTTGATTTCTTACGTAAGGTTACGTTTTGGAATTAAGAGAAAACTAGTACAGGAAAATGTTTTTTATTATATACATTTGAAAGAGCAACTAAAAACTATTTTTCTACATAATCACCGAAAAAGTTGAGACATTTATCGTAGCGATGAACGAGCTTCGAAACTCCTTCCTCATAGAAATCCGCCGCCTGAGTGTACCATAAGTTTTGTGCCAGGTGGGTACCAAAGCTTCTGACAGACCATCACAAGGGTGAGCGAATGGCTGCCACTTTGTCATTTTTGGAGACCTACGAGTACCGCGGTGATTAATTTCTTGATCGAATCGCAACGGCAGACGAGACTTAGGTGAAACACGTGACATGCCGTGACTGACTGGCTCAACACTCAGACGGCGGATTTCTATGAGGAAGGAATTTCGAAGCTCGTTCATCACTACGATAAATGTCTCAACTTTTTTGGCGATTATGTAGAAAAATAGTATTTTAGTTACTCTTTCAATGTAATAAAAAACATTTTCCTATACTACTTTTTTCTTAATTCCAAAACTTAACCTATTTGTGAATTGCCCTCGTATATAAACATGAATGAAAAAAACATTAATTATCTTTATTTATATTTATATATTATATAATTTAAAATGTATCTTATTATATATCTATATCTATGTCTTTTGGATCTTCAACATATTACCTTCATATGATTTTTTAAAACAATCTCTTTAATTGCTATTCTTTAAAAATTCTACAATTAATTAAAATATTCAATAAATATGAACTAATAATATTAAATATTATACTAATTAAAATGAAAACGACAGAAGAATCACATGTGGCAACGTGCGTATAGTGTGATTCTCGCTAGTCAAACAACAATTGACTATTAAGTGGATAGGATACAATAACTACCAGCATATAGGGAAAGCGTTTAAACTATGTGACATATTATTAATATGTATATGTCAATCTTTGGTGCTGTATGTATAAAATAGCCAATTGGTTATACATAATCTATGTATTACAAATAGCAACATCTTATTTTTTTATATATATATTTTGATATATGGACAGGTTGTTCAAAAGAAAAGATGAATTTTGAATTATTTTGAAAAGTATTTATTTATTCACCAATATCCATTTTGTTCCCTTTAAAGTAATTCCCCTCAGATATAATGCACTTATGCCATCGCTTCTTCCAATTGTCGAAGTACTTCTGAAATGCGCTTTTTGGTATGGCCATCAGCTCGTTCTTCGATTCCGACTTTATCTCATCTATTGTGGCAAAACACTTTCCTTTCATTCCTCTCTTCAGCTTTGGGAATAGGAAAAAGTCGCAAGGAGCCAAATCTGGTGAATACGGTGATTTAGGCATGATTACGGCGCAACCTCGAATATCCAACGACGCATAGTGAAAATTAGTACTAATTAAGCAGCGACGAAACACACAAAACGAAGTGAGGTTTTGGTGTATATCATGTACATATATACAAAATGTAACTATATAATTTCTCATTCTCACCTAATTCCCTTATTTCATCTCTTTATCTTATTGTATATATTTATTTATTTATATTTTTGTAGTATTGCTTATTATTATATTATAGTTTGTTTTAAAACATCAAGAGTTGTTAGAAGAGTCAGTTACTTGCTGAGAATAAACTCAGTCAAATCTCATTCCTAGCTTTAAACCTTTAAAGAGATCTAAGAGTTAAACTCATGTGAAAATTCCCTTTAATAGAAATTATTTAATTAAAATTAACTGAACATATATCCCTATATTCTTTCTGTACTATATATCTGAGAAATAATTCACAGATTAATTAATTAATTTGTTTATTCGCAAAATTAATTTTAAGAGTACTTTGATCTTTGTGCAAAAAATACAACTTTTTTTATTCTTTAATTAAATTTTCTTTTAAACATATTATATGTAGATTACTTAATCTAGTATTTCTCAAACTTTGAATTTTAAATCATAATTTTCATCGTCACTCTTCCAAATGAATTCAATTTCAAAATTGGTGTTTATTGACACCAAAGATACAACAGAATGTTGTATTAATTAAAAAAATTTTATAATAAGTTAATTATATTCAATCAAGTTGATCAAGTAATTGTAATGTCCCAGTTTTCCGGGATTGTCCCGATTTTAGGTGCTCTGTCCCGGTGTCCCAAAAAATGTCTTCGGGTCAGTCTATTGTCCAAGTTTTTAAATATTTAGGTCTGACGAACGTTTTCTTACAATCAGTTTGGCTCTTATTTTCAGTTTTTCATTCAATGTGGCTCTTAAAAAAAGGTAAAATTTTTTCCGATTTGACTCTTAAACATTTTTGATAAAGGTAAAATTTTTTTACAATTGGCCCGGTTTGGTGTTTCCGAAATATGGTCATCCTATATATACCTATGTATAATTTTGAGTTTTGTACCTATGGTCTCAAAACATTTTTTCAGAAATAAATCCTCAACCATGAATATAATAATTGAATATAATTTAAAAAAAAAACATGTTTAATACAATGTGTATTCATTTTGTCAAACTACAAATAGATAATATCATTTTGCTAGTGCAAGACAAACTCATAGTATACAATAGAAATTACATAACACAATTACAATTAAACATTTTTCTATTGCCAGAATTTATTTTGTGCATTTGATTAGAATTTATTTATGAATTATTTACCATTTAATTACAAATTTATTAGAATAATTTTAAAAGAATTAAAAAATATTTGTTAATTCTGGAAATAAATTATTCTAATTCTAATTTCAACGATAAGATTATTTTCATCAATGACATCAGGGCCCACTTTTGAGGGCGGTAAACTGGGCATATGCCCCGGGCGGAAAATCTGAAGGGCGGCATTTCGGTTATGAATGTAATTAATTTTACCAATATTGGGGCGGCAATTTATTCTATTGCCGGAGCGTCGTAAATGCTATGGTGGGCACTGATGACATTCTTCTATAAGTGATACAAGAGGTGGAAGAAATTTTAAAAATATGTTTATAGTAACTTACAATTTTCGTTTAGTTTAGTATAAAGAAATTGTAAAATTAAATGAGATGGATTAAAAAAAATATAGAAAAAATAGAGAGGTTTGTCAATGTCATAATGAAAATATGGAATGGAAAAAATTACTTTCAAACAATTGCATTGATATGAAAATTTGTTTATTTTTAAAACAATTTCACAGTTTATAATAATGTTTAAATAGATGCAAAATGAATAAAAAAAATCAAACTTGAATAGGCTATTATTTCCTTTATTATTATTATTGAATTTGTTTGAAAACAATTTGATTCTACAAAGTATCATTTATAATTCAGATTTGAAATTGTTATGATGTGTGTGTGTGTATGACTTTGTTTAAAATAAAAGTAGAAAAAGTAAAAGAGAGAGAGAGAGAGAGAAGAAAATGGCACATGGTTTAAGCCTAATCGTTGTAATAACAACAAACAACACAAGTTGTTAAGTTAAAACAAAACAAGTCTGTATAGGCTTTTAAGCCAGCAAACGAGATTACAAACTTCTCCCTTTTCCAACCCTAGCCCCACCCTTATCCTGATAATATTTCTCGATATTTGTAACTAAATCCAATGCATTACATTGGATATCATCCATTTCTTCACATCACTTTCCATTGAATGAGATTGTTAGACCAATTAAACTTTACATCAACAATCAGTCTCGTGTTTCCCCTATCTATTTTTTAATAATTCAATTCATTCATTTTTATTAATTCTTACCACAAATTAATAATAATAATAATATATATATAAAATATCATTGTAACACATTACATTATCCAAAAGTTTTTTTAACATAGCATATCAAAATCTCTCCTTTTGTCTTCCTTCTGTCCTACTCCGCCAAAAACTACTCTCACCAATTTTTTTTGAATTGTGATACTTTTGGTGTAATACTCTATTCTGAAGTACCATGCTATTTCACCTAAAATCAAACAACAACAAAAAAGGTAAGCAAGGTACACCAATTAATGGGTGTCTCAGCCTATTCAAATCAAACACTTTGGACCGAGAACATACAGTCAATCCAAGGGATATTGAGTGCTACAATGTGCGACTGATTTTAATTAATGTCACCGTCCTACTGTTATTCCAAGAAGTACGCAAAATGAACGGACCACACTATCCAACATTTAAAGATGCATACCTTGCACTCAGTGGTTTGTTTGAAGATGACAATCAGTGGAATAATATGCTAATATTGGACAATATTGTTTGCTATTTGCTAGAGTGTTGATTACATGTTCCCCGGGAAGAGCAGACACACATTGTGAGAAAAGCACAAAGACTGCACTATGACTGTCAATAAATTGCATCAGATTCGTATACGGTGCAACGATCTAACGATTATATTGACCGATGCTATGCTATGTATAATGAAACATTGATTGCTATCGATGATCTATTGTCACCATTTAGTCATTTCGGTATGAGTTCGTCATATCGAAATGCATCTGTTTTAATTGATATTGAAATTAATATGAAATGCAGTACGAATCTGCAGAAATGGTAGCGATTGTTACTTACACTACTGACGCATGAACTAAAATCATTTATGACCCCATTATGGACAAGGTGAATTCTTTTTTTTTTTTTTTTTTAATGTACCACGTAGAACTGGCAAAACATTTCATATTTCACTTATTCTCGTCGAATTAATTCTTTTTTTTTAGGGAGTAAATTCATATTTACCCAGAACCTAATTACGACCTACGTATTATTTATTTTGCCTTTCAATCAGACATTTGCTAATGAAGGTTATTCAACTTTCTTCTCTCGTTTAAGCCACCTATTTCTTGTTAAATAATTCCTTTCAAATACCCCACTATATTCTAAACTTCTTTGACATTTCATTATTTTTCCAATTACTCAATAAATTTTTGATTCTTTGCTGGAAAGAAAATAAATTTGAATTCAAAATCAACTCTGTATTTTTTAAAATATAAAAATCTTATCACATCCTAAGATATTTTAATTTTAATCTACAGAAAAATAATTATTTATTTGTTATTTATCTGAAACAAATATTAATTTTAATTTGTGGAAAGATATTGAAAACACCTGTTGAACTAGTATTTATACATTTACATTCAAATTTCGGTATACAACATTCAATTGAATAAAAAAATATACTAACGGGGATTAATAACAAATATTTAACTTTAAAGATTAAATTACTTCAAAGGTAAAATTTATAGATATAATAAAATAGAAAAGATAATATTTTTTTCTGTAGAGGTTTGATTCTCTTCCATTGCATTACAAGATGAAGTTAGATTTTATTACTTTAAATCTTAACAGACTTAGTTATCGTGCTTGTGCTAAGCAGAAGGAATGTAATAAGAATAAAACGCAGAGTGGCTGATGAGGAAAAGAGTGAATGACTGGCATCGTTAAAATTTGTTACCAGGATTAATTTGTAAAACATAATTAAAACAATAAAAAAGATATGTAAATGTTTTACAACTGTTTTTGAATAATTAACACAAAAATTAAAACATAAAGAAGTAGTTTTTATTTATACGAGGTGTGTCTAAAAAGTTGGGTGAATGATATGATAAAAACATTAAAAAGAGAATGTTAATTGTAAATACCTTTATTAACCTTCAAAATACTCTCCACTAGCCACAACACACTTCTGACAACGTTCGTATAACGCTTGAAAACTGTTGGAAACGTCTTGATGTGGAATCATTCTCATAATATCAGTCACAACGTTCAGGCCGGCAATCCACAAGCAGGACACCAGAAAACACTACTTACTCTGTCTTTGCTAATACCCAATTCTTCGCCAATTAGTCGCAGAGTCAATCGCCGATCTTTTGTTAGCATCTCTCGTACACGTTCAGTGTTTCCTGGTGCCCTGCTCGTGGATTGCCGGCCTGAACGTTGTGACGGCTATTCTGAGAACGATTCCACATCAAGACTTTTCCAACAGTTTTCAAGCGTTATACGAACGTTGTCAGAAGTGTGTTGTGGCTAGTGGAGAGTATTTTGAATTAACCATAACCATATTAACCATAAAGGTATTTACAATCAACATTCTCTTTTTATGTTTTTATCATACCATTCACCGAACTTTTTAGACACACCTCGTATATATTTATATATATATATAAAGGTTTTTGTCTGAATATTGCTCAGAATTTAAAATATTTATAGATAGAAATTAATAAATAATAAATAAATTTAAAAAAAGAATATTTTTTAAAAAATTTTAATACAAATAATAATCATTCCATTGTAAATTAAATATATTGGTTGGCGTAACACGTGGTTTGAAAGAAACTTGTTTGTGTGATCAATTGAAAAGCATCAGTTAGTAGTCTAAAGACACAGACAATATAAAAAAGGACGTTGAGCGAGTTGGGATAGAATAGAGATAGAATGGAAGTGGCCCAGGATACAGACGGAGGACATTCCTTAACGTTACATAGATACGTTGATAGATTAGTTTTTATTAATGAACAAAAAATAAATAAAATAATATAATATTTAAAGTTTTATACAATATAATGCTAAAACAGTTTGTTTTAATTTTATATAAAATCTCATGTCTCTATCTTTTGATTTCCTCACATATAATTATTTACTATTCGTTCAATTTTAATAAAAAACGTATAATAAAATGAATATTAAGAAATATAATATATAAAATTCGCATAATATATTTCCCGATTAAATTAAAAGATAAATAAGAATATCAACTACGCCAGAGAGCGCTTCCATAAATACAAAATATATATTATGTTATATCAACAGGCCATACGTTTCTGTCTTTCAGACCATTAATACATATACGTATATAATATATAATAATAATAATATATATATATATATATATATATATATATATATATAAGGTGTATATGTTTTATGACTATTTTATGTTTTTTAAATTATTGGCTCGGTAAATCAGTTATTAATATTGCCAGCCAAACCCGATAATAAGGAATAATTTTTTTTAATTACCGAGCGGCGGCTCGGTGAACCACGTACTATATATATATATATATATATATATATATATATATTCATGATCTTTTTACTTACCTTTTTAATCTAATCATAGACATATACATTCATAATTGGAATTAATTTGTGAGGCTTCCTTTTCTTTTGAAATGTACATTCTCTTTTTTTGAGCTATTGTTCATTCTCTTTGAACCAAAAACTTTCTCAAATGAAAACTTTTCTAATTATCTCGACTTTTACTTTTTCATACACCTAAATTCCCAAATTTATATTCATATATATATATCTTATCTCTCTCTTTTTAGGTTTATCTATTCAGAAATATGATTGTTTTTGTATATATAAATACTTTAATAACAAAAACACTTATTTTGTTGTTGATATATTACAGTTCACGACCTTTGAATCAAAAATTTTCAAACAATATATGTTTTTTGATTAATGGATTACGCTTATGAATAATAGCAAATATCCCTTAGAAATTTTAATGTCTAATAAATCTATAATGGCATATTTTCACTTTATTTTCAATGTTTGATTAATGATTATATTTTTTTCTATCTTATAAAAATGGTATATATATATATATGTCTATTTCAAAAAGCTATTCAGATTTAATTTCATCTCTCTATTTCATAGAATGCAAAAGAATATACGAGTAGTATATTTTCAAATGAAATAAAAACATGAAATAGGTGAGGTAGAATAAAATTCTAAAAATTGTTATCTAAAAAAAAGTGATAATTAGTAACTACTTACTTTCTTAAGTACTTATATTATTATGAATGAAAGAGAGTTCAGTTTTGACTTTTATACCACTCTTCTTTCGTTCTCTTTTCTCTACAATTTATTAAACAAACAACAACGACAACCATATAGTTGAAAAAGAATTGTAGGTAGTATTAATAGCAAGGGTAGACATACCAGTGAGACCTATAAATTAACAGGCACTCGAGGTTTGAAGATAAAAGCTTCTGGATAATAGCAACCAAACCTTTTTCGCCAATGAATAATACTTAATTATCACACAATTCAATAACGGAGAAAAAAAAAAGAAAAAAACTATAATAAATTATAATTTATATTTATATATAATATTTCAACTCTCTCTATTTACCTATAAAAAAACCTCTGACTTGTACTTCCTACGCAAGGACAACACCTATCAAGTCGGTTATTACAATGAGGTGTCCTATGATCAGTAGAACGGGTCCTATCAACCTTTACCTTGATTTTCTTGATCGGAGGCGCTATCTAGTAGCTTTCCCAATTTTGATCCCGGCGGGTGGGTTGACTCCGTCCCATCGACCCCAGCTAAAGAAATTCCCTTGCAAGGTTCGGGACTTAAACCGGGACCACGAGAATGTGAGCCAGCTACGCTACCTTCCATCTCGTGGCACCTCTTTTCTATTTATCAAAACATCGTAAAAGTTCAATTAAATTATAATGAATGTGTATCTATATTAATTCGTGTATATATTTTTTTGTTAAATTATTATTTAAATACTAACTTGTGGAGTTTAAATATTTGGTATTTCATACAACTCACACTCTCTTCCTCTGTACATCTGTCTTTCTCTCTCTTTCTCTATACACTTTAGATTCTTCATTAAATAAATCATTTGGTAAATTATCTTGGAAACAAATTTTAAATGAATTTAATATAAAAAAAAAAAGATTGAAAATATGACAAACATTAATTACACTTTGCAAAGATGTTAAACATATAATTATCAATGAGGGAATTATTAGTGCAAAAGTTAAATTGCTATTAAAGTATTATATTTACACAAATTAGAAGAGAAATAATGTCGAAAATTGTTATATATAAATCTAACTCATCTCACTGTTTTATTATTACATCGCAATTTTATAAAGCGTTTGATTAATAAATACGTAAATAATTTGAAACTAAACTTTCATTTAATTATATTTTTTAACTCAGAAAATTTATTTTAATTTGATCCAAAAAAATTATTAATTCATTTTCGATTATTATATCCAAAAAAATAATTAAAAAGAGATTTATTTTTATTATAACGTTTTTCTTAATTTCACTTGGCGTCTGTCTCTCTGTCTGTTCGCTCTTTTGACAAATTGAAATCGATTTTTGATCGACTTTTTATTGAGATAGACTATTGAAAATTTTTATAGATATTTCAATGAATCCCTAGAAGGTATAGAAGAAATATAATTGAATTATAATTAATTAATTGTAATTAATTAGCGATTAATTACTTTTAATAACTAACTCCTTTTGTATTGCTCCGATTAATTTTTTTTCATGTATGTATCTTAGTATATAAATATATATATATATATGAATTATAGCTCTATAAAGGAAGTTAATTGCATAGAAATCAAATGAAAACTAAATGCGCCCAACGTTTTTCATTTAATATGAAGCAATTCATCCATAAACTTTGTCAGGCTTAATTTTTTTATATTTATATTATTGTTATTAATTTCAATCTACAGAAAAAAATAAAATTTTATTGTAACTGTTTTTCGGACTTGTGTGATTTTAGTTTCGAATTTGGTTGTTTTCTTCTTCAGCATAAAGAATTGATAGGTGACCAAGTAACTTTTTCTTTCTCTTTAAAATCATTTTGAAAGGACATTTTTACCTTCAAATTAACTTTTATTTAATATCCTACAATCACTATCGAAATATTTCATTATGTTTTAAGTTCAATTCAATTCGAATTTAACAACTCATACACATATATTCTAATTTCATTTTTTTACATCTACTATATTGAATATTAATGTTTAATATCACAAACCATACCAGCTGGTCAGAGCGCCTTCGGCGCTCTTCACAGCTGGTCGGGGGCTCCGCCCCCTGTACCCCCGAGTGGTACATCGTATTTGGTTAAAAGTAGTATTCTTCTATTTATATAGCTCAAAGATAGTCGAAAGTTCTTGGCCACATTTCTCCAAATGTCCCTATCCTGAGCCCTTGTCCTATCTCTCTTACGTCCCTTCCTATGCGTCCATGGTCTTGATTCCCTTTGATAATAATTTTGATGAGATAAGCCTCTTTACTGCATGATAACAGGCGTTTCCCTATTGATACCTCTATTTAAATTGTATATTAAGATTTTGTATGTTAATACTGTTCCTCTTTGTCACTAAATATTTTTTCTTATCACTATTAATTTCAAACCTCCATTAATTTTTCCTCGCTATCTGTAATTGCAATTGCCGAATCTCTTATAATATTTAAGACGTCTGCTTAGCCTAACTTTTCAATTATTTTGTTTAATTGCATTTCGAGTGATTTTTCCCCAATTTGTGTAATCACATACTCACAACATGCAACATATAATTGGTCAAAGAATATGAATATAATATTTATAATTTTTATGTTTTATTTATATTTATAATTTAATTTTGTTTTTGTTTTCTTTTAATAAATAATTCTAATATTAAAAATGCGTAGAGGTCGTCTAAAAAATCATATTTTAATTTTTATATAACCAAGAAATCATTTTTCACTCATTTTCAATTGGCGTTTTGATATACAAAATTAAAGATTATATAAATAAGTAATTTTAATTTTGATCTCATAATTGGATTTCCTTTTTCATGTAAGTATATAATTAAGAGTGGAATTACAATATAATCAATAGCTAATATATAATATTAAAAATATATTTACGGATTCGTTCTATAATAAATTGATGATGTCATTTAATTCTCCTACTATGTATCGAATCGAATATAAAGATAAATCTTCTTTTAAACGTTGTGTGAAACAATTTCAAATAATTTAAATGTAAAACTATTAATGAAATTAAAAAATCAAATATATGAATATAATATAAATATTTTTAATTTTATTTTAAGAATAGATATATATATCTCACAGGCGGTGGTTGTGACGTCATCCATATATTATAAATTTAAATTAAGAAGAACTAATAAAGATGTAGTTTTCCTGAGATGTGGTCAATAAAACTCAATTTTTCTTTATAAATACTATCTCTGTTGTGAATTTCAAAAAAATCGTTAGAGCGGTTTTTGAGAGCAATGAAACAAACAAACAATTTTTACTCGTATAAGAAGATAAGATAAGATAAGATATATATATATATATATATTAAAAAGAGAGAATTATATTTGTATGTGATGTTTCTTGAATATCATTTGCATTCAAAATTTTTTGACGTATTCATATTTAAAATAAATAATCCCTATATTCTCTCTCCTCCCCTCCAAATATTATAATATAAAATATTACAAAATCTTTTATATCTGTATATTTTACATTATTCAAATAAATTTTATAATCATTTAAAATAATATATATATATTCTCAATTTTATATTAAAGTTTTAAATTAAAGTATTGAAATATGTTTAAATAAAATTTTAATAAGTTTTAAAGATATTAATAAATTCTCTTTTGAAGTAGATCATTCTCTTTTGACACGACTCTATGACAAAAATTTTTCTGACTTTTGTTAAACCTTTCAGCTTTAATCCGCAGATATTTAACGCTTTTTTGCTTCTTTCTTTTGTCAAATAAAAAAAGAATGGAGATTATTAAATTACGTTTTATCTGTCCTCTTTACTTGAAAAACTTTTTATATTAACAATTTATTTAAAGAAATTTAAAAAGATTGACAAATTTAATTACTATTTGATTATTTGAAAAAAAAAATGTTTATTCATTAATACGTAACACATCCTATATTATTTTTAATGGTTTGGTTTTACTTTATTTTAATTTTGTTTAAATATCTTTTAATAATAATTATTTATCAGTGGTAGATGAGATTCTTATATGAATAAATAAAAACTTAACCCAAAAAATGAAAATATTCTCTTATATACAATGTTTGTTCAATAGAATAGAGGAATTTTGAATTAATTCGAAAAGATTTTATTTATTCATTTTGTTCCCTTCAAAGTAATTCTCGTCAGTTATAATACACTTGTGCCAGCGCTTCTTCCAATCGCCGAAGAAAAAGCTTTTCGGGATGGCCATCAGCTCGTTCTTCGATTCTGACTTTTTCTCATCCATTGTGTCAAAACACTTTCTTTGATTGGTCTCTTCCGTTTTGGGAATTGAAAAAAGTCGCAGGGAGCCAAATCTGGTGAATAGAGTGGTTGAAGCATGTTTACGGTGTTGTTTATGGCCAAAAAATAATGAACAAGCAATGATGTGTGAGCTGGTTCATTATCGTGATGCAGAATCCATCATTTATTTTTACACAATTCCGACTATTTGAGCCGTATTGTTTCACACAATCGTTGCGTAACTTCCTTGTAGTATATTACTTTTTTTTAAGTAAAAAATCAAAGAACACCCAAAAACGTGAATAACTTTTTCAGTTGTCAAAAACAAACTATTAATCTACAATGGCTGATAATTACAACATATGAGAAACTTATGTGTACCAACATAACAAAAAAAAACAACATAATTTCTATAATCGAATATACACAACCCGAGAAAATTTAAAATTCACCTTTTCTTTTGAACATACGTACATTTCAGACGTAATTTTAATTATTTTTATGTAATTTATTTCAACGTAATTCAACATAATAAAGCAATATCATGTGTTAGATTCAAGAAAATTTATCAGAGATCAAAGATATGCGAATAACATTTTTATATTGGTAACTGATGACAAATTAAATGAAGAAACAATAATGTTGTAGCTAAAAGTAAAAACGGATTATGGAGGGGGTGGAAAGGAATATACTCTATAAACCGCTATTGATAATTATGATTAAATTATTTTTATTAATCAAATAAATTCTATGCCAATTGTTCCTTATACTATCACAAATGATTTTGTTTCCCAAAAATAATAGTAGGGTAAAGCATACAGTCGTTGGCCCCCTTAAGCAGTCTTTAATGCATATCTGGGCAAATTGCGGAACAATCTGTGTCAAATTAGGTTTGCAGAACATAGATACTATGAGCATTTTGATGAATCAAAAAAAATCATACGCAACAGTCGTTGGCCCCCTTAAGAATTTCCTAACATTTTTTTTATTTATTCTATTTAATTGCATAATATTGTCAAACAGGACAAACAATAACCAATCGAGGGGTAAAAACAGTCAAATATTGAAATTTTTACATAGACTAAAAAAAAAAATAAAAACTAATATTAATATTTATATTTAAATAATTTTCAATTTGATAATTTATTTTAATTTTAAATTCATTATAACAGTAATAATCCTTTATATATATTATCCAAAGGGATTATTATAATTTAAAAAAAAAAAATTAAAAAAATTTAAATTATTTTTCTAATTTTGAAATTTTGGTTAATGTTGATTTCAATCTTAAATATTTATTATTATATTATAAAATTTATTGATAGCAAAAAAAACAAAATCAAAAAAAAAACAAAATATATCTGGGACTTTCTGTGAATAGGTAGGGTAAAGCATACAGTCGTTGGCCCCCTTAAGCAATTTCTAGCACTCTTTAATGCATATCTGGGTAAATTGCGGAACAATCTGTGTCAAATTAGGTTTGCAGAACATAGATACTAGGAACATTTTGATACATAAAAAAAAAATCATTTTCTCATGACATTTTCAATAAGCACGCAAAAATCCTAAAAAATACAGTTATTCGCCCCCTGTTATAGTTATTGGCCTAAGTATTTTATAGTGATTATACAACATTACAACCATCAATTACATAACTATAGTTAATAGCGCAATTTATAAAATAAAAATCTTTTTTTATTTGTGTTTTAGTGATAGGGGGCCAATGACTGCCTCGGGGCCAACCACTGTATTCTTTACCCTACGAGTAACTATGAGATGTTCGGCTTTAAAATTGTCCAATTAATTGATTCGGTACTCAATTCAATTTGATTGTTACACAAACGAAATGGAACCGATAGAAAAAAAAATGGAAAAATAAATAAATAAAAAATTTTGTTATTCAATAGAAAATAATATAAAATCACAATTTATAACAAAAATCAATTAATTATTGTATGCGATATTTATAAATGATTTATTCATAAAGCTAATTATTTTTGCTTTGTGTAATTCTATAATATCATTATCTCTTCAATAATAAATATCTTTAAATTAGTAGTACTTTATTATTCGATTAGAAATTGTTGGTAATAGGTGGATGGTTATCTCTCTCTCAATTTATTTATTGAGTAGGTAGGACACTCCAGATATCGTATATTAGAATGTGTCCTATAATCTATGATTATTGGATATTTATCTCTTGGTGTAAATTTAATTTTCAGCAGATGTTGTAACCAATGTTCATGTATACAGTAAGCACCACGTGGCACCATACCAAGAATTTTACAAATATGATTTCACATTTAAAATTTAATTCTTTCTTGGGGATAACAATAAAAAAATCTGGAGTGTTTCCACTCGACTATCCCGCAAATTTGAATTGGATAATTAAGTTCATTTTCTATATTTGAAAATTAATTAAAATTTTATTCTATCCGACCATAGGATTTAAGAGGTTTTTAACATAATTTTCATAACATTTTCTTGAAATAAGAAGACTTTTTAACTTAATACTAATTTTTATGAGTTGCGCAAATTTATGAAATAGCATTTGTTTTCAACTGCTTTTAGCTGCATTTAACTTTTATCATAGTTTTGATAAATAAAGACATTACCAGGTACTCGACAGGGACGTAACAATTGATGTACCCATTACATCTCTTATATGAGATGTTTAATGTGTATATAATTACATATACGAGTATTTATATGGATAGTTATGATAATTTGAATATGGATTAAACAGGGATATTATTATAATAGTATACACATTTATATTACCATTATTATATTAAATTAACTTCCTTTAATACTTTGAAAAAAAAAGTCGAGAAATTTAATTTTAAACAGCTTCTGAGACAGAAGACCTCAAAACGCGCCAGCGCGTATTTGGCTATTTGTTGATGTCACCACGGCACTTGCTGGCGCGTGATTGACAGTTACTTGTTAACATATTTAAAAAATTAATTACGATACTTTCAGCGATTCAATCAAGCTGAAATTCTATATATAGTAGTTTTATACAATTTTTAATCATGTGAAAAACTATCAAACATATATCTTTATTTTTATGGTCAGTTTAGAGGAAAATAAATGAAAATGTGTGTGTGTGTGAGGCAGGTAATGATCCTCTTCCTGATGAGCTACATTTCTCCAAAGTTGATACAAAACTACAAATTTTGAATAAAGCACGTGTACCAAATTTCATTATTCTAGCTTAAACAATGAGCACTTCAAACATGTCATGAAAATTTTTTGGGTCCATGAGATGTTTGAAGTAAGCCTGAGGTGGAATGGGCACATGGTGGCAGTTATGGTGGTAAAAACAGCCGTGAATCTTGTAGTGTTAAGCCGAAGACCGCAAGGGTTGACCCAAAATGAATTGATCCCGTCTTAAAACTTGAGTCCTACTAACAACAGGTCTCCCAACTGACGATGTCAACAACAGAGAAGGTTGACATCGGATAATATAAAAATCCGACATTGCACTAAATGAAAAACTTATAGGCTTAGAAAAGAGATAAGATTTAAAACTTAACTTCTTATGTTGATTTCTATTTACCCAAAATTTTTGTCATTACATTTGCAGGACACTCGGGATACCCTTAATGAAAATAAAATTTTACCAAACATTTTTTTGACTATTTAAATATTTATTGAATGAAACGCAATTGTATATATATAATTTTTAGTAAATCATAATACCTTTATACAAAATAATATTTAAAAAAAAAATTTATATTTAATTTCTTTTTCTCAATAAATTATACTTATTTTATAATCATTTTATATTATCATTTTTTTAGAAGAAATGTTTTGTGGGATGAAGATTGAAACAATAAAAAAAATCCAAATGGACTAATTTACCTCCATTTTATTCGTCCCAATTTAAATATATATATATAAATGCGTTATCAAGTTAATTTTCATTAATTTTGATAATAAATCAAAGACTAATAACAACCTACAAGTTGGTTTTTAATTACAGTTATTTTTTTATTTTAATAAATTATCTTACTGACAGTTTTTCTTTTACATAGGCTTATACAGCATAGTTTTATCATTTTTTTCCTTTCACTTGATTTATATATCCTTCAAGAAAATATTTAATTTATTAAAATTAAAAAGTATTTTGGAATATTACGTATTGAAAGCAAAAATTTCTATCAATATTGACAGCTATATTATTCTAATCTTTCCTCTCTTTTAATCTATAAATTCTCCAACAAATTACCCCACATTTATCAACTTTCATCTATTGTCTAGGATTTACAAAAAAATTTACTAATTTATATATATATACAGTGAACGCTCTATATAAACAACTCATTTGAACCAATTTCAATAAAAATGTTTCTTATTGGGAAAAGTTGCTTATAGGAAAAAATTGAATTTAAAACACCAAAATATTAATTAAGTAATTAATTAATTAACAGAAACTAATAGAAATTTTAGTAACTATTCTAATTAACAGAAATTAACTTCAATACTAGGCAGCACAAAACACAATCATATTTCATTAACAGAATTTTTTACAATTTGAGGTTATATTGTTGTGAAGAACTGTCAACTCAAATAATTAGTTTTTTAAAAAATAAGTTGCTTATACAGAACAGTTGGATTAAAAAAAGTTGCTTGTATAGAGGTTGCTTATATAGAGCGTTCAATGTATATTTAACTATGAAAAATTGATCTTTTAGGAGATTTCTGTAAAGTGACAAAAAGAAGAGCCTAAATTCGACAAAGAACTTCTTTTTTTTAATTTAATTAAATAGAAAATCTAATAGATATTTAAGTCTTTAATGATGGTATGTTGGTAGATTAAATAATCGCCTTGGAGATCGCCTATAACTAATAGTATTAAGTTGCAGGGCTCTAGGGGGATCCTGTTTTATTTTCACTTGTTTTCGTTTATGGTTGAACTCCATTAATGCTCTTAATGTGAAAAAATAGAGGATTTCGATGAACCACATGAAGCTGAAGCCAAAGAACAAACTCAGGATACCTCCGTAGGAACCTAAAAGTCCAGAACCAACAAAGATCTAAATAAACTTATAACAACATTAATTATTGCCGGTTCTATATTTGACAACATTGAAAGAAAACATTTCAATCCAACCTTTTAAATTTAAATTTAGTAATTTTTTTTTATTACTTTCAGTTGTTATAAAATCAATTTTAACATATATTTTCTTTTTCTTTACAAAATACTTTTTTTAAATATTTTATTATTTAACATATATATATTATATATTTACATATAAACCACTGTTTTTTTTATTTAAAAGAATTAAAAAAAATGTAAGAAAAAAAGAATGAACTAAAACTTCTTTACTTCTCATTATTTAATCGATTCGTTAAATTTAAAAAATCAGATGCTGTCATATCTGATGAATATTGAGCTTGTGGAATAGTATTTATTTGATTTTTAGCCAAAAATTCATGAATCCTTATTATAGTGTATCCTTATGAAGACTTATCGTAATGTAACATCAGTAATTTGTTTTGTTACAAATTTGGACGTTTTTTCGACTAATATCAAACAAACGACGTATAACGAGTAAATAATTTTTTTTGTAATGTTTTCTTCATTGGGGATGTGGAAGGTTCATTTTCAACTGTATTTTACCATTACTAAAATTATTGCACCACTTGTAAACATAATTTTACTATAATTTCTAACAAGAACAAACTAAATCATATGAAACTTCAAGAAAAAAAATCATACTAAATTAAAAACAAATCATTGTAATGATAGCGGATTTTTAAAATAAAAATCAATTAACGTTTTTATCATACTAATATCAATATGTTATATATACGATGGTTTGATCAAAAGAAAAAATGAATTTTGAATTATTTGTAAAAGTATTTATTTATTCATCAATATCCATTTTGTCCTCTTCAAAGTAATTCCTCTCAGATATAATGCACTTATACTAGCGCTTCTTCCAATCGTCGAAGTACTTCTGAATTGCGCTTTTCGGTATGGCCATCAGCTCGTTCTTCGATTCCGACTTTATCTCAACCATTGTTCAAGATGCTTTCCTTTCAATTGTCTCTTCAGTTGTGGGAATAGGAAAAAGTCGCAGGGAGCCAAATCTGGTGAATACGGTGATTGAGGCATGATTACGGTGTTGTTTTTGGCTTAAAAAATCACGAACAAGCAATGATAAGTGAGTTGGTCCATTATCCATGATTTGTTTTTCCACAATTGCTTCAAGCAAACGTTGCATAACTTTTTTGTAGTATTCTTTATTAAATGTAGAACGTGTTAGCAAGAACAAATGATGCACCACGCCATTGTAATCGAAGAAAACAGTGAGCACAACCTTCACATTTGATCGAACATGGCGTGCTTTTTTAAAGCGCTTGAATTAATTATAAACATGAGACAAAGTTGAGTCACCGAATGCGACAGTCAACTTTTTAAATTGGAGCACTTTATTCCATTTTTAACGTAAAATTTTATACAGATTCTTTGATCCATTTTTTTTAAGTAAAATTCAAAGAACACCCAAAAACGTGACTAACTTTTTCAGTTGTCAAAAACAAACTACTAATCTACATTAGCTGATAATGACAACATATGAGAAACATATGTGTACCAACATAACAAAAAAATATCCATATTCGAATGTACACAGCCCGAGAAAATTCAAAATTCACCTTTTCTTTTGAACATACCTCTTATATTATAAGATAATTTGTGTTTAACTCATTTTTTTATGAATTAAGAAAATTGTTTTTTAAAGACCATGATATTATATATGAATCTTTTCTTATTTTATATATAATAAAAATACTCTCTGGTAAAAATATAATATTTTTGATAGTGAAATTAATTTAATAATTAAATATAAACTATTAAAGTAAAAAAAGAGTTTCGCACAAGTATAAAATTAATAAATGAAGTCGAATGAATAAATACTTACCTAACATTTGATAGTAGGTGGTTGAAACCGCAATCCGATATCTAGTGCTTACCAAATCACGATATGATATATTAATGATACTATGATTTGTAAATTCCGCCCGGGATCTGAAATTGAAAATTTTTAAATTAGGATTCGATAATCAAAATAAATAAAATCAAATAATTATGTGAAAATTAATAAGAATATTGAGAATTGATGAAATTAAAGTGAATTTTTGTTTATCATTTACAACAAAAAAGAAAAACAAAACAGATATGGATATAACATAAATATTTTTATTTTTATTTTATTTATAATATATAAGTAGGAGCTGGCTTTGACGTCATGAAGGTCTGGATGACGTCATATAATTTAAAATTAAGAAAAAACTAATGAAGATGATTTTCCCCGAGGATAAAACCATACAAAGTGCATGAATCGTGGAGATATGTAAAAAAAATCCCACATGTGAAAGTCCATTAAAAAGATAAATAAAAATGAGCTGTGGCCAGGCACAAAACCGACCAACGATTTAAAAATAATTAAAAACAAAATTACATATATATATATATATATATATGTTTCTATTTCACCAGTTAGTTTAATGTAATTAAAAATATCCGACAATGAATATAAAATTAATACTTTGTAAACTACCACTTCTGGTTTCCGGATATACACCAAAAGTTGACGAATTCATGCTACTGATGCATTAAGTAAATATAACAAATTTTATCAAAATCCGTAGAGCCGTTCAAGATGTACACGTCTATACAGACACACAATGGACAGACGGACAGACATGCTAAAAATACTTGTTACTGTTAAAAAATTGCATAATTCGTGGAGATATGTAAAAATCTCCACATGTGAAAATTGGTGTGAAAACAATACCTCCCTTACTATAAAAAGGTTAATTAAACACCATTAGAATTTGATTGACAAAAAATCCAAAGAATATAGATTCCAGTTAAAATAATATAAAAGAAAAAAAAAATTCGAAAACCGTCAGACATGCCAGTAAACGTTAAGAATATTTTTTTTTTGTATATGAAAAGAAATTTAATAAAAAAAAATTTAATTAATGAAAATGTTATGAATAAAATCAGAGTCAAATAGAATATAAAAATGGCTCATCATATAAGTATTTTAACCAAATTTCATACCTTAAGCTTCTATTAATATTCAAATAGAATTTCATCTTGAAGACATTTTAAAATTATATTTTATTTTATATCTGAATACTTTTTTAGTGTAACTCTATATTTATTAATGATTAATTCATATTTATTAAATTAACTAAATTTCCATGTTCCTCAATAAATATTTCGAATCTATTTTAAGGCATTGAACACTCAACTTGATTGCTGGTATTTTATGTTTACTGTTTTTTTTTTGCTTTAACCCGATACTATCAGGTTTTTTACTACCTTGATCCCACAATCATACAATCAATAATGTTTATTTATAGGATTCTAGCTTAAATTGTCGACATTGTTTTTTATATATATTGAATTTACTCCATTAGATAGTTTTTTAAATCACTAAGTTGAAAAAATAATTGAAATCTCTAAAGATTGCTAAATATTAATGAATTAATAAATTCAAGATGCAAAATAGTGCAAGTTTTTTTCTTATATAAGTATAACATAAGTATAACATTTAAATTAAATTATAATTTGGTAATAAATGTTTGGTTATGAATGGATCCATCCTATGATTTTAAATCTTAAATCTGTGATATAAACAGGTAAAGTATAAAAAAAATCATTTTATTTAGAGTGTTAAAATTTTACTAAAATGCAAAATTTTCTTATCTTCCCTCCTCTCTCTTTCTCTCTCCAGTACCTTTTGGAAACAAATAAATTAATATAGAATTATATTTATGATTATATTATGATAATATTCTGAGAAATAATCATTTCAAGATTGATTTGTAGTGATTTTTTTCATTAATTCACCTGAATTTCATTTCATTTGTATTTAAACCCTTCAACATAAAACTATTTATTGTTTTCTTTAATTATTTATATAATACATATATTCTAATACTTAAAATTTTTAAAAGTCATTTTTATTTTAAATATCACATTTTTCAAGTTCTTGTTTTAATTTGGATTATCTATTTTCTTTATATAACAAAATTCAAAAAACAAACAAACAAATAAACTTACTAATAGATTGAAATTAATTAATAATTAACATAAATTTCAAAGAATTTTTATTTTTAAGTTAAATTTAAAATAATATAAATATAAAATAATTTTATAAAATAACGTTTTTCTCATGGACTAAAAAGAATAAAATAATTTTTCTATAAACCTGACAAAGTTTATGGATGAATTGCTTCATATTCAACGACAAACGTTAGGGGCATTTAGTTTTATTTCTTCATATGAAAAATCAAGTCAAATTTTTGTAATAATAAAAATTTTATTAAACACTTAAACTGACAATTTTTTTTTATTAAGCAATAAAATTGTTAGATTAAGAGCTAAGAAATTAATCTTTTATTATTTTTCAATGTAAAATATACTTAGTTATATCAAAGTATGTATCAAAAGTTAAAAGAAGTTTTATTAAATTTACATATTATTAATCAAATCCAAAATGGTTGATTATATATTATTAGAAGATATAGTGTTACTTGTTAATGAAGTGTTTTAGTGTGGTATGTATGAATTATTGCTCTATAATGTAAGTAAATTGCATAGAAAGCAAATGAAAACTAAAAGCGCTCAACGTTTTTAGTTGAATATGAAGCAATTCATCCATAAACTTTGTCAGGATTATAGAAAAGTTATTTTATTCTTTTTAGTCCATGAGAAAAACGTTATTTTATAAAATTATTTTATATTTATATTATTTTATTCTTTTCAGTGCAATTTTAATATGATAAATTTATTAAATATAACAAGAGAAATAGAAAAGATGAAGTTATACGAAAATTTAAAAATTGAATAAAACAAAAAAATATATTAATCTTCTAAAATTGATTTTATGTAAGTAAATGTTATTATTGAATAATAATTATTATATTATATTTATAAATAAATAATTTTTATTAATATAAGATTTTATAAATATATATAGGATTTTGTAGTCATATTGTCTTCATAAAAAAAGGTTAAATTTTATTCCTTTGTTTAATTTTCTCTCCGGGACATATATAAAATTAGCTGGAGTGTCTCCACTCGACTATCTCGCAATTTGAATTGGATTAAATAACATAATATATTATATTTAAATTAAATTTAATTAATTATAAATTATAAATAATAAATAATAAATATTAAACCAGCGCATGTTTGGCTTTTTGTTGATGGCACAACGTCACGTGTTGGCGCGTGAGATTTGCAGTGTTAAAAAATTAATTCTGGTAATTTCAGCGAATCAATCAAGCTGAAATTCTATATATAGCAGTTTTATACAATTATTAATCATGTGAAAAATTATCAAACATATATCTTTATTTTTACGGTCACTTTAGAGGAAAAAAAATCAAAACGTTGTAGGTAATGACCCTCTTCCGGTTGAGCTACATTTCTCAAAAGTTGATAGAAAACTATGAATTTTGAATAATGTCCATGTACCAAATTTCATCATTCTAGCTCAAACCGTTTTTGCGTAATCTTGCCTACATACATACACACACACATACACACACACACACATACACACACACACACACACACACACACAGACATTTTTCTCAACCTTAGTGAAAATGATTCAGGAACCTTCAAAACGTATAAAAACATCAAAATCTCAACATCGAAAATTTTCGTGATCGCAATACTATCTCTGGCGAGATAGTAAAAAGGACCTTTTCTCTAAGCCATTTGACGGGAAAACTCCCCCTACTTCATTGACTCTAGTGCTGTTTAATAAGAATTCATCATTAATTTTAATGCTATAATATAATCTTAATTTCAGTCAAAATGAAAATCGATCCTGAAATCAATATTTATGCTTCAGAATCCGTTGAAAAAAAAATAATCGGAGCAATACAAAAGGAGTTAGTTACTACAAATAATTAATCGCTAATTATATTAAAACTAATGAATTATAATTCAATTATGTTTCTTTTATACCTTCTAGGGATCCATTGAAATATCTATAAAAATTTTCAAAAGTCTATCCCAATTTAAAGATGATGAAAAATCGATATCAATTTGTCAAAAGAGCGAACAGACAGACAGAGAGACAGACGACAAATGAAGTTAAGAAAAACGTTATAAAAAAATGTTAAATAACATTTTATCAAATATAATTAATTTAACAATTATTAAAATATAATTGTTTTAATATTTTTTAGAAATAAATTTGAAGAAAAAATTTATTTTTTAATAATATTAAATAAAGAGGATAATAATATACGTATATTGTTTAGTATAGCCGTATAGTCGGAAGTGAGCAGTCAGTCAATCAGTATTAATTCGTATCCGATGATATGAGAGTTCGAGATTGTATTATCGGATTGTGAGGTAACCCTTCCCTCATCCCAATCAGCCCGGGGGAGAGTAAATGTCATCTGTCAGCTCATGTATTAATTTCGCCAATTGGAAACTAATTGTAAGGGCGTTCATTGCCAGACTCCGAGTTTTGTTCTTTACTCGAAATCAACGTTTGACCTCATTTGCGAATATGGCTCCCCTTTACATTTGATCCCTTCATTTAATGTTACTACCCCTTGGGGTTGATTACTTGATGGGTGGGTCACCTGGCCCTCTAATCTTCAGGCAATATACTAGTATAGTTAGTACTTTCTCAAATTAATTAATATTGTTATTTCCATTTATGAGAATAAAAATATACGAAATATTTATTTATTTTTTTTATATTTAATCAAATATACACCTACAAATATAAACAAGGAGAGATAAACATTTATTGACTTTTTTCTTTTATTAAAGGTAAAAAATTGATACGATAATTGGTAAGGTGACCATATTTTGAAAACATCAAATCAGGACATTTTACCTTTTTTTTAGAACCAAATTGAAAAAAAATTTGGAAAAAATTCGGAAATGTTCAAAAGCTTCGTCCAGAAAAACGTGTTCCCTTTTTTTTATTTTTTTTAGAAGGAAATTGAAAAAAATTGACGAAATGTCCTAAATATTTCAAAAAACGGGACAGATATCAAAAAGAAGGACAGTTAGGAGGACACTTACAAATTAAGGACTGTCCTCCCTAAAGGAGGACGGTTGGTTACCTTATAATTGGAGATGTGAATAATAAAAATTGAGAATAGAATCATTCTCTATGAAACCACCAAATTACATATTATTATATAATATAAATATAAACTTAATCCATTGTCTTCCAGATTCTTTGATGGCATACCTTCAAATACAAATTGATTTAATTACTACATCTTGGCAAATGTTGCTCATTGAAGTATATTTCATTTGAATTTATCAAACATACAACTTAACTGATTATAATGACCAAATAATTATTTACATTTAATAAAAACAAAATCATGCTAAAATCGTTTAATATTTGTTGTTATTTTTTCATTTCAAATTAACTTTGGTATTGTAAGACGAATGACAATTTACTAGGACATAAAAAAAAATCTGGAGTTTCTCCATTCGACTATCTCGCAAATTTGAATTTGATTAATTAACCTATATTATATTTAAATTAAATTTAATTAATTAAATTATAAATTATAAAATTAATCAATAATATTTATTAAACCAGCGCGTGATTGGCTCTTTGTTGATGGCACCACGTCACGTGCTGGCGCGTGATTTGCAGGGTTAAAAAATTAATTCCGGTACTTTCAATTCAATCAAGCTGAAATTCTATATATAGCAGTTTTATACAATTTTTAATCGTGATAAAAACTATCAAACATATATCTTGATTTTTACGGGCACTTTAGAGGAAAAACAATCAAAACGTGGTAAGTAATGACTCTCTTCCTGTTGAGCTGCATTTCTCAAAAGTTGATAGAAAACTACGAATTTTGTATAATGCCCCCGTATACCAAATTTAATTATTTTAACTCAAACCGTTTTTGCGTAATCTTGTCTACATACATACATTACATATACACACACACACACACAGATACATACATAGACAGATATTTTTCTCAACCTTAATGAAAATGACTCAGGAACCTTCAAAACGTATAAAAACATCAAAATCTTGACATCGAAAATTTTCTGACGAGATAGTAAAAACACTTAAATTTGTAGATAATATATAATAATAATAATAATAAGAGATTGAGAAACATTTAATAAATAAAAATTTCTTGATTTTCTATTATATACTACTGCCTTATTTATAAAAAAATACAATAAACAAATTAATATAAAATTCAATAAACATTTTCCACAGATATTCAATTTCAAGAAGATTTTTTTATCAAGAAACATCAACATTCAAGTGAATTTTTTAGAATTTTTTAAAAATTTAACGAAACTTGAAATCAAATACTTACCTTGGATGATCTTCATAAATACCACCTGCATTACGTTATTATACTCTTCTCGCGCTCCTCTTAGGTATCGTCCTCTCTGTCGATGTATATATATTCATTTTTTTTCGATATTGATAATCGAATCTTGTCTTCATTTCCATATTTTAATCGATGTTATCCAATATTTTTACCCTCATAATTACACAAGTCGTCCAAGATAATAAAATGTAAATAAATATAACATTTCATTGATAGTTTTCATTCAAGTTATCTTCCTATTAACGCATTTAAACTTTCTATGTCAAAACTATAAGATTCATTCCCACCCCCTGATCATCTACGACACAAATAAATAATAATAATCGTTTAGTGATATACACAAAAAAGCGTTTTTCTCTTTCCTTAGAAATTTTTTAAAATAGGGCAAAAGACACCAGTGTATGATAATTGGATAAAAATCCTTCCAATATAAGGCACAAATATATTTTTGGCATATTGTGCCCATATTATTGGAGGTTTTTAAAAATAAGAAAATAAAAACTGAAATCTGGTAAGTTTATGAGCAGTTATAAACAATCAATATTCTAAAGGTGCATTCATAAGGATTTATGACTTCACATCGTATTTTTTTTCACTTGATTCGTTTGAAATCTGCACATATCTATAGGCTATCCTAGTGTTTCCCAAAGTGTGGGTCGCGACCCGGATACCTGGTCGCAGAAAGATTTTACCGGGTTGCGAAAATTTTTTAGAAGTTCTTCTAAATTTTTTACATCATTAGAAACTTGATTTTTATTGAAAAATAAAATTTGTGTTCTAAATAAATGTTTTTTTTTTTAATGAAGTGGGTCGCGACAAATTTTAAGACCTCGAACCGGGTCGCGGTCAAAAAGTTTGGGAAACTCTGGGTTATGCTATTCGTTTAATTATGCTCCAATATTTTGTTTAACCCTCATTTTGAGAAGTAAAGTAATTTATTCACATTGTCATCTTTACTGGATCGCAAAAACTGAAAAACTTCAGTGTTTGACAGTTTCATTTATTTCTCAAAAACAAAATTATTTTAGAACTTTAGAAATTGCAGATAATGTAACGACACATTTTCCAAAGAGAAGGTAACATCTAATTCTCTTAATTGATCCTTGAGAAGGGGAGACAAAGAGTTATAAACTAGTGACCGATGGAAATTTATTTCTGTACGTATGTTTGCAAAAGTGAAGAATTCATATGAAGAAATATAATTTTTTTCCTCTCAAAAACAGTCTTGGAAAAAATTGGTCAGAATTAGAAGAAGAAGAAGTGTCGGTGTCTTGGATGGCACTTGTCAGACGACTTTACAAATGCCTCTTATTCGTTGAACCTAAAACTATTTTTTAGAAAGAACATAAAGCAATTTTGAAGGAGCAGTCCGTCAGAAAATGAAGTTCAAAGTGACCAAAAGTTAGAAGTGTCATACACTGGTGCCTTTACCCTACCCACCTCCTTTATTTATATTTAAAGATTGTACTGACAGCTCTCCTTGAAACATTGTTTCTAGTTGGAAAGTTAACCAGAAACTTTTTCTTTAACAATGAACTGGAAATTAATAATAAAATCAATAGGTTAAAGGTAAGTTATTAAAAACATACGGTTTTAAGTTTGATGATGACGTAATTGTCGAAATAATCCTAAAGTTTAATAAAAATTTATCTTGAAACTTATAATCTTGTGTTTTTAATAACTTAACTTGAACATATTGTTTTTATTATTAATTTTCAAAGTTACATTTATAAATTAAAATTTGTTAAAATTTTTTTTTCAGGTTATATTTACAACTGTCTTTATATATGTTTAATTACGTAGAGAATCCAAATATATCTTTAGAATTTTTGATTTCTGTCTGTTTATATGTTCAGGAAGGTTATAAGTTGAATTTTTGAGAGTGTTGGACTGATGCAACTCTGGACAGGAATGGTTAATGGTTGGAGGAATGTGGTTGCTGCACCCATGAACTTAACTTAAGTTTCTCCTAAGGGACGAGGACAACGATGTTATTTAAATATTAATAAAAGTGAAATACCCATAGAACAAACAAATAAATCAATTAATTTAAATTAGTTTTAATAAATATTTACATATTAAATTTAGTTAAAGTATGATAAAACGTTAAAAAATTTAGTTTTAATACAAAAAATCTATATTCAAGTCCACTATTCATCACATTTCAATAAATATTATTCATCAAATTGTAATAAAATGTAAATTAGGAAGTCTTTTGTATTCCTTTATAATTTAATTTAATATTGTTTAATGAGCAAATTAAATAAATAAAAAAAAAAGAAATCAAAATAAAATAAAGGTTTTAATATAATGATTGAAATAAAATAAATGAAAAGCTATTACCTAAACCAGTGATTCTCAACCTTTTTTTTACCGCGGCACACTTTTAACGGTTTAAAAATTCGGAGGCACACAAAGAAAAAGATAAGTGTAAAAGTTATTTAGTTATCTATAATAGACTGTGTATTATAGTTTATGATAATAATCACGGGTCGACAACCTTTTTCAATAATCGGGCACATTTCTGAAATAAATAATAATAATAATGGGTGTGGGCACACTTGGTGATACTTAGAGCCATATCGAAAAATCGAAAATGTTTATGAGCCTGATCGCAAAAACATTTTATCTTTTTTTTACATACATATAAAATAAATAAGTACTTTTACTTAAATTGAACTTTACATTTGTAAAATTTGGCGGCATATTTTGCAAAAAAAAGTGCTGCGGCACAGTGGTTGAGAATTACTGACCTAGACTTTCAACAAAATCACTACAAAATGAAATGAAATGTCAAATGAAAATAAAATTTATGAAGCATAATGATTATTTATGAAATTATTTAATTATAAGTGAGATATTTATATTAAATCTTTGAAATTATGTGTTTTCTTTTGATATTTTTTCTGTTTATCTGTTTTATAAATAATATCATATTTTTTTAATAAAAAAGAGAGAATCATTTAATTTTTTTTTAAAAAAAAATATCTCTCGGTTCTCATAATTTTTTTTTTATATATAGTATGTATTTATTCAAAAAGTCATTTGATCTTTCTTTTCTTAAATTGACAAGAGATAGCTAGCTCGCTTTTTGGGACTTATCCTCTTTCAAATACATTTTCAACTTGTAACTTATATATAACTTGTCACTATAGATTTTTTTATTTATTTGTCTCTCTCTGCTCCTATCTATCTATCTAAATCCACCTACTCATATTCTCTATTATTATTATTATTATATTATTTATACTTTTTATCTTAAATTATTAATTCTGGAATATTTCCCTCAGACTGAACATTGATAAAAAAAAATTTTGCTCGTAAATTAAATCATCCCAAAAAATAAATCTTTTATACAGGGCATAAAATGAGTTTTTCTAGAAATTATTTCCAAATCCTGACAACAACAACCTATTTGATTTCAGATTTTCAATCCATTTATAGATTTGGAGTTATCTATATTGGTAAATAAGAGGAAAAAGAATTCGATCAAAATTTCGATTTATTCATATTACTATTCCATTATTCATGTACCTATAGGATTACTATAAAAAATTTCTAAAGGAAATTTACTAATGTAATTGTAATTTTGAGAAAGTTCATATAATAATACGTTCGAATTGGAAAATAGACAAAAATACATAGTAACTAACTGGGGAATGAAGATTTCGGTAATTCTTTACAAAACGGGAAGTTTCAGTGATTTGGATGAAACTTTGCCAGTGGATTCCTTTTTTAATTCCAAAGAAACTTTCTTATGCAATATTTCTCGGTCTCTTTTTGTTCACAAGATAAAAATTATTTAATTTGAATGCCTAGCCATTTAATTTTATTGACTTATTCACTAATTTTAAGTTTTTTTTCAGTTCGGTTTAGATATATGAAAATTAAATAACTAAATAATTATTCTATATCTAAACCGAACAAAAAAAAACTCAGAAAATTAATAAATTAAATCTGCTGGCTAAATGAATAAAACGTGGTAGCTAAATAGAATGTAAATGGATTTATATGCAAATTTTAATAATTTTTATCTCGTAAACTAGAAGAGACCGAAAAATATTGCATAAAGAAAGTATCTTTGGAATTAAAAAAGGAATCCACTGGCAAAGTTTCATCCAAATCCCTTTTTGTTAACAATTACCAAGATTCCTTGTTCTTTGCTCTTAGGTTCAAAAATCATTTATTCATTACTTTAAAAAAAACATGCCCTTTACCCTTTTATTACTCTTTTTCATAAATTAATTTCTCTCTTATTTATTAATTCAAAAAAAATCTATTTTATTCGAATTATAATGAGAATATAAAATAAATAAATCATTATACTTGAAGAATAAATATACTCATATATATAATTTGTCACTCTTCCGCCCTATTCCGAGTATTTTATTGATAATTGATATTGATTTATACATAATATAGTAAGTGTATCTGTGAAGTTCACCCATTTCAATTGATAATATATTTTTTGTTTTTTAATTAATGAATAGATATTTAGTATAATTTTTTTCGCTTTAAAATATCATTAATATTGGTAGGAAATGTAAAAGTATTTTATTTATTTAAAAATGTTGTATTAATTGAATTGAATTTTCATACATGTTGAAACAATTTAAAAAAAATTAGTGTATGTATTTCTGTAGAATATTTAATTTGTAGCCAAGCGACTAACATAAAAAAAAATACGTAATGGATTTGACTTGCTATTAATATGACGAGTAATAATCCATCATGCATCATGAATCAATATCAAAAGACTAAATTCCTTAAATTATCAATTATCCTTTTGACATTAATTATTTATTAATATCTATACAAATTTAATGAATGAATTATCAGATCATAAATTATAAATTTTCATAAATTTTAGATAACAAATACTTTAGAAAAAAATTGATTCCAAACAAAAAATCTACATAGCCATACAAAGTTTGAAATTAGCGAATATTTGAAATTCTCTTAATTCTTGTGCAAGAAACAAATGTATATTATATTATAATATAAATAATATGGAGATGTCATATGCATATCAAATCAAATTAATTAATATTATAAATGTATTTATTAAAGCTTTTGTGGTTATTTTGAGAATTATTAAGGGAACTTTTATTAAAATACCACATTGTGAATTATTTATTAAATTAAAATTATTTATTAAATTAAAATAATTCATACAAACAATGTGGTCTTTTAATAAAAATTCCCTTAATAATATTATAAATGTTTTATAAATTTATGTAATTCTAATGGATTGAATTGATAAAAACTACAGATGAAATTTTAATTAATTTTTAATGAGACTTTAAAATGTGAAGCTCTAGATTAGTATTTGTAGTGAATGCGAATAAAGATAATAAAAAAACAACTCTAAAAACAATTACAATTCACAACAACAAGTAACATCATCGATGTTCAATCATTCCCGAACAAATGGTCATGATTTCAGAAAAGAAACAAAAAAGAGAGCCAAAATAGCTCAAACAAATTCAACAAATGATTTCTTATTTCTAAATTAAGAAATCCATATTTTCAAGTGTATTTGAATATATATTTGTGTAAGTATCGTAAATGGAAATTGAAATTCATTAATATTTTAAGAATTTAATGATGGTAGGAAAATGTTGGGAAATTTAATAATTGCCTTCTGGGACGTGTAAATCGAATATTGTTGAGGTTGAATTTTTCAAAATTATTCTTTTCTGTTTTCATTTGTTTTCGTTTATTGATGGACACTAGGAACAGTCGTAAGGTGAAAAAGTAGAGGAGTTCGATGAACCACATGAAGCTGAAGCCAAGAAATAAACTCAGGATACCTCCGTAGTCACCTAAAAAGTTCAGAAGTAACGATCTATTAACTTACATTGATGATAAACCATAAACCTCTCTCTGTCAAAAACAAGTGATTTTTTTTTTTTTTTTTTTTTTCACCAACTTCAATTCCTCGTCCCTTTAATCACGATTCTTCATTTGCTTAACTTCCTTTGTATAATTTCTGTTTGCAGTAATTATATTGAATTCCTTAAAGCTGGAATTTATTATATTGAACCCAACTTTTATATTAGTTAAAATCTACATGTATTTCTTATCTTATCATTTTCCTTCGTTAATCATTTCTAAATTTACATTTTATTTCAAAAAACTACAAACATCATCCAATATAATTATATCTTCTTAAATTCACTCACCGTTAAGTGCGATTAAATAGTAGAACAAATTTAATTCAGAAACACAAATACAAAGACAATGCTTACCACTTAAATAAACAAATAAGATTTTGATAATATAATAATTTAAAAAAAAAACAATAATAGATGAATTTGAAAACTTACCCAACATTTGATAATAGGTAGTGGCAACAGAAATCCGATTTCTAGTACCTACTAAATCGCGATATGATATATGAATAATGCTATGATTTGTTAAAGGTATCCGGGAACTGAAATTTAAATTTCAAATTAGCATCTGATAGCCAAGATAGAAGAGAAATCATGTATTTGGTAGCGAGATTATCTGAATGTCAAAATTTCATATCTTAACAAAGGATGATAGCCCAAGATTCGCTCATACGAAAAATCAACCACATGACAGATATATATATATCTATATATATATATCCATTTCATTTAAATATATTTAAAATATAAACCAAAAATATTGAACAACACTATATACAATTGGAATATAAATTGGTTAATAATTAATGCTTAATTTAAAAAATAATAATAATAATAATAAAATAATAATAATAATAAAATTAATAGATACATTTCTCTTTGAAAAATTCATACTTTCGATTAATTAGTTATTATTACCTAAAAATAGTATCATCATTGATATATATAAATCTTTACTGATTAAAAATTTGAGTTTAAAACAATTTATCTAGCTCTATAGAAAATTAATCTTTAATATTAAATAATATAGAAGAGAATATGAAATATGTAAAAACTTTAACTAAATGGTCTAGCTCAGAGGTTCCCAAACTTTTCTGGTTTGCGGCTCCCTAAATAAACGGATTTTTTCCGAGGCACCCTTAATACATCCGATTTTTATATAAATGTTTACTCTCTTGAAAAATTGGAAAACTTTTCTTCCCTCCATCGGAAATGTTTCAGAGCATCATAAAATCATCTATCCTTTTTTTTTAGAACCGTATTGACAAAAATTTAAAAATAATGTTCAAATGTTTCCCCTCAAAATCATCTTACCTTTTTTTAGAACCAAAAATTTCAAGTATTAGAAAAAATTTTCCGCGGCTCCTTGGAGAGCCGCGGCTCACGTTTTGGGAATCACTGTTCTAGCCAATTTCTAAAATTACCTAAAAATAATTTCATCTTTTTAATAAGAAATTATTTCTTTTAAATTATACTAAAAGAATAAAAGATGGAAAATTGTATTATTAAATTATTGATCAATATTTTTTAATAATTAATAAAATATTGAATTTTATTGAGAAACTTTTTGATTGTAACAGCTCCAAGCGCGTTTTAAATTTCTTTATTTTATTTTGTTAATAATGTTAATATAACTTTCAGAAAAGAATATCGATTATATTTGAATTATTTGAATTAATTTTGATTTAATTTGAAACAATATTTTTTCTTTATATATATCAATATTTCAAACAGAGTGGGTTGAATATCAAAGGATTTTAATTACAGATAAATATTACTCTAATTAAACAGATGGGCCCCCTCTAAATGCAATTAACATCAACGAAACCCGATTTAATGTACATATATATTCAAAAAAAAAAAGAAAAATGAAAAATACTTTGAAAAAAAAATACGTTTAAATATTAAAAGAATGTTAATTTTCGTTTATAATTAAAATTCTAATTACACTCCCTTACATTCATTGAATATTAACTAAAAATGACTAAAATGCCCTAAAAATATTTTTTCCCTTTAATTTTATACTAACATTTTTGTTTATTTGTTTGGATTCAAACGTAAAAGATATTATATTGTCTACGTAACAATAAATCAAATCCTCTTCTATTCAAAATTTTATAAATAAATGGAATTCGCCATTATATAAAATTTTTGTATAATTGGAATGAATTTGACATTTTAATTTAATAAAAATGAAAATTTATTCAAGTAATTTTTATTATATATATTTATTTATTTATTAATTGAATAAGAATACCTACGTTTATTATTCAAATAAAAAAATGATCAAAACAAAAAAAGGAATCGAAATATTTATTAAAAAAAAAAAAATTTAATGAAAAATCTTTCTCTCTCAATATATATATATATGAAAATATATTTAATATTAATTTTTTTTTCATCACAAATATTCGTTTTATAAAAATAAAATAAAATTTTCTTTGTTCTCTTTTTTCTTTTTATTTCTAATATTAATATATGAATAGGGTGACCATATTTCGAAAACACCAAACCGGGGAATTTTACCTTTTTTTTTAAGAACCAAATTTGCAAAAAATTCGAAAATCTTCAAGAACTTAGCCCAGAAAACGTTTTACCTTTTTTTTTAGAAGCAAATTAGAAAAATTTTGAAAAAAGTACAAAATATCCTAAATATTTAAAAAAAACCGGGACAATAGGCTGTCCCGAAGACTTTTTCGGAACGCCGGGACAGAGCACCTAAAAACGGGACGTTTGGTCACCCTATAAATGAATTTTATCTGATAAGTAAATAATGTTATGCCACACTTTCATGAAAAAAGAAATTCTATTAATTAATTGAACATTTATAATATAAATATTACTATAATTACTACTATTTAAGTGGAACTTGAGAATCTTCACCTTTTTATCAAAGCCAATTATTATTATTTTGTAACTTTAAAATAAAATTACAGTTTTATCTGAAATTGGGTGATCTTGAAAGGTGAAATAATAAAAAAAGGTCTTGTTTAAATTTAGAAAATAATTATTCTTTTGATTTATCTAAATTGAAACAATTGTTTTAATGTATAAATGATTTTTTTTATTTGATCAAACGTAATCGTTTTATCCATTAAATACTTTACTTGTGTGAATTTTATTTATTGTTATATTTTTAAGTTTTTTTTTTTTCATTTAGTATCACGTCCCACATAGGTAGGTAAAAACGTAATTGAATTTTTTATTAGCCTTTCGGAGTTTCAATTTGTCAGTACATTGATTTGATTTGGACAAAGTCAAATTTTATTTTTTATTTATTTATTTATTTTTTTTTTCTTGTTACCGACCGACGATAGTAAGGGAGGTATTGTTTTTCATAATGGAAACAACCCTATTTTTAAAACATTCTTGATTATCGACATTTTACAATAATAAAACAATTTTCTAAAGAATTATTTAAATATTATAATATATCCTAGAATAGAAATTAATTAATTATTTTATTATTATTATTATTATATAATTTAAATTAATATATTTTAATATTAATAACTGATTAAATGTGTATTCTCTTGAATATAGAAATAAAAAAAAAGTTTTTTACAATTTATTTTTTTTAAACTACATAAGTATTAATTATTTTATATTAAATTTAATAGTTTATTTTTGATTTTTTTTTATATTTATTTATTTATTTATTTATTTTATATTTTTTATAAAATATTGAAAAACCCGTCATCAGAATCATTAATTTCAATTTATATTATTAATTATAATTTTAATATTGATTTTAAATAAACAAATGCAAAAAATTAAAATGGAAAAATAGTATGAAAGATTTAAAGATAGAAAAAATTTCAATTTAAATAATTTGCAAAATCAATTTCAAAAAATATACAAAATACTAATAGATATAGACATTTATTTTTATTTTTGTATTAATATTTAAGTAGAACAACTTTTTTGGGTTTCTAGTAATTTAAAATTTAAAAATGTTTATCACTCCCATATAAAAGGGCTGGCGAACGTATAGCATGCGTGCCATAAGTCATAAGTGACACGTTTGAAAATTTTGATGGCACACACAAAGGCAAGATTATTCTTTTAATAATTATAACTTTTTTCATTGTGATGATATCGTAATAATCTCATCTCTAAAATTTTTGAATATCATCTGAGATCAGTGTTGTATTGGGAGGGGAACACGGGGGAACGACGTTCCCTTACTTTTTTTCAGAACTGGAACGCGTTCCAGTACTTTTTCATGTCCCGACAACTCCCACTTAAATCTACTGTTAGAATTTCTTTTTTTGTGTTCGTAAATATTTTGTATAGTAAGAATAAGAAAAAATAAAAACATATATCGAAAAAAATATTAAAAAATTGTATATATATTTGAATATATTTGTATTTTTGAGATATTTAACCGCTCTAAGGATTTTTTTGATATTCACACCATAGATAATATTTATAAAGAAAAATCGATCTGTATTGGTTTCAGCGTCGAGAAAAATCAACTTTATTAGTAGTTTTTTAATTTAAAATAGTAAATTTAAATGACGTCAGCAAATACTATCATCCATATTGTTATCTACCTCCGCCATTCTTTTTTTATTGATATTAATATTTATTTATATTTCAAATATTTTAACATTTTTAATTTGATTTCAAATTCAAATTATTTAGATTAAATTATAAATAATATAAATGAGAGTTGATTTTTATAAATAAAAAAAAATTAAAAAAAACAACATATATATGAGCCATTCATTAACTCCACATATAAACAAACTGAGAAAATGAAGCCCAAAGTTCACAGTTTGTATTAAATTCAGGTTTATTGATTACAGAAAAATGTATATTGCATTGCAATATTAAGATTATCAAATTCAATATTCACTTCATATGTTGCAGATTACATTACATTACTAGCAAAATTTTAAAAATTGAAGTTAATCGGTTTGACTTCTGAGTGGCTCACATTTAATATAGGATCAAATATTTCATCAAGTAAATTTGAATATATTTTTCACTTTAAAATGAAAATCAAGTTATTTTAATTATAATTTGTACCATTTTAGGAAACAAATTTTTAATGGGTCATTTTTAGAAAACCCATTTAACAATTATAATAAATAATTAAAAAATTGTAAACTTTTTAAATATTATAATAATAAATTGTATAAATTTGTTATAGGGTCGAGCGATAGCTCGGTGTTCCAGGTTATTATATGCCTATATATGTGGTTAAGCAAAACAATCTGAATAATAAATGCAAGAACAAATCAACTTTCTCTTGTTTTAGATGGCGACAAGTGGCTATTATTTGCATCTAGATTTTCGGTATAAATAATCTGACAACAACAACCTAACTAGATTTTAATAAATCCTATATAGTATATATATATATATATATACGTATGTATTGGTATCTATGCGTATTTACCAGTTTATAGTATATGGAAAGGTGACTTTTGAAAGCAAAATCAGCCTGTAACCGCAAATCAACTTAGTTTCTGGGTGGCAGAAACCAAGTACGTTTGAGCTACTGCGCCTCCCTTCTTGATCATTAACATGCTCAGCTGACCCAGATCTTTTCTTTGTTATTTACCCCTCAACATTTCCATAAAATTGAAATTCAACTCCACTCAGTAAAATAGAATATTAAAATCCACTTATACACACATATATATATTTGGATATTAATAAAAACTATTAAATATAGAATAGATAAGAAATCAAAATACATCTGCGAGCATATTGAATTCATCATTTAGTTGTTAGTAGAATACTCAGTGCCAGGCTAAGGAATTTTCGGGCCCTAGACAAGGACAGAATTCCGGGCCCCCGCCCATAAAATAACATAAAATCTATTATTTATTTTATTTTCCATATAAGATTTTTCATATTATTGAAGAGTACTTTTTTGAAATAATATAGCAGGGGTGGGCACACTTGGTGACACTTAGAGCCTGAAAAAAATCCTGATCGCAAAATCATTTTACCTTTTTTTTTAGAACCATGTTGAAAAAATTTTAAAAAAGTTAAAAATATTTAAAAGTCTGATCGCAAAAGTGAAAAAAACCCACGATTTTTTTAACCGTTTTATTGACCCCTGAAATTACGGGCCCTAGGCAGTTGCCTTTTCTGCCTAGTCCTAAATCCGCCCCTGAGAATACTACTACATAGTTCAAGTCCAATAGTATGTATATACCATATATATTTAAGAAAAATCACTATAATGTTGGAATATTCGATTTCATAGAAATTTATTTAAAAATCAATACGCGTAGTAATAAAAAAAAAACGTATATATTAATTAATTTTTTTTTTTATTTTATTATTTTATGTAAAATTATTTATAATATTTAAATCTTCATTAAATATAAAGTTAATAAAAAATAGACATATTTTTAGAAATTTCTATTAATATAGTTTTTCTAGTAAATTATAATTTAGAATATTACATTTTTTAATTTAATTTTAAACTTTAGTTTTAAATGAAATATGTATATATTGATTGCAAATATTATTTAGAGCAGCGGTTTCCAATCTCCTTGAGTATGCACCAAATTTTTTAATAAAATATTTATTTTTATACCATAATACAGTGTTTTCCAACCCCTGGTGAGTATTTATGAAATTAGAATATTAAATAAATTAAGGGGGCGCAAGAATTTTTTTTTTTCAAAAGGGAGGGGGGGGGGCACCACTGCTATCATATGTACAAATAAATAAAACTTCAAACCATAATGCTGATTTTTTCAAATTATTTCATAAATTTTGATTTCACAGAATCTATTGGTTGACAATGAAGATAACAAATTTGGAGTGAAAATCATTGAAAATAAACTAAATGATAGAAATATCATTCAAAAAATGCTCCCTAAAAATACAGAAGTATCAAAATGATAGCATAAATCTTAAATTGATTTTCGATGAGTCTTAAATGAGAGTATAAAATTTTCAGTATTTTTTTTTTTTAAATAAAGTTTTTGCTTTTATAAAATGTGTTTATATTATTTTATATATAAACCGCTGATTTAGAGAAATATTAATCTTAATTAATTTTATTTTTATTGTCATTCAGGTATAAATTATAAATAAATTAAATATAAATTATTTTTTTTATATTATTATTCAATATTTAATGTTTGACCAGGTGAATGACCCAAGTCAAATAAAATGAGAACTAAAATGAAAAAGAAATAAAGTAGATTTTATTTTACTTCTCAGCCTGTAGTAATTTTTATCATATTTTTTTTTTGTAAAAATGAATGAACAAAATTCATAGAGTGGACAAAATTTGATTAATGTCTCTGAATATCGAATAATATATTTGGTGATTTGTCGGTGTTTTATAAAATAAATATAATTCATAAATAAATAAAAAAAAAATATTTCGTTTAATTTTTTAATTAAACATATTAAAATTAAATTACTATATCATTAAATTATTTTAAATCCATGATAAATCGATTGATTATCAATAAATTTGTTTCAATTATATTTAAAAAGAATTAGAAAATGTGAAATTTGACTATAAATAAAATACATATCTTTATACGAGTATATAAGTATACGTAAGTTCTACATACAAGTCATATCAATTTTAAATTTCCAGATGAAATATTCTTAAAATATCTGTAATGTTTATTTTGTATGATTTAAGATCAATTTAAACAAATAAATTATTAATAATAATAATAATAATTAAATAGGGAAGATCACTTGATATAATTGACAATTCTTGTCCAATATTTGAATTTAATAGTTCGATAAGTTGATGATAAAAATATAAATATAAAAATATTTTATAAAATAACGTTTTTCCAATGGACTAAAAAGAATAAAATCATTATTCTGTAAGCCTGACAAAGTTTATGGATTAATTGCTTCATATTCAACGAAAAACGTGGGCGCATTTGGTTTTATTTATTTTTATGAAAAATCAAGTTAAATTTTTGTAATAATAAAAATTTTATTAAACACATAAATTGACAAATTTTTTTATCATCCAATAAAATTAAGAGCTAAGAAATTAATCTTTTATTATTTTTCACTGTAATATATCTTTTTCTTTTCAATTTGACTTTTATACTCTACTGTTTGTTTTTTATTTACACACTTTTATTTTATTAAATAATTTAATTTAAAAGTTTTTTGTTTTTATCAAGATTTTAAATATTCATTTATTTTCTATTAGAATCTTGACTGAAAGTGACACGTCACTGAGAGCAACAAACAAAATTTCTATAAAAATTTGTTTTTATTCAAATACCACGTTGCGAAATGGGGGAGAGACGAAAAGAATACTCTTCTTTCATTAATTAATTAAATTTATATTAAAACAAACAAAAAAATAAATAAAATAAAATAAAAAAACACGCCTAAATAACTTATTTTTGTATACCAAAATGAATTAATACTAAATGTTTGATAAAAGAAAAATATTCATAATAAAAACTTGAAATCGATTTAATTCTATTGATATTAACAAAACAATTTTATTTCTCTCAAACTTTTTCAATGTTTTCTCGCTTTGTAGATTTTAAAGGTTTCTTTACAATCAATTTTCAATAAATTAGTTATCTTATAAAAACAATTTTTTTTTTATTTAATATATACCTATATTGTATAATATGTATATAAGGAATGTCAATCATTGACTGCTCCAGAATTTGGCTATAAATATTATCCAAGTGAAATAAATTCCTGGCATTTTTATTAAAAGCAAAGGGAAATGGAGAGAAATAAAACGATAAAAGAGAGAGGCTGAGTCTATCATATGGAATTTAGAACTTTTGTCATTTAAAAAAAAGAGATTATCTAAATAAATTGAAATATTTATAAGATAATCAATGAATTAAATTAGTAAGTAAACATTACATTTTAAACCTGTTGCATGTACAATAATTATTGATTGATAGGCTAATTGAAGAAAATCTAAAATATTTATTACCAACGAATTTTCATTTCATTATGTAATAAATTTTAAACAAAAAGTTTATTAATTTCAATCCCTATTGGGTTAATCAATAATCATGATTATTTGGTTGCATAACCATTAGGGGAGAACAATTTTTTTTTTTGGATTTTTTATACTTTTAATTATTTTTAATTATTTTCTTAGTATTACATTATTGAATTATTTTTTACTTTCTAAATTGCTAATACTGAAAAAAAAAATAAAAAGTTTTTTTGTACATACTAAATAATTAAATATTTATTTGTTTAAAAAATATTAAATAATTATTTATACCTATTTGGAGATCTAAGCGTTTATAATTCATCATTATTTTATATACTACCATATACTTATTTAAAGTTTATTTAAAAACTTTAAATTTCTTTTAATAGTAATAAAATACTCTTAATTTAATATTTTATATTCGTATTTTTGTAATTTGATAAAAATAAAATAAAAATTATTCAAAATTGTTTTCACATTAAAAGAAGTTTAATTTATAAGATCTGGTTAAGATTTTTGTAATCACATTAGCTTTGATGGACACAAAAATATGTTTCATTTTTTACCGACCGATGATAAGAAGGGAAGGTATTGTTTTCACACCATGGAAATTTATACATATCTCTACGAATACATACGTGTACATCTTGAACGGCTCTACAGATTTTGATAAATTTTGTTATATTTACTTAATGCATCAGTAGCATGAATTCATCAACCGGAAGTGGTAGTTTACAAAGTATTAATTTTATATTCATTGTCGGATATCTTTAATTACATTAAACTAACTGGTGAAATAAAAAAAATAAATATATATATATGTAATTTTGTTTTTATTTATTTTTAAATCGTCGGTCGATTTTGTGCCTGGCCACAGCTCATTTTTATTTATCTTTTTAATGGACTTGTTGATTTTTGACATTCTTTTGTTTTTCATTTTCTTTTAAATTATATTTAATTGATCTTTAATTATTAATTTTTTTTCATTATACTATTAATAAATAATTAAAAAAAACATTCACACCCCATTTCTGATTTAGCGAATTTATCGTATATCTCTGAATCAATTGTCATTGCATTTAATATTGAGATTAACACAAGCAGCAACATAACGTTAATGCCAAAAACGTTTTAATGAATAAACCCCACTCGTTATTAATATGGATACCCTCAAATCTTATTTATTTTTGTTCCAATATTTTAATTAATAAATGTATATATTAAATTTATTTTATGAATAATAAGTATTTTTGTTTTTTTTTGTTATAGGTACTTTTCGTTTACAAGGAATCTAACTTCAATTCAATAACTGACAACGTTGTTTTAACTGAATGAATACAATGACCATATTAATTACCTATATATAAGTAAGTAAAAAGTAATAAATCGAATAATTCTATTTTGAATAAATGGATTTGATATATACCATAATTACATACTTACAATAATTTTGCTTCATTTACCGAAAAAGTATTATTCAATCGTACGTTAGTCATTGTAAATGTGTAGATGTTGGGTGAACATTCTGGGTAACAATCACAATCATTCCATTTTCTGGCATCTCCAAAATTTAAATCACCTGTTAACATTAACAACAACAACACACACACACACACATACAAAATTGAATATTTTGAATCTATTTTTGCCATTTGATTACTTACCTCGTTCCATTGTATAAATTAATTATTAATCTTACACTTCAAAAGAAAAAAATTTAAAAATAAATAAATTAAAAAACTTACCAAAATTTTCATATAAGCAGGGGAGATCTCTTAATGAGCACACTGGTTCATTTCCTGAAACATTTATTTGAAAATAAAAAAATAAAAATATTTTATTACTAATATATACACTGGTAGATATAAATATGGGGCTGGAAATTAATAGTGGTAAGACAAAATATTTAGTAAAACAAAAAGGAATATTATTAACACACAAAGTCTTAACATACAAAATGTAGAAAAATTTAAATACTTAGGTTCTGTAATTACGAAGGATAATAATATTCGAGAAGAATTTAAATCGAGGTTGCAATCGGGTAACGCCTGTTATCATGCTGTAAAGGGACTTATAGCGTCAAAATTTTTATCAAAGGGGATAAAAATTAAAATATATATGACGATTATTTTGCCGATTGTATTATCTGGATATCATGGTCTATGACCTTAGGAGACGAGAATAGATTTAGAGTATTTGAGAATAGGATTCTGCGAAGCATTTATGGGCCAAAGAACTGTTGACGATTTCTGAATGTAAATAATAATAATAAACTTTAGTATCGCTTTGAAAAATTGGAGTGGATTCTTCGGTTGCATAATTTTTAGGCGTTGTGTAGGAATTTCATTTCAAATTCTAAGATTTTATTATTTTTAATGTTATTTTTATATATAATATTATATATTTTACAAGATTAAAATTCTTAAGAAAAATTTATTCTAATAATTCTATTACGAAATTTAATTTTTTTAAATTTTCTTAATTGGAGAAAATTTGTTTGTATTAAAATTTAATAATGCTACTGATTTTTGTAATTTAACTTTTGATTTGATCTAATCTTATTATGCTAGCTATAATTGTATGTATATATAAATATATAAATGGGTTCTTAGAAACCGCTCGATCGATTTTTTTGAAATTCACACCATAGATAGTATTTATAAAGAAAAATAGAGTTTTATTGATCACATTTCTGGGAAAAATCATTTTCATTAGTTTTTCCTTAATTTAAACGTTTAAAGAAATATTGGTAGGGAGACCGAGTGAGAAACGTCCGCTTGGAAGACCAAGGACGCGGGGAAGGGACATGAGAGAGATGGGGAGGGTAGAGATTGGAGGGTTGCGGCTCAGGATATAGGGATACTTGGAGAAGTGAGGTTGCTGCGGCCAAGAACACAGAGATAGATAGATAGATATAAATATTTGTGATACCTAATTAATTGATTGACTTATTCAATGTCTCTATCTATCTATTTATATTTAAAAAAATATTGAATTCTTTTCATCTTTTTCATAAAATAAATAATAAATAAGCACTGAAAAATTCAGATTTTCTAACTATTTATATTTTAATTCTATTAATAAATTCTCATTTAGTCAGATGGACTGCCAAGTAAATTCAATTTCAGTATTGAAGTATAGTTACATACTAATATTCAATACAGTATATTTACAGTATTGATTTAATTTCTATAATAGAATTTATTTATTTTTATAAATAAGAAATTCTCTCTTATTTATTATTTACTTTAATTTTAATTCAATTCATTAGATGCTAATTAACTACATAAAAGAAAAACCTATAATATATATATATATATATATATATATATATATATATACATATACACACACAAATCGCGTTAATTCAAAAATCCTTTCCTTTCAAAACAAAACAAACCTTCTTTGCAAGTCTTCCAATTAGTTTAATGAATTTTTTTTTTATCTTCTTTAAAGAATTGTAAAATATACTAACGCTGATAGAAAGTGGAACATCCGCACAATTGTTTCGTTTTCTTTTGACGACATTTCATGATACAATTATCATAGGTATATCTTTGTAAATGAGTCACGTTTCTTTCTTTTTGAAAATAGCATTTTCGATCGGCCGGCGCCAAATTGTCCAATTCTGGCTCGGTGCGTGTATTAAATGGTGAAATAGAAATTCTACTATCTTGTTTTGTTTTAATAAAAGTTTGGCCAGCCATCGTACCTCCTGGAATACTTTTGGGACCATGAATTATTACCTATTAAAACAAAAACAAAAAATCAATTAACATTAAAACAAAATAATAATTATTTAATATAATAGAATATTTTAAAAAAAATACATATCTATTTTTTATAATTAATTTCACAGTAAACATAAAAATTGTCATTTAATTTTTATTTATTTATTTTTTTTAATAAACTGTTAATTGCTTATGCTATTCGTTCATTTAAGAAGCACCATAAAATATATTTGTATACAAATTAAATGATTCTTCTTAATTGCTATTATTCCAACTCGATTTTCAAGGGACTGACCTCAAAATAACTCCCGTTTCCTGAAAAGCAAAGGGAGTAGAAACAGACATCAAAAGAGAGTCCGTAAACCTCTGAAAATTCAATTTAAAACTTTCTATTCCCTCGAGAAATGAATTAGTCCTCCCACCATACTCTTCTCCCTACACTCCTTTATCATATCCTACCCCATACTCTTTGCTTTCTTAAAATGATTCCATTTCGATGATAATAAAAAATAGAATTGCTCAAGGAAAGATTTATCTTTTTAAATAGAAAAAAATTAAGAATGAAATAAATCAAAGATTTGAAAATTTAACTATATATAATAGGTGTTCACATGTATCTTGATCAGCGACATCAATTGGTTAATAAGCGAAGTAACAATGCAAACAAACTAACCTATTTCGTTTGATGGTTTTGACATTTCCCTACATAAAATAACAGTTTTCCATTTAGTATTATTGAATTATTCAGTGTGTATAGATGCTAATCATGGAACCCTCAAAATACCATTATTGGCATTTATTACTTTTGTTGTTTTATTGGAAAAAAATCTGTTACCGACGCCAATTAAACACTTTTAGAAACTTGATGCTGCTCCGTCATATCTCAAATGTCGGTTTTGGGTTCAACGATTCAACGCAGTTTCATTGCTTGTCAGACAAAAAAAGAAGAGTTTTCTGTGGCTTATTGTGATTGGCGATACTAAGAGTACTATGTCAATTCTAAGCGCAAAAAGTCATGGGTTAGTTTACACTTAAACACCGAAGCCGAATATTCATGGCCATAAAGTTTTGATCTGAATATGATGAGATCAGCAAGCTATAGTGTATTACGAGTTGCTCAAGCTTAATGATACTGTACTGCAGATAGACATAATTAATGAATAAATTGAAAGTCGTATTGTTGCAAAAAGACCAGCAATAGCGAATAACAGACGCAAAGTCATCATCCTCCATGACAACGCTCAACCAAGAGTTGAGGAAAAGGATACGCTGTTGCACCAAGCGTACTTACCAAACATAGCGCCTTCTGATTACCATTTGTTCAGATTGATGCAGCATGGCTTCACTGATACACGTTTTTGAAATGTTGAAGGAGTGCTAAATGATTGTATCTGTCTAAACATTTCTAAATAATCGCTTTTTGTAAATAATTCCTTCTATATTGAAGTTGTGTAACTATAAAAGTTTTAAGTCACCGTCTGAGTAGACGGCACAACAATTGTTTTCTATAGCATCGAACAAATTGATATTTTAAAATTTTATTTGAATTTTTAAGAAGAGAAGTCTTACCAATTTTTATTTTTATATTTTTTTTAGTAGTGACATCAATATTCAATATTATTAATTGAATGTCCATATTTCCAAGAGGATAATAATATATTTTCTTAACTTTAAGTGAAGAAATATTTGGCATTAAGACAAGTACTGGGCAACCATCTTATTGAAATTCTTTTCATCCCATTAATCCACAGTTAAGATGTGATGATGACTTAGGTGGATTTTTAGTGAGTATATCTTCCCCTGTTTCCACTTTCTCCTTGTGTCACAGATGACGAAATTCAACTACTTATGCGAATATCCATTTTAGATCTAAGGTATTTTCAGTCACCAGTAAAACGATACGCGAAACTTTATAACTGGTGACCATCTTAAATTTTCCTTTTTTTGTCACGCGATGTTCCTTTATCATACATATCAAAATAGAGATAAATCCTCCATAGATAATAATAAATACCAAAATAGTATTTTATTAAAAGAAAAAAACTGAGTACAATTACTTTTTGTTGGAATTTTATTTAATAAAAGAAAACAAACTTAACGCAATACTTAAAAAAATTACATATTCAAGTAAAAGAGAGTTAGATTAATTAAACTTATACTTAAACTTTATGAGATTGAATAAAGTTATAATATTTTTTTCAGTTTTTTGGTTAAAGTAAATATTTTAATAGGTTCTTTAATATAATATAATCTACTATTTTAATTTATTATTTTTTTCCAATACTAGATGAAAGTAAGTACTACGAGGGTCATTCAACAAGTACTAAGCCTTACCGCCCGATGGCGCTGCTATCACAAAAGAGTTTTACCATCATGTAGTACATTTTTTTACTAGCCTGCTGTCTAAGTTTCAGTCAATTCCTTTAACTAGTTTTGTTTTAACAGCTTTTGGAAGCGAGCGTGTCGATTAGTTGTACAAAAACCATTTTATGTTGTACAGAACTAATTTTTGACGGTCGCCATCGAAGGAGAAGAGTCACTGTACACAGCATCCAAGCGATCTTTGATTTCGCTGCGCGTTTTCCCTTCCAAAAATAAGAATCTAATCACCGAACGATATTGTTCTCTTTTTCCATTTGTGTACAACTGATCGACACGCTTGCTTCCAAAGACTGTCAAAACAAAACTAGTGAAGGGAATTGACTGAAACTTTGACAGTAGGCTAGTAAAAGAATGTACTACATGATGGGCGGTGAGGCTAAATACTTGTTGAATGCCCCTCGTAGGTTAATTCATTAAAAACGGATTTGTAAAACAAGTTATTTTGATTAGATTCAATATATATCATATATATTAAAGAACTTTTTATGGAAAATATAATTTATTTTGTTGCCTGAAGATTAAGAGTAATTTTTATTATATTAAGTATTAAATTAAATACTTCTGCTTGAGTTTTCCATTATATTTCTAGAAAAGCAACAGGTTCACTTGAAAACAATTAAAATTTGATATCATTTTTTTTTACTTTTCATTTCCATATATCCTTTTTTGCTCCAACACCTGCTACCCTTCATTTATATTATGATGGATGAAACAAATTATACCGAATTTGACACACCTTCAAGTCAATAAATAATGTTGGGATTTTATAATCGTATGTATAGGTTTAATTTATACTTTAATAAATTAAAATATTTATTTTATTTCAAGATAGGCGAAATTATAATTTCTAAATTAACCATTTTAGCAGTGATGTATTGGTAAAATAAGAAGGAAGCGAACGCATAGTGGGAGCAAAAAATGTCCTAATTTCAGCAAACTATTTTTTTCCATATAAGTTTTTATTTTTTCTTATTCTTACTATACAAAATATTTACGAACACAAAAAAAAAGAAATTCTAACAGTAGATTTAAGTGGGAGTTGTCGGGACATGAAAAAGTACTGGAACACCTACCGGTTCTGAAAAAAGGTAAGGGAACGTCGTTTCTCCGCGTTCCCCTCCCAATACACCACTGCATTTTGTGATAGCAGTGCCTATGATTAATATACAAATGTATTAATTTATTAAATAAATAATATCCCTAGGTAAGTTAGAAAATATAAATAAGTATATAAAAATATACAAAATATAAATTTATATTAAAATTAAAACCAATTGTGTTTTTACTAACTTACCTTTGGCCTATTGATATTATTTTTATAAATTTTTCAGTTTTTAAATAAATTGGAAATTGTTAAAATTGTTAAAATTTTAGATTACCTTTCCAAATAGATACAATGTTTCAGCCCAATCTTTAAATCAAATATAATATTTATTTAATTACATAAATTTGAAAAGAATCTAAAAAAGTTTGTTGTGGTAAAAGTATTGGAGGACGATAGTAGCAATCAACGCGACCAAATGAAGCCTGTTTACATTATATCGTTATAAGAGAACCGTTGTGTAAGAGGATTTCTTTTTGTTCACATCTTGAAGGTCAACACAATTTTATTTCAAAGGGTTGTAATTTGTTTTCTTTTGTACAATTTTGGTTCGTTTAGTGTTTCTACTCTTTTGCTCATTCTTCAAGGGTTAAAATTATATAAAGACTTATTATATTATCTCATTGTTTACTATTTGCATCTCCTTATTTAACATTGTGACGAAGGACATGCATATAATTAGTTATTCAAACATTTCAACATGAGTTTTTTATTTTTTTTTACATGCAATTTCCCATAAACGATATCCCCAACACAATCTGCGCAGTATCACCATCTCTGTTAGGGATATGATGCAATAACTAATAAAGATACTAATAATTATTAATACTCAGCCTCATTACCGACATTCTCTTATCTATTACTTTAATAATAATAAAAACTGGTGTGTCCCCACTCGACTATCTCGCAAATTTGAATTGGATTAAATAACATTTATTAAATTATAAATTAAAATTAATAAATAATATTTATTAATCCAGCGCGTATTGGGTCCTTTGGTGATGGCACGACGTCACGTGCTGGCGCGTGATTTGCAGCGTTAAAAAATTAATTCCGGTACTTTCAGGGATTCAATCAAGCTAAAATTCTATATATAGCAGTTTTTTATAATTTTAATTCATGCGAAAAACTATCAAACATATATCTTTTTTTTACGGTCACTTTAGAGGAAAAAAATCAAAACGTTGTAAGTAATGACCTTCCTGTTGAGCTACATTTCTCAAAAGTTGATCAAAGAATATGTAATACTTCTTTGATTTAAAAAGTGTTAAGAAAATATATACTATATATAATATTTTTTCATCATTTTTTACTATTTCTATATATTATTATTATTATTAACACAAGTTTATTAATACACTATGGTATATACAGTGGTGTATTGGGATGGGTACGCGGGGGAACGACGTTCCCTTACCTTTTTTCAGAACCGGAACGTGTTCCAGTACTTTTTCATGTCCCGACAACTCTCACTTAAATCTACTGTTAGAATTTCTTTTTTTGTGTTCGTTAATATTTTGTATAATAAGAATAAGAAAAAATAAAAACTTATATAAAAAAAAATAGTTTGCTGAAAATAGGACTTTTTTTGCTCCCACTATGCGTTTCCTTACTTCTTATTTTACCAATACATCACTGGATATATATCACAATGATATTTAATATTTCAGATGATAATTTATTTCATTTAATAAATAAAGGAAATGTTTGATAATAAGGCAAACCAGAAGATTTTATTTCAAATGATGATTTATCAAAGGAGAATTAAACCTTTATACACAAACGAGAACAAGAAACAAAATGAAACAAACAGAATCGATTCGAGTTTTGCAAATAGACTTAACAAAATTAAACTAATATCTAAATAATTAAATTCAACAGATAATAAATGGAGTGTAGAGCGCTGACTGGATAAAAGGCTTGTGCCCTTAAGGCTTTACAGGATGGGGTGGGATGACTCCACCAAAATCATTTTAATAATGTATGCTATTTCATTCAACAAAAACAAATTAACATGTTGAAGCAAACATTCATTAAGTAAATGATAAGGAATTGTAGGTAAGTGTTTTTACACACTTAGAATATATGTACATAAAACATTAATTATATTATTTACATAGTTTTTAGAAAAGTGATCACTATATTTAAATTCAATTTAATTCTAAATTGTTCATATATAAACATAAAATTAAATTTAAACAAAAAACATTGTACAGTTAAAAGTAAAAATTAAAAAATCTTACTAAATGTTAGGTGCTTGAATGTATTCTGATTATTTTTTTCACTTTGACTAGGCATTTATTCAAAAAGATTGGTACAATATATATTAAAGAAACTATTTTCCATCATTTACTACAACTTTTACCCATTTTTCTTGTAACAGGGCGATATCCTGTCGTAAGGATAATGTTGGTTTAGCAGCAATACAATCATCGATCCATTTTTGCACTTTTTCAACATTTCAAAAACGTGTATCAGTGAAGTCATGCTGCATCAATCTGAACAAATGGTAATCAGAAGGCGATATGTCAAGTAAGTACGCTGGGTGCGACAGAATTTCCCATACGAGCTGCAACAGCATATCCTTCTCAATCTCACCTCTTGGTCCAGATGATGACTTTGCGCCTGTTATTCCCTATTGTTGGTCTTTTTTGCAACAATTTGTTCAGTTGATGTCTTTAGACATCTGCAGTTACAGATTCATTAGGATTAGACTACACCTTGCTTATCTCTCTATATGCACATCAAGACTTTATGAATATTTGGCTTCGGTGTCAATGTGGATGACTCTCTTGGACTAACCCATGACTTATTGAGCTTGGGATTGTGGTACTAGATTCACTTTTTATCACCAGTCACAATTCGCCACAGAAAACTCTTCTTTTTTTTCTGACAAGCAATGAAACCGCGGTGTTGAAACGGTTCAAAATGTCAATTTCAATCATTTCATATGGTAGCCATTTTCCCTCCTTTTGGATCTTTCTCATTGTATCCAAACTTCTCGAAACAATCAATTAATCAAATGCTAAGCTGTTTAAAAGTTCTTTGAGATTTTGAGCTGGATTCTCGTTCTCGGTCTTGATATTCATTATCTTTGAACTTTTTTGGTCCTCCAGGTCGGCGGTGCTTTGTCATTGACATCAAAATCACCATTTTTAATGTAATGTAATGAATGCCGATAATGCAATTTTGACCGTTCCGTGATTAGCGTTTATATACACTGAATAATTCAATAATACTAAATGGAAAACTGTTAATTTATGTTGAGAAATGTTAAAACCATCAAATGTAATCGTTAGGTTAGTTTATTTGCATTGTTACTTCACTTCTTTACCAATAGATGTCACTGATCAAAATACACGCAAGCACCTATTAAACATATTTCACAATAAAATTCATTTGATATAAATAATTAATTACATATTCGGAATCTTTAATTAATTAATTTATCTTGGAAAGTGCGTATTATTATATTAAATAGATAGGAAAATGAGAGTATAATAGTCTAATTTCATAAGTATATATTGTAGAAATTAATGTAATTATCCAATTAAACTAATAATTTGTTTTCCTCTATATCATAATGTTCAAGTATGAATTAAAATGTATAAATATCTTTAGATGTATTATGTATTATAATAGTACCTTTACGCCCGGGGATGCCACTGAGCTTATCATATATTCATTTGGCTCGATATTTACAATTAAAGACAATCCCGTCCGATGACCACATGAACTAAATCTTAAAAGATTTTGCATATCCTTCTCTTGTACTCTAGAAATAATAAATTAATATTTTTAATTAAAAAAAACACATTAAAAAAAAACAATAATTTCATTAGATTTTTATTTTCTTAATTTTTATTCCTCTTTTACGTATATTTAAAAGATGTTCATGATATTTTTTAATTACGAAATATAACAAATAATAAAATAAATAAAATATATTTAAATTTTATAATTAGTAACTTAAAATGAAATTACACACCTGAAACTTTTATGATTTACTTCTGATAATACTTTTCATAATAATAAAACCTTTGACGGAAACCTAAACGAACATGTCTATATATATATTACTATCAGATTTATCAGGTATTTTTGTGAGATTGTTTTCTCGACGTTTCTGCACCCGTTTTGGTGCCATTTTCAAGAGACTATTTAGGTGGGAATATTTTTGCGATTCTGGGCTGGGTCTTAGTCTGTGTGACCAAGGGTTAATATCGGGATTTTGGGTTGATAGTTGGGTGGGTTTGTACTCACTGCGTTGCTATGGAGCTCCGAAGAATCCTGGGCAATCCTGAGATTGTCACACGTCCGCACTGGACAACAGCCCGAGGCTGATTGGGACCTGACCTTTTGGATTCTACCTGAGCTAACTACCTGTGAAATGTCGAGAAAACAATCTCACAAAAATATGTGATTATATCTCTGATAAATCTGATAGTAATAATAACAATAACATTCACGGAAAACCAACATATATATATATAAATTATATAATAGGTCATATTAAATAGTATCTGCGAATTTTTGTAACGATTTAGAAAAAATATATTCACAAAATTGTAAACTAAAATGTCACCTTTTATGCACATGTTCCTTTGAGACAATGTATTGCTCAATATATATAGGCAACAACGCCATTTAGAGATAATTATATATATATATATATATATATATTAAATAATAATTAATTATAAAGATAAATACTTTTATAAGGATACTATCATTTTGAGATTTTACTATTATTACCTTAACTGTCTATTTTTGTTTTTATTTTATTTTTTGGATTAAAAATTAATTAAATTTTTTTTCTATATGTTTAATAATTTAATACATTTAGTATTAATGAATTTTCATGTAAATATTATATTTGAACAGTTTTTTTTTTATTTCTTCTCATACATAAAATGAATTTTAATTTCGAAAAAAAAAATGATTCAAAAAAATGAATGAATATATTAAATTTTAGATATTTTTATATTAATATTTTATTTTTTATAAATCAATAAAGAAAAAACAACCGGGTGGTTTTTAATTTACTGTAAGTTAAAATTTTGACGTTGTTAACGAATAACGAAACATGGATATTTTCCATATAATTTGAATACATATTAGATATTTATAATATATATTTGTAGGCAGGGTCGTCTATCTAATGCAATTTTATATACAAGAATCTCTACTAGAATTTTTTTTTTCTTTTCTTTTTGTTTATCGCTATCAAATTTTTTTTTTATAATTCTCTTATCATTATCTTTTATAGTAGTGGTTCTCAGCCTTTTTGGACCAAACGCCCACTTCGTAAGGCCGGCTTCATAATTCGCCCCCCTATAAATTTTTACAGATAAAAATTCAAAAATCATCGTACCTTTTTTTTTAGAACCATATTGAAAAAATCGGAAAAAGCCTGTTCGCAAAATCATCTTACCTTTTTTTAGAGTTAAAAATGATTTCGCCTCCCAAAAATAACTTTTCTCCCCCAAAATCCTGGGGGGGGGGGTATATATTTAAAAAAAAAATCTTTTAATGAATTCTTTTCAATTTGTCATTTTTTAAAAATATTATATTTGATTATATAAAAAGATAAATCGAGAATAATAGAGAAGTTTGGCACCGATTTTATCGTTTTTATTTGATTGTCTGACACCCTTTTCCACTTGAATTGTATATTAATAACATTTATTAACACAAATATATTCTTGATAAATGTCATTCAACATATACTCATATATTGAAGTTTTTCTTTTTTTTATAATGAAAGAATACACTCAAGTTGTTTGTTAATAAACAAGAGAAGATGAAGAAATTCAATTCACAGAAAAAGATTCATAGAATATATTATATGAGAAGTAAGTAGATTTTTATATTTTAGAAATCTTTTTCAAATAATAATTGCTATTCATTTATTCTAAAGAAAAAATATCGATTAATATTTATTAATATAACGTTTTTCTTCTCAATAGAATGAATAATAATAATAATAATAATAATAATTCTTAATTAAAAATTATTCGAGGGGTGTATATGTGGACTAGGGTGAATTTTCTTTCAACATCATCCGAGCCTAATCCCATAAACCAGTGATTCTCAACCTTTTTTTTTTACCGCGGCACACTTTTAACGGTTTAAAAATTTGACGGCACACAAAGAAAAAGATAAGTGTAAAAGTTTACCATATTGGAAAAATAGTGGTCCCAAAAACGGTTTACAAAAACAGACCGGGATTGGTGAAAGGTTACCAGCTCTTCGGTGCTTTGTAAGTGCAAGTCAACTCGAATGATAATAATAATAATAAGGCTGTAGTTTTACAGACTTGTTATATAGTTAGAAGATTCCTAGCGATGTAATTTAATGAAGAAAAAAACAGAAAATGAGAATAACTGTTGGTTAGGGTGAATTCCCTCTCCACATCGTCCGAGCCTAACCCTACATAAAAGAAAAGAACGTCTGGGGTAGGTCAAAGTTTACCAGCACTTGTGCTGAGTAAGTGTGAAAACTCGGATATAATAATAATAATAATTACACATGTATCAATGTGTATAAATCTTTTTTTATATAAAATCTATAAAATACGAGTATCTTATATTTATGATTCATAATCTTATTTTTTACCGAGCGACGATAGGAAGGGAAGGTATTGTTTCCACACCAAATTTCACTTGAGTTTTTGACATATCTCCACGAATTATGCATTTTGTTACAAGAAAAAAGTATTTTTAGCATGATGTCTGTCCGTCTGTCTATCCGTCCGTATAGATGTGTACAGCTTGAATGGCTCAACGGATTTTGATGAAATTTGGTATATTTACTTAATGCATCAGTACCATGAATTCATCCACTTTTGGTGTATATCCGGAAACCGGAATTGGTAGTATTACCGACCAACAATTGGAAGGGAAGTATTATTTTCACACCAAATTTCACATGAGAAGATTTTTTACATATCTCCACGAATCATACAATTTGTTCACAGAAATAAGTATTTTTAGCATGATATCTGTCCGTCCGTCCGTCTGCCCATTGTGTGTCCGTATAGCTGAGGATTTTGATAAAATTTGGTATATTTACTTAATTCATCAGTAACATGAATCCATCAACTTTTGATGTTTATCCGGTAGTGGTAGTTTAAAAAGTATTCATTTATATTCATTGTCGGATAATATTTCACTTAAAATATAATACTAATTAATAATAATTAAAAATAAAAACCAAGATAATATAATTTAATCATTTTAATTCAAGTTTTAAAAATATTATTTTTTTTATACTTTATATATTAATATGTTGTTTGGAAATTAATTTATTTCAAATCGTTAGTCGGTTCTGTGCCACAGCTCATTTTTTTTAAATCATTTATTTATCATTCATAATAATTTTAAATAGATAATTGAACTTACTGGATAGGAGACTCTGGGTATACATAATTGATACTACAACAGAATCCATATGCGGTAGCTGTGCTTCGTACACGTTTATTGCATTTAAAATACAATCCTTTAAGACGACACCTTACAATCAATTTATTGCATGGAGTTGACACCTGGAAAAGAGTTTCAATCCTTGTTATACGTAGATTTGTTTTTTAATCTCTCATTTCTTCTTTTATCTAAAAATAGTCTTGTGTAAGTAAAGTAAGTAATAGTCTTATGTACTGGTAATAAATAAAATCAAAAGATAATATTAGTAATACTAATTGTCATTTATTCAAATAAATTAAATAAACTAATAAGAGATGTAAGTGTATGTATATATCAAAGGGAATGAATGACGATTCGTTTTCGTTCTCAAAATATGTTTGTTTTTAATTTAAAATTATTAATGAAACAGAAAATCCCCAGGGAGGAGATATTTTATTAGTTTTGAGCTGGTCTTCAAATGGAGAACCGTAAAAGAAATGAAGACGCACCATTTAATAACTTTTTTTAAGATTTATCGTTATATTTTCAAAGAACGATTTATTTCCATTTCTTTTATAAAATAACACCCTTTATATATATATATATATTTTAATTTTTTTTTTGCTATATTTTTCAAAATAATCTCGATCAACACTGATACATTTCTCAAAACTGTGTTTTAATTAATTAATTATTTAATTAATTAAATTTGATTTAATTTAATTTAAGTCACACCAACAGTTATGATTCGACGCCAAAATTCGATTGGATTACGCCTACAGCGCCAAATTGACGGTAGAAATGGTTTTTCGAAGCAGTTTTTAGTCTAATTACAGCAAACGCGGCACCCACGTTGCACACAGCTTTCCATGTGCAAATAGTTGTGCAAAATATTTCGCACACGTTCAGCTGTCATCGTACAGGTCTCAGCTATCTTGAATGTTGAAAAATAAAGCAAAAAAAATTTAAAAACATCGTTTTTCTTGGTGAGGCCGAAAACTTTTCACCCCACCCTCTTATATGTGATAATTAATAAAAAAAAAAGAAAACCTCTTCATCTTTAATTCTCTATTTATTTTATTTTAAAAATTAAAAAAATAAAATAAAAACTTGAATTTGCTATTCATATTTGATCACTTAGTATTTTATTTGATAGTTTTTAAGATTTATTTTCCCGTTTAATACCTTTTTACTTTCTTAATTATTATAATAATAATTACATAAATATTTGAAGATATACTTACTTTTCGTAGTACATTTTTGATTTCCATTTCATTATCATCAAGAATATTTTGAAGCCATTCAAATTTCGATTTGTCCAATTCCTCGGGAAAAGTATCAAGTGACAATCCACTGAGAAGTGGAAGAGCAGCAATGACATCCTCCACTGTAGTATTTACCGGCAGTTTCCTATCAGATTTATGAATAGATTTCGGTCAATTTTAATTAATATTTATAATGAATGGGTAGGTGTCTTTTATATAATACGAATGTATCTATATTTTATTCAGATGTTTTTCTTAACTAAAAAAAGGTGAGCTGCATTTTTACTTTGTCATTTAAAAAATATAAATAAAATACAATACTCTGTGAGTTTCAAAATCAGTTTAATTTTCAATCCTTTATGAATCAAAACGTCGACACTTACCAATATTCCAAGCTAACATTTGTGTGAATAATAATAAAAATTCCAAATACTCCCTTCACTTACAAAAATTAATTACTCTTGATTTTTTCACCTTCTCTCATTAATTAATCAATTGATTAAATGATTGATTGATTAATTAATTTATATTTTTTTTGTTTTATTGAGACAATTTCTAAATTCTGATGATCGAAATGAATTTATTTATTATTAAAAACGTATTATCATAGATATGTTTTTAAAGAAAATTATCTAAAAATCAATCTAAAATAGAATCTTAGACTTTTTCTTGAAAAAAATGTAAGTCATATGACTCAAACAGATTTCGAATAAAATTAGAAATATGTATTTTTAAAAATATTTTTTAATACAATACATGTTTGCCATTTGTGAGTGTCGGTGACCCCTGTTACTAAAATATTGTCTAAAATGCCAATTTGGTTGCATAATCAATAGGCGTTTCTTTTATATTTATTAATTTATCAGTGGGTTTGTATTTTATATGTCAATATATTTTTCCTTTATTCATCTGATTAAAAAGTGTTTATATTAACTTAACTATAAACCCATAAACTATATATATATATATATATATATATATATATATATATATATTACATATGTGTATATTGAAAGAAAACAATCTTTCCTAGATATATAAAAACTAATAATTCGTGTTAATTTATTTCTTAATTATTAAATTTTTTATTTAAAAAGCAAAACAATTTGAATTTTTAATTAAGTAAGTGGATGGATAATGTAGGAAGGTACATGAGAGAGATGGGAGAAGGTAGGGATTGGAGGATTGTGTGGCTCAGGAACTTTCGATTTCCGTAGAGTCACAGAGATAGATAAATATATAGAATTAAGTAAGTATTTATTTATATATTTATTTTATGTAGTTTATTTTATGATAATTTTGCTTATACCAAATTAAATATGATAGTATATAAATATTTTATTAAAATTTTTAATTTATTGATGACAATTCAGAACATAACAAGACAAAATTTGCTAACTACAATTTAAAAAAATAAGAATAACAAAAATTGTAATCTTTTCACTGACAATCAAATATCTTTTTTTTAATTAATGATAATGTATAACATCTGATTTTATATCCTGACTTTTTCTTTTTCATTTCCTTGCTGAATAATTAAAATGAAATAAAATATAAAAAAAAATTATTAGTTAAATAAGACAGAATGCTTAAATGAAAGTAATTATTATTATTATTATTTCAAGGGTGGGGTGAAAAGTTTCTGGCCTGCCAAGAAAAACGATGTTTTTAAATTTTTTTTTGCTTTATTTTTCAACATTCAAGATAGCTCTCTGAGACCTGTACGATGTCAGCTGAAGGTGTGCGAAATATTATACACAACCATTTGAATTATTATTTTTCAACATTCGAGATAGCTAAGGCCTGTACGATGACAGCTGAACGTGTGCGAAATATTTTGCACAACCATTTGAACATGGAAAAGCTGTGTACAAGGTGGGTGACGCGTTTGCTAACGTTAGACCAAAAACTGCTTCGAAAAATCATTTCTACCGACAATTTGACGCTGTAGGCGTAATAACTGCGTCGATTCATAACTGTTGATGAGACTTAAATTAAATTAAATTAAATTAATTAATTAAATTAATTAACTAAATTAGAACACCGTTATGAGAAATGTATCATGTGTTCATGGAGATTATGTTGAAAAATAAAGCAAAAAAAAAAAAATTTAAAAACATCGTTTTTCTTGGTCAGGCCGGAAACTTTTCACCCCACCCTCGCATTTATTTGAATTGAACAAGAGAGAATAGTCATCATTATTTTCCATTTTGACAGAGATAATAATTTTTTTTTTTTTTATTTTCCAAGCATAAAATATCTATCTATCTATATAAATATACATTTTTATATTTTCGATTTGATATTTTTAATCTTTCTCTTGTTTTTGTTTTAATTCACCAGACAAAGCATTTTTTTTTTATTCTTTATTTAATCTAAATTTTACTCCACAAGCAAATCGATTGGTCACTATTTAATCAAACTCATTCAAAGTTCATTAATTATCCCTTTAGTCATTCAACATAACCTACCATCTACCATCTCCACCGACTATTTACTTATCTATTTATATTCCAATTTGAAAATGTTAAAGAGAATTTTAATGATTAGAGTAATGAAAATCCAATTGAATTATTCGCAATTATATAGTATAAACTAATTAAATTACGGATTGGTCTATTATAGCTTGTTTATATTTGCCCGAGGGTTAAGCTTTTCTCATATTGAATTCAAAGGGGGATATAGGAATTCTATTTAATTTATAAGTATATATATACCTTTTCTTTTGCTATATTTGCAAATTATATTGATGTCAATGTTAACTGTCTCTTTGTATATATATCTGTCTGTCTTTTATATAATTAGAGAGATAGAAACTAAACTTGTCAATTAATTTATTAAGAAACAAGATTAGAAGTTCACATTCAACCACTTCTATAACTATATATATATATATATATATATATATATAAGTATATAAAGAGATTAATGAATGACGAACAAAATAGAAATCCTATTCCGCTACCTGTTGCTGTTTAAATATTATATAGTATATTAAATTTAGTTAATATTAGTAAACATTCTAATTTATGAATAAAAATTAAACAATTAAAACTAATAGGAAAATAGAAGAAATTATTATTAATTTTAATTTTAATAATATAGTACCTGGTTCACAACACACACACACACACACCGAGCCGCTGTTCGGTTATTAAAAAAATTATTCCTTCTTATCGAATTTGGCTGGCAATATTAATTCACCCAGCTACTGTTCAAGTAATTTAAAAGAACATAAATTAAAAAAAAATAGTTAAACGTACGTATTAATTCACTGAAATACAGAAAAGTATGGCATGTGGATATAACATAATATATATTTCGTAATTTGATTTGATTTATAATATTTTGTATTTAAGAAACCGCTCGGTCTGACGTAGTTGCTGACATCATTTGACATCATTTAAATTTTCTATTTTAAATTAAGAAAAAACTAATAAACTTTCTGAAACAATGTCAAATAATTTAAAAGCACGTATTAAAGCACTGAATGACAGATATGGATTTAACATAAATATTTTAAATTTTATTTTATTTATAATATTTTGTGTTAAAAGAAGCGCTGTTTGACGTAGTTGTTGGCGTCATTTAAATTTCCTTTTTTTTTAATTAAGAAAACACTAACAAAGATGATTTTTCTCGAAATTGAAACCGATACAGATCTATTTTTCTTTATAAAAATTATCTACGGTATGAATTTCAAAAATATCCGAGCGGTTTAATATTTCACACAAATATACAAATATATATATATATATCAATAAAATAGTTTAATAGTTAAAATAGAATCAAAATATTTAGTTTATATTTATTTTCATTATGAGAATGCATCATGTCCCCCATGACAAATGAACAAGCAATTGGGCACTCAAGTGGCATCGATCTATTGGCACACAAACTCTTCTTCTTCTTCTTCTTCTTCTTCTTCCTTTTCTTATCTCCGACTAACAGCAACGAAATTTGCAATTAAGAATTTAATAGAGTTTCCTCTTCTTTAAAGTTTGGATCAAAGTAGAAGAAAATCGACTCTCATCTTCTGCAGGTACAATATTATTAAGAAATTAGCAAACTTTGAAATGATTAATCGATAATATTTAAAGGATATGATAGGAACAAAAGAATAATAATTAAATATGTTTTTTTTAATAATTTTGTTAGATAATTATTATAATTATAATTTTTAATTAATTTTTTTTTATTAATCTAAATTAAATAGTTAATAAATAATTTATTAATTACCACAAAAAATTCTAGTAATAATTTTGAATTCATTTTATTTAATTATTTATTTATTTTTGTATGTACTTCTACTATCTTTTTATTTTAAATATTAATATATATTTAAGTATTTTCGTTAATAATTACGATCAATTTATGCAAGTTAATAGTTAGAAAAATTATTTTATAACTTTATTGCGATAATTGATTATAAAGATAAATAATAACGATAGAGAACTTATAAACTTGTAAATCCTTTTAATAATATTTTTTCATAGGCAAAATAAAAAAAAATGGATATTCATTAATTATAAATAAACAAAAAACATTCTTTGATTGAGACACTTTGGTAAGTTGAAAGCTGATAATCTATATATATATAAAGGTTTTTGTCATATATTCGCGTTTCATGACCTTTAGAATCCAAAAGTGACTTTAGAAATTTTCATGTCTATCTGTCTGTCTCAATTTATAGATGGCTGAACCAATTTCGATGAAATTTCATCACAATATACTTGCATATCTCTATTTGTTCATAGACTATAAATATAATCACCGCAGAAATTAATTTTTTAAAATTTGATATGTAGAGCCTCTTTTTATTGTATTCTTTGCGCTGATGAATCACAACATATACATATAATCTTAAAACTTAAAAGAGAAAATGTAATCACAATGTTAATGTTTTCACTGTTAAGTTAAAAAGGCCAATATGATTAATTGAAATATTGTAAATATTAGAAAAATCAAAATCAAATAAAATATAAAGAAATTAGAATAATAGTAAATTACTGTAAAAATAATATTAAAAAATAAGTTGACCTGTGGCCAGGTCCGAACCGACCGACTGTTTGAAATAAATTAATTTCTAGCTACAGAAACAATTTCAAATAATTTTAATATATCTATTAATGTAATAAAAAACAGATATGGATACATAAATAATAAATATAAACATTTTTAATTTTATTTTATTTATAATATATATGCAAGACCAGGCTGTGACGTCATGAATGGCTGGATGACGTCATATAATTTTAAATCAAGAAAAACTAATAAATATGATTTTCTCGAGGATAAAACCAATACAAAGTGCATGATTCGTGGTGATATATAAAAAAATCTCCTTTGGTGTGAAAATAACCCTTTCCTTCCTATCGTCGATCGCTAATACTACCACTTCCGGTTTCCGGAATTGCACCAAAAGTTGATCAATTCATCCCACTGATGCATTAAGTAAATATACCAAATTTCATCAAAATCGGTTGAGCCGTTCAGGCTGTACACATCTATACGGACGGACGGACAGACGGACAGACGGACGGACAGACATCATGCTAAAAATACTTTTTTCTGTTTAGAAAATGCATGATTCGAGGAGATATGTAAAAATCTCCACATGTGAAATTTGGTGTGAAAACAATAACTCCCATACTATCGTCGGTCGGTAAAAATATATATTATGAGATCAAATTTTCTTAATTAAAATTATTTATTCATATAATCTTAAAAATTAATAGAGAAAATGTAGTCACAATGTGAATGATTTCAAAGTTTAAAAGGCCAATATGATCAATTGAGATATTGTAAATCTCATTATATATATAAAAAGATTTTTATCTGCATATTGCTCGGGAATTTAAAATTTTTCCCATATATTCTCGTTTCATGACCTCTAGAATCCAAAAGTGACTTTAGAATTTTTCATGTCCGTTCATAGGCTATAAATTTTATTAAGACACTTTGGTATGTTGAAAGTTAATTATATTTTATCTAAATGTCAATCAGGCATTTCAAATCATATAAACAAAATTCTTGATATTAAAAAAAAAACCTTGCAAGTTGAATGTCGATTCAATAATAATAATAATAATAATAATAATAATAAATTATGAATTAATTAGCTGTTAGTATACCAACTCGATTCCTGTAAACTTTACAGGAATCGAGTTGGTATATTTATTAATTTTAACATTACAAGAAATATATCAATTAATATATCTAGAATAATTCTAGTGAGGGTAATATTTATCTACTTCAGGGTAATTATGTTCTTTTGTTTACCCTCTTTTTCCCTTTCCTGGCCTTTGCATTTTACTTTATGAATTTTTAATTAAAGTGGTTAATAAGATGCCAGTAATTCACATTTGAAATACCTGTTCTCAGGCACGCGTTAACCTGTAAACAGTGTTGGTTTGGGATTTACATAAAATTTTAGAGAATCATTTTTAAATTCTTAATGTGTAAGCTATTCGTAAAGAAAGGGGATGAAGGGAAATATTAAATATTTTATAATTTTTTTTTAACAATTGAAACATTATATTTCGAATAGTAATTCTATATAGATAATCTATTTTTACTGATCTATGATAGGAAGGGAAGGTATTGTTTTCACACCAAATTTCACATTTGGAGATTTTTACATATCTCCACGAATCATGCATTTTTTTAAACATTATTAGCATGTCTGTCCTTCTGTCCATTGTGTGTTCATATAGACGTGCATAGTTTGAACGGCTCAACGGATTTTAATAAAATTTGGTATATTTACTTAATGCATCAGTAGCATGAATTCATCAACTTTTCGTGTATATCCGGTAACCAGAAGTGTTACTTTACAAAGAATTAATCTTACATTCATTGTCGGAAATTTTTCACTTAAAATATACTAGTAATTAATAATGGAGTAATTAAACTAAAAATAAAAACCTAGATAATATAATTTAGTCATTTTAAATCAAGTTTTAATTTTTTTTTTATACTTTATAAAGTATAAATATAATGTTGTTTGGAAATTAATTTATTTCAAATCGTCAGTCATGTGTCTGGCCACAGTTCATTTTTAAGTTTCTTGTTGAATACTTACAAGGTATGTGCAAAATGGATCGCCGCTGGTTTATATACTTTGTTGACATCACAAATAGTTATTGCAGGAAATAATGCGTTTGAAACTGGATTGAAGGATGAATCCACGCTCGTAAGAACAAATCTCTCATTGATTTTGGAATTTGTCACCAAAATTAGATAAATTCCAAGAATACCAGAACTTAATACAATGATTCCCCAAATGATACTGGAAATAGATATATATATTGAAATTACAAGTTATGCATATATTAATAGAAAATAAAAATATTCACCTAAAAAATAATCTAGGTGCGTTTTATTCAAATTCTTCGTGCTTTTTCACGATCAAAAATTAATATATGTGAAAGTTTTATTAGGAGAAAGGATTTACGGGTTATTTTCATGTATTTTTGTGAGATTAGAGCCTTAGAGTGCACATTTCGGGGTGATTTTCTGGGATTCTGGGTTTTAGTCGATATGACCAAGAGTCAAAGTTGGTATTTTTGGTTGATTTGGTGGGTAATCTTTGACTTACTGCTCACTCTCTCTCTCTCTCTCTTTCTAAATACGAGGTGTGTCTAAAAAGTTCGGTGAATGGTACAATAAAAATATAAAAAGAAAATGTTAATTGTAAAAAAGAATTGGGTATTAGCAAAGACACAGTAAGTAGTGTTTTCTGGTGTCCTGCTTGTGGATTGCCGGCCTGAACGTTGTGACGTCTATTCTGAGAACGATTCCACATGAAGACTTCTCCAACAGTTTTCAAGCGTTATACGAACGTTGTCAGAAGTGGGTTGTGGCTAGTGGAGAGTATTTTGAAGGTCAATAAAGGTATTTACAATTAACATTCTCTTTTTATGTTTTTATCGTACCATTCACCGAACTTTTTAGACACACCTCGTATATATATATTTTTATTTATATTCTTTTCAAAAATACGAATAATTCGATTGATTTTTTATGATTAATTGAGTAGCATAATTTATAAAATTTTAATAATTCCATGTTGAATGTTGATAAATTTTAATAGAATGCATTAGAGAAATTATAATTTGTTATTATATGTGAATTAATCTGTTAAATTATTAGAATGCTCTTGTTACAATAAAATAGAATTTTATTTATTTATACCTTTTAGTAATTTTCAAACTTTATCATACTATGTAAATAATTTCCTATATTTTAAATATTTATACAAGCAAAATATAGCATAAAAAATATATAAAAAATAATATTTATTAATATTTTCATGTGAGATATGAGTTTGATTTTTATTCCACATAATTCAATCAATGGTTTTTTATTAATTATGAAAAAAAGAGTCATTCTCATTTCGTTTTCTACTGCTAATCTGTTTTGACAATTTCAGATGTTTTCATTATAAGGTGGGATATCTTTGAATAATTTGGATAGAATTGATTGATCTTTTAGTGACTCTTCATAAGGTTAAGATAAATTTAAATTTTGATTATTTAAAGCTTGATATTTTTATTCATTGTCCATTTTTGCTGGTAAAATTAAATGCAATTATTCTATGTCTGTGGCTCTACAGAACTCGAAAGTTCTTGGCCGCAGCAACCACATTGCCCCAAGTATTCCTATCCTGAGCCACAACCCTCCAATCCCTCTCCTCTCCCATCTCTCTCACGTCCCTTCCTACATTATCCACCCATCGCGTCGTTGGTCTTCCAAGAGGGCGTTTCCCGTCGAAATAATTTTAAATACATGCTAAGATTTGAAATTTTAAAAATAAATAATAATGTTTGCATTTTTAGTTAAACGAGGCATACCTGTAGTACAAGTAGGTTCATAATTATTTTTTAGTTTATTTAATTATTTTAAAATATTAGGAGTTTATTATTTAATCTTGTAGATTTAATTTTGATATACTATATATGTATAATAATACTACATTTTTTATTTTTTATGTTAATTGCTGATACTAATAATTATTATATATTAATATTGTTATTTTATTTTTAATTTTTTCTCTCTAAATTATATTTATTTATTTATTTTATAGTTTTTTATTATATTTTTTAATTTTATATGAGAATCAAGTTTATTCACTTTCACTTTGAGTGTACAGGAATGAATTGAAATGTTGAATGTTGACATATTTCTACATTTCAATCGAATTTATTTTTACTTTAATATATCATGTTAATGCATAAAAAAATCTTGTAATTTAGGATAATTTGTTCTTTCGTTTAATATTTTATAATAATTTATTATAATTTATATATTAAGCAAATTTTACATATTATTCTAATTACAAATACCTGTAACCTATATTCAAATATATAAATTTTATTTTTTAAATAAAAAATAATTGTGATTTATTTTATTTTATTTGATTTAATATAATAACAGAATCCAAAATATTCATTATACATGCTCCAAGTGTCTCTATACTGAGCCACAACCATCTAACTCCCACCCCCTCCCATCTCACTCATCTCCCTTCCTACATTGTCCATCCATCGCGTCCTTGGTCTTCCAAGCGACGTTTCCCAATCGGTCTCCCCACCAATATATATTTTCGCCATTCCATTCTAGCCACGTGTCCTGCCTATTGCAGTCTTCACGATTTTATAACCCTAATTATGTCTGGAGATGCATAGAGGTCATGCGATTCCTCGTTATTCAGTCTCCGCCATTCCCCGGTGACCTCATCTTTCTTTGGCCCATAAATGGTGCGAAGAATCCTATTCTCCAATACTCTAAATCTATTCTCGTTGTAATTATTTGATAAATGAATTATATTTATAAATGATAAATAAATCTCCTAATCATATATAATAACAACGCAGAAAAATGTCATATTTACTATTAAATGTTGTATCAGTGCCGTCTTAGGGGAGCCGCGAAAAAATTTCCTAATACTTGAAATTTTCGATTATTTTTAAAATTTTTTCCATTTGTCTCTAAAAAAAAAGCTCAACCGTTTTTTGGACCAAGCTTTTGAACATTCCGTACTTTTTTCAAAATTTTTTCAATTGTCCCTAAAAAAACAAAACAAAATCAAACGTTTTCTGGACTAGGGGAGCAGCGGGCAAAATCCGATGTATTATGGAAAAAAAACCTCTGTCTTAGCCCTTCCCCCCTCCTCCACCCCCACACACCTTGAAAATAAACTGCTTTTCTAGGTATACATATATTAATGATACATTCTTCTTTAATGCTCCCACTTCTGTTTATTCAAGAAAATATATGCATGTTTGTTACCTCTTACATTTCATAAAATAATCTTGTTTGAATATTCATTACTAGTTCATATTAGAACTAATCTCTCTTTTCTGATTTAGGATGAAATTCAAAATTGATACTCCAAACGGGCACTCCCCAATGACCCTAAATCCCATTGCATCACATTTCTCAATATTGGACACTGATAATGATAAAAAAAATAGTACTGACTGCTTCAAGTGCTCTCAAGTGGGTGTGGTAAAAATTAATATCGTCCTCTCTGTCCAATTACACCCTCTCATACAATCTTTTTTCTTTTTTTTATTAATGGGAAAATATTCAAATTTAAAATAACGATATATTTTATAATACATTTAAATGATTATTTAAAATTATATTAAATTATTCAATACAAAATGTTTTCATTTGAAAATCTAAATTAGTGAAAAATTAAATGACAAGTGACAAAACAATATTTAAAATATTTATGTTTACTAGTGAGGTCATTACAAATTTTGTAAATAGTATTTTGTAATATTAATTAATTTTCAAAAAAATATTATATATTATATAGAATATAATCGTTTCTTTTAGATATTCCTCCTTTTTTGCCAAAGAAAGCTGACTTACGACGACAGACTCATCAGACAGTGATTAATTTTAATTTTGATTTTTATTAATTAATTGAATAGTTTATTTTGTTTTAATTGAATTTTTTGTTTTTTTGTATGTATGTAATAAAATTTTATATTATTTTTTTTTCTTAAATGGTTACTCTGTTCAATTTCGTAGCCCTGGAAACTATCTTCGATCTTTGCATGGTTTGCTATAGAAAATCTTAATTCACTTTAAGTCGTGTTTTTTTTAACATAAGCACGACGCAAAGTGAGGTGACCAATCGTCCTCCATTTGTAACCTCTGTCCTTCTTTTGTAAGTGTCCTCCTAACCGTCCTTCTTTTTGATATCTGTCCCGTTTTTGAAATATTTAGGACATTTCGTACTTTTTTTCAATTTGCTTCTAAAAATAAAAAAGGTAAAATGTCCTGATTTGGTGTTTTCAAAATATGGTCACCTTAGTATTGGTGTATCTCATTTTGAAAATATTAACAATAACGAGAGAATGAAGATTCGATTCCTGTTTGAGGACAATTTTTTTTCTAATTATTTAATAAAATTTCATTTAAAATTGTTTTTATTTTATTTTATTTTTTAAATCTTTCAATTGGAAGTTGCAAGTTTTAGAGGTTCAATAGATATATTTAGATTTATAGACAAGATACCTAAAATAGGCCGATGACTGGATTTTTATTTTTTTATTTTTCAATTATCTCATTAAGATTTTATAACAATTTTTTTTTTTGAAGTGTGAATATGACAAAATATGAACAATTGATCGAACTTTAAAATATTCGGTATATTAATTCGATTATTATTAAACTTTTGCTCAAATGTTTTTTTGTTCATTAATACCAGCAAAAAAGAAACGATTTTAAATAAAATAAAATAAAAACAATTTTAAATGAAATTTTATTAAATAATTAGAAAAAAAATTGTCCTCAAAATGTTATTTTCACAATTACAGATTTTCTTTATGTCTACTTTGGCTATAAGAGGAACATTTTTATAGCCAATTAGAATACATGTATTGTATATATTTACTGAAAATTAAGCTAGCTTATTTTAGGTGTCGGCCCATTAATAGCAACATTTCTCCATATACTTGAAATGTATTTATGTAAGTTGTTTGTTTATTAACTTGAAATCTTAGCTAACTTGTGAATGTTTGCTATTAATCTAATATAAATAAATTATCTTTTATTCTAATAAATTTTTAATTAAGATTTTATACTTTTTTTGAGGCATTTATAATATTATTTTCATTTGTTTTTTGTTTTTTTTTTCTAGAATAATTTATCACCAAATGAATTCATGGATCGTTAGTTAGCATTAGCACAAACGTTGCGCTTAAAATAAATAATTTCATTGTAATCTTATAAAAACAAGTCCAATTAACCAATGCTTATTCGAAACGATTGTGGTGTGAATTTTAAAAGAAAAATAAAAAATTCATTATTATTATCTTTTCTCATACTCATGCTTGTTTAATAAATATACCCTTCAATAAATTTCATACTTTCAATAAAGTTATCGTAAATTCTATTGTCGTTTGGAATCATTAAAATGTTTTGTTTTCTTTACTTTTACTAATGTTTATATATACGTATAAGTACACATCTTATAAGTACATATATATACGTATATATTGGATATATCTATTTTACAGATTAGTATATATATAAATATATATGGGAAGTGAAACCCACCCTAAACATTCCTAAGCAGGGCCTTTGTCTCTCGACCCTGCCCCATTCTAATTAACCCAAGGCTGACAGCCAAGAACATAGATCGTGTTAACCAGGACAGATCGCTTTGGTCAGGAAGATCGCTTCTGATCATCAACAAAACAAATATTTGCCCGAAATTACTTTGAGCGGCCTCATATGAACGATCTAATGTCTGAACTATGAAGAAGATTGTATATAATTATTTATTGGAAAAATTAATCGTGTTTTAAGAAATATACAAGTTTTTATATAAAAACCCAAAGAAGAAGTCTTCCTGTTGCTTTCAGGAAAAATACCCCTTGATATCGAATGATCTTCCACAACCTCTCTCTCTCTCTATATATATATATATGTATATATTGATAAAACAATTTCAACTATTAAATATTTATTTCTGTTGTATAAATTTTCAATCGTTAAAATATTAATTGTTATTCATCTACTCAATTTCAAATACATATTTTTACTATCTCTGGCGAGATAGTATTGCGATCACGAAAATTTTCGATGTTGAGATTTTGATGTTTTTATACGTTTTGAAGGTTCCTGAATCATTTTCACTAAGGTTGAGAAAAATGTCTGTGTGTGTGTGTATGTGTATGTGTGTGTGTGTTTGTGTGTATGTATGTAGACAAGATTACGCAAAAACGGTTTGAGCTAGAATGATGAAATTTGGTACATGGACATTATTCAAAATTCATAGTTTTCTATCAACTTTTGAGAAATGTAGCTCAACCGGAAGAGGGTCATTACTTACAACGTTTTGATTTTTTTTCCTCTAAAGTGACCGTAAAAATAAAGATATATGTTTGATAATTTTTCACAAGATTAATAATTGTATAAAACAGCTATATATAGAATTTCAGCTTGATTGAATCGCTGAAAGTACCAGAATTAATTTTTTAACACTCCAAATCTCACGCGCCAACACGTGCCATGGTGCCATCAATAAAAAGCCAAATTTGCGCTGGTTTAATATTTATTATTTATAATTTATAATTAATTAAATTTAATTTAAATATAATATATTATGTTATTTAATCCAATTCAAATTGCGAGATAGTCGAGTGGAGACACTCCAGCTTATTGAAACTTGTGGATGATAATTGACGTTAATACAATTTTTTCCAAATATCAATTAATTAATTAATTTTAATTAGTGTTATATAAAAGAAAAAATTCTCTTATATGTTTTATAATGGTAGAATCTTAGTAGTTTCGGTTTAAAAACTCACATGCCATCTCATAGAAGCTTAATATTTTTTTATTTGAATTTCAAATATAATTTTAGAGAGAGTTTTAACAATTTTAAGAAGGAATTGATTACAAAATGTTTTTTTTTATTTGATTTCTATTAAAATTGGTTATATCGCAAAACCCTTTTGTAGCCAGCGTTCCCAAATGGGAACAACAGAAAAAATCTAAATAGCGTTTGTAAACTGTTAAATTTGACACCAAATTTGTGCTCGTATAATCATATTCTAATCTAACTTTTGTTTTAAAAGTATATTTGATAGTTACAGCAGGTATTAATACTTGGTTGCAACAAAAACAAAAAAAAATTGATAAATTAGTAATTGTGATTTTTAAACATTTATAAATTCATGTTAAGGTATTATATTTTATTGTTTTTATAAATTTCTTTTTATTTACTATCTAGTAGTTATTATTAGTTCAAATAAATAAATAAAAATTTCATTTGAAGTTTACAAAACATCAAAATATAAATTGTTCCCATTTGGGAACGCTGGTCTTTCTGCTGTTATAAAATGATTTTTATTTTGAAGGGCATGTTCAACTTATATATTTTTTTAGTTAGCCACTCAATATAAAATATAAGCATAATCAAAATAAGACATATAATTTAATAATTAAGTACCATTGAATAATAATTTCATGAAATTTTGAATATTTTCTGAAAAAAAGGGTGTAAAAAGTGTTGTAAAAATTAACAGAGATGACCCTGGTTATATAATAGAAAGAACAGAACGAGGAAAGCAGCGTCGATGTGCTGTATGCAAAAAAATTCAAGGAAACAATGTCGACTGTACAATGTTCCATCTTTTGAATCGTTCCACCAATAAATCAAAATATTTTTTCTTTGTTTGGGAACCTATGTTTTTTTAATTTTTTATAATTCTAAAAACATAATTTGATGTTTATAATTTCCCTGGCTGGGGTCTATGGGACGGAGTCAACCCAGCCTCCGGGATCCACATTGGGGAAAAGCTACTTGATAGCGCCTCCGATCAAGAAAATCAAGATAAAGGTTGAGAGGACGCGTTCTACTGATCATAGGACACCTCATTGATATAACCGGCTTGATAGGCGTTGTCCTTGCCTAGGATGTACAAAGTCAGAGTTTTTTTTGTTTTTTTTTAATGGGTTAATAGTAATATTATTTCAAATACAACTTTATTTTCCGTGCTAAATATTCCTTTTAAACATTTTTATTCATTATTATTATTTAAAAAAGAATACTTCAAATATACTAGCCAGTAAATCGAAAACACCACGCAGACGACCCAACAAAATCAATTTGATAATAGGATTTGACATTCTATAGTAAAGTAAATTTGATTCTTACTCACCGTCCTAAAAGTGTTTCTTTCTCGTCCACAATATACTTGGGCCCTTGGAGACATGTGAACTTGCAGAATTGCTTTATCCACTTGAGCACTTGATTCTCCTCCTCAGAGCCTTTCATTTTCTACAATGTCCACTTGGCGTGTATTTCATGTTAAAAACAAAATAAAAAAGTCAATATAGAACATCCGCTTAAATTATTGTACTACTACCTGGCCTCGGTTTTAACCCCTCAGTAAATATTATGAATTTCCTGTTATTTTACGAGAGTTCATGACCAGGTCAATGAAATGTCATTTAAACAACTTGAAAAAACATATCAAGGATAGATAAATAAAATCATATTAAAAGTTTAAATATTTATTCCATTCTCTACTTACGCGTATGTCTCTTTTTCTCCAATATTATTGAATGATACGATCTACACATAAATAAACAAAAAGAAAAAAAAATATATATATTTCAAGTATCCACTCAACTTTTATTAAAATAATTCAAAAAATTAGTGTAATTAAATTAAAAATTGAGAGTAGAGAAATATAAATCGATACTTTTAATAGAAACATTCAATAAAAAATAATAACAAATTAAATAAAAAATAAACTTAAATTATTATATTAACTTATTATAAGTATAATATATCAACACATAAAACACCTTTTATTAAAAAAGAATATTTTATTAAAATGTTAACATAATTAAATTCAATAAAAACAAAAATTGTACAATAATAAACTATTGATTAGAAAGATCTTTGTATTTTGTTATTTCCTTTCTTTTATTTCAATTACAATTTATTTTTAAAATTGTTATTACTACTTTAGAATTTGAATATCATATTTAAATATAGTTTTCAGTTAAAACACCAATACCTCACTTTGCGTCCGAGTTATGTTCCAAATAAACTGGAGTATCTCCACTCGACTATCTCGCAATTTGAATTGGATTAATTAACACATATATTATATTTAAATTAAATATAATTAATTAAATTATAAATTAAAATTAATAAATAATATTTATTAAACCAGCGCGTGTTTGGCTCTTTGTTGATGGCACCACGTCACGTGTTGGCGCGTGATTTGCAGTGTTAATAAATTAATTCCGGTACTTTCAACGATTGAATCAAGTTGAAATTCTATATATAGCAGTTTTATACAATCTTAAATCATATGAAAAATTGTCAAAAATATATCTTTATTTTTAAGGTCACTTTAGAGCAGTATTCTCAACCTTTTTTTTTACCGCGGCACACTTTTAACGGTTTAAAAATTTGGCGGCACAAAAAGAAAAAGAAAAATGTTTAAGAGCCTGATCGCAAAAGCATTTGATCTTTTTTTTAACATACATATAAAATAAATAAGTACTTTTTCTTAATTTGAACTATACATTTGTAATATTTGGCGGCACATTTTGAAATCTAGTGGCACACATAAGTCCCGCGGCACAGTGGATGAGAATCACTGCTTTAGAGGAAAAAAAAATTAAAACGTTGTTACCCTCTTCCGGTTGAGCTACATTTCTCAAAAGTTGATAGAAAACTACGAATTTTGAATAATAACCTTATAGCAAATTTCATGATTTTAACTCAAACCTTTTTTCCGTAATCTTGTCTACAAACATACATACATACACACACAGAGAGACATTTTTCTCAACCTTAGTTAAAATGATCCAGGGACCTTCAAAACGTATAAAAACATCAAAATCTCAATATCGAAAATTTTCATGATCGCAATACTATCTCTGGCGAGATGGTAAAAAACACACGACGGAAATTGAAACGACGGAAAGTGAATTGAGATTTTCTATAGCAAACCATGTAAAGATCTAAGATAGTTTCCAGGGTTACGAAAATACTACTATTTAAAAAGAAAATTGAACAAAGTCAACATTTAAGAAATAAAAATAATATAAAATTTTATTACATACATACAATAAACAAAAAAAGTCGTACTCAATTAAAACAAAATAAACTATTCAATTAATTTATGAAAAACATTTATTAATGACTGTCTGATGATTTCATAGTGGCTGTCGTCGTAAGTCAGCTTTCTTTGGCAATAAAGGAGGAATATCTAAAAGAAACGATTATATCTATATAATATATAATATTTATTTGAAAATTAATTAAATTTACAAAATACTATTTACAAAATTTGTGATGATCTCACTAGTAAACATAAATTTTTACCGACCGACGTTAGTAAGGCAGGTATTTTTTTTTTTAACACCAAATTTCACATGTGGCGATTTTTACATATCTCCACGAATCATGCATTTCGTTAACAGAAAAAAGTATTTTTTAAAGTACTTAAGTAAATGTGAAATTTGGTGTGAAAATAACCATTCCCTGATCGTCGATCAGTAATACTACCACTTCCGGTTTCCGGATATACACCAAAAGTTGATCAATTCATCATACTGATGCATTAAGTAAATACACCAAATTTCATCAAAATCCTTGAGCCGTTCAAGCTGTACACATCTATTCGGACGGATGGACAGACGGACAGACATCATGCTAAAAATACTTTTTTCTGTTAACAAAATGCATGATTCGTGGAGATATGTAAAAATCTCCACATGTGAAATTTGGTATGAAAAAAAAAAATTATCTTCATTAGTTTTTTCTTAATTTAAAATTATATGATGTCATCCAGCTCTTCATGACGTCTTAGCCAGCTCTACATATATATTATAAATAAAATAAAATTAAAAATATTTATGTTATATCCATATCTGTTTTTTATTGCATTAATAGATACATTTAAATTATTTGAAATTGTTTCTGTAGCTGGAAATTAATTTATTTCAAACCGTCGCACAGTGGTCTGAAACGCCAAAAAAGCTGGCCAAAAATGTAGATGTTGGTGAAACAGCTTGAAATTTTGTAGGCAATAGTTTTGAGAGTCAGGAAATTTAAATTTGACAAAAAAAATGGCGAATTCAAAATGGCGGACAGATTTTTAGAAAAGTGACGTCAGATTCGCAATTGTATGTTCTCTGGGATTTTTTGAGCAGAAAATTTCGAAATTGAAGTTAGATTGTACGAAAAAAAATGATAAATTTCAAATGATGTGTTGATTTTTCAAAAAATGACGTCATGCAGAGAAAATCCGTAAAGCTCACAACCATCGAAACTTAGGGGTTTTCATGTTAAGATATTGAAATTAGATGATTTTCTCGATAGTAAAAATATGCCAATTGTGAGTGATGGACTCACTTCAAGAGAAAGTGCATTTCTGAAAAATATTTTATTATCAGTAAGACAAATAACTAACAGTTACATTTTGGTAAGTACCGTGTTTTATTTCATTTTTATCATTTCGTTCGTGTTGCAAAAATATATTCTTCTTTTTTATGAAGCTTTATGAATTCACTGTTACATTTCATCAGTGCAAGGTGATTCTGGGTCAACATCTTCAATTGTTGGTGAACAGGCTTGGGACGACATTAGCAATTTGAGTACTTTCGGACTGAGAGGTTCTTTTGAAAAGTGACAGGTGCACCTTAACGAGATATTAATCAAAAAATTCATAGGAACAAATGGGGCAAAAAGGAGCAATTTTTTCTTCATGATTCTTTATCTATAGACCTTTATCTTTATGTTTCAAATGAGATGGTCACCAATGTAAAAAATGCGGAATGTTTTTTGAAAAGTTTTTCGTCAGGTTACATTTTCTGACACAAGCGGTTTAAATCAGCCAATATCAATATAATACATGCATTTCTAGCAAACAAAATAAAAAAAGTCCATGTACGTACCTCCAGCAACAGTTTCCATGTCGCAAGTTGCAAATGAAACTTTTCTATGAAACGAAACACCAATTTTGACTGAGCTCGAATTTCAGACGTTTTGGGAAATCTCTGGAGAAAGTAAAAACAGTTGACTTTGAGATGTTCGGAAAACTCGTAGAGTCATGGTAGTGCTCTACTTTTTCAGCTTTTCGTACATAAATATGTCTTCAACAAAATACCATAAACGACATGCAAAAAAAAAATTTTTCAATTTTCGATTTTTGGCCAGCTTTTTTGGCGTTTCAGACCACTGTGCGTCGGTCGGTACTGCGCCTGGGTAAATATTGTTTTGTTAAACATTGTATTTAATTTTTCACTTAACATTCCACTTAATTTTACACAAAACATATCACTTTGATGTACATTGAGGATATCCTTCCAGAGAAAAAAAGAAAATTTTAAAAAATTAAAAAAAATAAATAAAAATAATAACTTAAAGAACCCAAAATAACGAAACCTCGAAAATCTAACGACGCACAGTGAAAATTAGTACTAATTAAGCAAAATGAGGTATTGATGTATATATAAAAAAAAATTAAAAAGAGAAAGATTTTTCTAATTTCAATCACATTCTATTCTTATTATTATTATTATCAAGAATAATAAGCAAGTTTTGTGTTACTGGTAAACCTGCACTTTTTAAGCCTTTCTTAAATGGAAATGGAATTAGGCTCTTTTGTTGTATAAAGGGAATTCTGACTGTTGTTAAAATTCAGATATTTGAACATAATGTATGTCTTGTTGATAGGATCACAATCTTGTGAATGGCTTTGAAGATTCAATTTGTTATGTCTATTTTCTTCAAATATCTCTGTAGACATTACTAAAAAGAAATGAAAAGAATCTTGGCTTGCTTTTACAAACAAAAACGTATTTTCATTTTCTCTCCCAATGATCTGATTCTTTTATTTTGATTAATTTTTTAAAAATAAATATTTTTTAAATATAATATTTTTAAAAGATAGTTTGTTGAATATTTTTTTCGAATATCATTTAGTTAATAGAAAAGGGAATTTCCCAAATTCTCTAAGGCAGAGATTCTTAAACTGTGGTCCGCGGACCCCTGGGGGTCCGCGAAGACTTTACTGGGGGTCCGCAAAGCCATCGTACAGGTGCACGAGAAAATGATGAGTCAGTTAAAACTTTATTTAATATAAAAGGAGCGATGGCATGGCTTTGTGAGGAAACAGAGATCAAATACCCAAATTCAACGAAATGTGCAAGAAAACTATTGCTACCGTTTCCATCTTCATATTTAGCTGAATTTTCTTTCTTCAATATTATAATTTCTAATAAAATGTGTTCTACAATATGCAAAAAAATCGTTATTCATCAATCACTGTTAGAAATATTCAACATATATCCTTGTTCTTATGAGATCGTAAGCCAGAAATTAACTAATAAAATGACGTAAAGTACCTAAAGTTGGGATGGGGTCCGTCAAAAAAAATTTCTCCAAATGGGGGTCCGCGGAGTACATAAGTTTAAGAACCTCTGCTCTAAGGTCTTGTCTTGGAAATGGAAAGATACCTCCAAGTTAAATATAATATTTTTTATTTAAAATCATCTCAAATTAAGATAAGACATTTTTCAAAAAATATTTTTTGTTGTTTTTTTTTATAAATAAAACATTGGAATTATTTTAATAATTAATATGTGAATCAAAGTTAAAGAAATTAATTTTTAATATCAGTTTTTTTTTAAATATTTGACAATTGTATATTTTTGTGTTTAAAACGGTTGGGTCATGTCTCGGCCCTTTTGGGCAATAAACGCACACTTAGTGAATGTGTTAATAAAATAGAATGGTTGCTTATATCAAAGTCAAACCTAGATACCAAAGCTTAACCTAGCTCATTATTTTTTCTCTCCGTGGTATATATATAATATTATTATTTATGTAGGTAATCATATAATTTATCTCATAAATAAACAAGCCGTTTTTAAAAGAGAACATAACCAAAACAAATATCAACATTGAAATTAATTATGAATTTAAATATAATTAATATTACTTAATCATATAAATTCAAATATATTTTAATAACTAATAAATTTGTCAATATATTATTAATATAAATAATAATTATAATAATAATAATAATAACAAGGTAGCGGGTAGACACTCCTTTATAATCCCAATAAGGGATAGGTCTACTTCAGGGATGCGAACCTGCCTTACGCGAGCCTTGATTCTCCCCCCTGTCCTGGAGGGTAATCAAGTCCTAACCTAAAAGTTCTATCGAATCTCTAACCTAAGTCCTTACCTCCTTTCCCTATAGTCTTTTGGGCAGGAAGACTTTAAAAAATGCACCAAAACCCATCAAATGGAGGCTCGAATGAATTTTGATAAAGTGTCGTCAGGGCGTGCCTGGAGCGGACGCTGGGCACGCCAGCATGCAAACCAACGGTGGCAGATTACCAACAAGGCGGGTACGTGTCTTACAAGAAGCGACAGCTCAAATACAATCTCCGGAAAGGGAGAAAGAGCAGAGAATCAAATCAATGCCACTCCATCTTCAAGCTCGTCTAATCATGAGGAAGGAAGTCTCAACAAAATGATTAAGTGGATAAAGCAATAATGCGATGCTTCTACCACGTGAACCGTTATGAGGATATTCCCCGACCCGGATATAGACACCTGTATACAGAATTCAAAAAACTCTATCCAGATATGCAAGTATCTGAACAAAACTTATCGGTCCGAAAAAAGGTCATTACATTACATTACATTACAACAGTCACCTTGGTTGAAATAGCAGTTCCTCTAACACATAACCTAAGAAAAACTCAAAGCGCAAAACAAGCTAAGTATGAGGAACTAAGAAAAATCTGGAAACTCGATAAAGTCATTATCCATCCCATTATCATCTCTGCAGAAGCAGTAATATTAAAAAAAACATTAAAATCTTTTGAGAGACTTTCGATCCCCAACAACTGAGAATGGGCGAAAGGGCAATCTTGCTGCAAACCTGTTATATAATCCGAAAGTTTCTTAATTGAACATTGTCCAAGGAGTCTCTGGGATAAGATGAAATCCCTCCCCAGGTCATCCTAGCTTAACCCTTAAAAAATAAAAGAACAATCAGGTTAGGTGAAAGTTTACCTGTACGTAGTATTGAGTAAGTGTAACAACTCGGGTAATAATAATAATAATAATAAGGTTGTAGTTTTACAGACTAGTTATATAGTTAGAAGATTCCTAGCGATGTAAAGAGAAAAATAAAAACGAAAAAAGGAAAATAACTGTGGGTTAAGGTGAATTCTCTCTCCAAAAGTAAAAGAAATTATTAAACTATGAATATAATCTATAAAAGTTTATTATGATTGATGTGGTGATAATACCATAAAATCTTGAACAGTAATAAATTACAATCCGACTTAATCCATTCTTCTTTTTTTTCATTCACGCGTTATACACACACACACACACTTATAATGTATATATATATATATATCTCGACTGAGGTAAGTCAAAGTTTACCAGCACTTGTGCTGAGTTTTGTGTGAAAACTTAAGTAATAATAATAATAATAATAAAAATAAATATATAGCGTATACTGAATCTAGTCAATTAAATTATATGACTCGAATTTTTTTAAATTTCTCTTATTTTTTTTTCAAAATAAATAAAAAAAACCATTACCGACGGCAATAACAAATTGAAAAGAATTCAACGAAACGATTTACACCGAATGTAATGAAGTGGAAGCGTGGGTCGAAACGACCATGTCTTTTACTCTTGGTCACCGATTTTTTCAGACATAGCACCTTTCTTTCAAAGGAGTTATGTAAAAGACAAGAGTGTATATGTGCTTCTCAAGCTTAAACAATTAAAGTACTCACTGCATGCATTTTAATGCACTTGCATCGGTGATTACACAGAGGGTAAAGCATACAGTCGTTGGCCCCCTTAAGCAATTCCTAGCAGTCTTTAATACATATCTGGGCAAATTGCGGAACAATCTGTATCAAATTAGGTTTGCAGAACATAAATACTATAAGCATTTTGATGAATAAAAAAAAAATAATTTTCTCATGACATTTTCAATAAGCACGCAAAAATCCTAAAAAATACAGTTATTGGCCCCCTGTTATAGTTATTGGCTTAGGTATTCTATAGTTATTATACAACCATACAAACATCGATTACATAACCATTAATAATTTAAAAATAAAAATCTCTTAATATTTGTGTTTTAGTAATAGGGGGCCAATGACTGCCTCGGGGGCCAACTTTAACCTATGGCATAAAATAGGGTATCGCTAAAATATTGTCAGTCTGATCAAAGAAAGTCGCATACAACATTTATTTATAATATTTACATTTTGTCTTAATCTTATCGATCGTTATAGTTCTTTTCCATTAAATATTTATAACCATTTGTAATTGGTACATTTTGAATTACCCAATTCTACCAAATTGTAAATTAAATCGATGTTCATTTTCATAAATATCTATCCATTTATCTCAATAAATATAATAATATACTCGTAGATCAGGGGTGTCAAACTTGCGGCGAACACTTTCGACTTTTTTAAAAAATTTTCAATTTGTCTCTAAAAAAAATAAGTTAAAATGTTTTTCGCGACCAGACTTTCGACTTTTTTAAAAAAATTTTGCGGCCGAACCACTTACGACTTTTTTAAAAAAATTTCAATTTGTCCCTAAAAAAAAGGTAAAATGTTTTTTTGCAGCCCGCCTAAAGTTAAACCTTGTTTGGCCCAAGTGTACGTATGAGTTTGACTCCCCTATCGTAGATAATAATATCATATTGGTTACAAGTGATAAATAATTAATCTTCATTCTGTTTGGTTGTTGATGTTAAATAAATTGAAATAGTTGGTTGCATTGAACTAAATTAATTCAATATTGTAATGTATTCAAATGCTGAGGCTTTACATGTACAGACAGACATTCTTTGGAAGCAAGACAAATATTGAAAATTAGCTTCATGTTGAAACGTTTATTTAGATATTGACTCAAATCTAAAATCTCAAAGAGAAATTACAGGAAGAGAGTCAATTGCAATCATAATCATCTTTCATTTTATTTATTCTTTCAATATTTATTTATATTATTTACATTAAAATATTACATTAAAAGTTTTCTAAAATGAATTGAAATTCTAGCATATTTATTCATAACTTTATAAAATTAAAAAAAAAACAAACATTTTTTTAAGATTTTTATTTACTATTTTATTTATACATTTCTTTTTTTTAATTAATGAAATAATCAATCAGTGCCCCTGTAAGTTGATATTGTGAACATAATGAACAATACTGTTGTTTTGGTTGCATAATTTCTAGGATTTTTGTTTTTATTGTCTACAAGTCTACATTACTTACAAACCTCGTGTTTGTTTAAGAAAAGGTGAATTGTGAATTATTTCGAAAAGTATTTAATTATTTATCAATATCCATTTTGTCCCCTTCAAAGTAATACCCCTTAGATATAATGCACTTAAGCCAGCCAACGCTTCTTCCAATCGTCGAAGCACTTCTAAAAAGCTTTTTGGGATGGCCATCAGCTCGTTCATTGATTCCGACTTTATCTCATCCATTGTGGCAAAACGCTTTCCTTTCATTTGATCTCTTCCGTTTTGGGAATAGGAAAAGTCGCAAGGAGCCAAATCTGGTGAATATGTGGTTGAGGCATGATTACGGTGTTGTTTATGGCCAAAAAATCACAAACAAGAAATGATGTGTAAGCTGGTGCATTATCATGTGCAGAATCCATGATTTATTTTTCCACAATTTCGATCGTTTGAGCCTTATCGTTTCACGCAAACTTCCCTGTAGAATTACTTTTTTTAAGTAAAAAATCGAAGAACTCACAAAACGTGACTAACTTTTTCAGCTGTCAAAAACAAACTACTAATCCAAAATGGCTGATAATATCAATATATTAGAAACATAAGTGTAGCAACATAACAAAAAAAATCGATAATCGAATGTACACAGCCCGGGAAAATTCAAAATTAATCTTTTCTTTTGAACAGGCCTCGTATGTACTATATAATTACTTAATAATAAAAATATCATATTTTTTAATAAATCTTTCTTTAAATATTTAAATAAATAAAACTAATCTTATCATCTAATATATTAAGTTAAGTCAAACGTGTAACCAAATAATCTAATTTTATTGTATATATATTTTTATTCTTTGTACCTAGTATGTGTATATTGAAACATGTCCTAATACTCTAATTAAAAAAAAATCACTTATTTTAACACTAATAGGTAACTTCTTAATAATACATTTAAAGGAATGAAATAAGTTTAAAGTTAAAATATCTTCTTTAAAACTCGCTCAATTAATGTTAATGGATCTCAAACAACCCTTCTTAATTATAAACTTATTTCGGAAATGATCTTGCATCACCTATTCAGTATTCATTCCAATTCTAATGGATGTTCCCAATAAATCTTGGCTATTTTAATTTACAAGGTACACCTTGGATTTACATGATGAGTTGAAATTACTTTTATTCAATCAAATTAAGAAAAATCTACAAATCTAAAAACTATAATTAAATTTTAAAACTATCCCATAAAACAAGATTCTATAAACATCTTTTCATCAAAATCAACGATAATATTTTATTGCTTTTAGAATTAAAACTAAAAATTTTTCTAATTAATAATTATTAATTATTCAATGTGGAACAAAGCAAAATAAAAAATATTTATTTTTAAATCTATTGCAGTCTCAACCTTTTTTTTTTACCGCAGCACACTTTTAACGGTTTAAAAATCTGGCGGCACACAAATAAAAAAATTACTGTAAAAGTTTACCATATTGAAAAAATTGGTCCCAAAAACGGTTTACCTTTATTTTAGAACCAAATTGAAAAAATTTAGAAAAAAAAGTCGGAAATGTTTATTATACTAGCGAAAATTTTATATATATTGGAAATAATAAACCGGCCGAAGGATTTTTTTGAAATTCACATCATAGATGATTTTTATAAAAAAAATCGATTTGTATTGGTTTCAGTCTCTGGAAAAATCATCTATATTAGCTTTTTCTTAATTTAACAATAGGAAATTTAAATGACGTCAGCATCTACGTCAGACAGCGCTTCTTTAAATACGAAATATATATTATGTTATATCCACAGGCCATATTTTTCTGTCTTTCAGTGCATTAACAGGTACTTTTAAGGGCAGAATGTTTTATGACTATTTTTTTTAATTTGTTCTTTTAAATTTAAATTATTTGTTTGTCGGCTCGGTGAACCTGCTATTAATATTATTAGCCAAACCCGATAATAAGATATAGTTTTTTTTAATTATCGAGCGGCGGCTCGGTGAACCAGCTACTTATATTATAAAAGTAAAAAAGATGTAAATGAGATAATTGAAATATTAAGTGGATCTATATACTTAATAAATGTATTTATTCGTGTATTTAATATATTATAAACTTAATACATACTTAATATACATAAAAATATTATATTATACATTTTTATTAAGATAAAATTATTTTTCATCTAAAGATATTTATTTATTCAATTGCAAGTTCTTCATAATATTCTTCGTCTTTTGCCATTTTCTGCATTATAGCCAAAAATTGATAAGATGTATTGATAATCTGAAATTTTGTATTATAAAATTTTTAGTTAAATGCTATTAAATAATATTTTATTTAAATATATATTTTTTATAGTAACTTTAATTAATTTATTTGATAATTTAAAAGATAAGAAGAGAGAATTTATCCTTTTTACAAGGGCAGAGAGAGAGAGAGACAGAGTAAGAAAGGAGTATGTCAATATCTTTTTTTCTTCTATTGAAAAATTATTTTTCAATATTTAATAAAAAAAAATGCAATCACCTGTTCTTATCGTCATTTTTTTTAATTTTATTATTCATCAACATGTTATCATTATTGATGTCTTTTTATATGTCCCTCCTCATTCATACAAATGTATAGATAATCTATATATATAAAAAAAGGTTTTTGTCTGCAAATTGCTCAGAATTTAAATTTTTTTTTGCATATCTTCGCGTTTCGTGATCTCTAGATTCCAAAAGTGACTTTAGAATTTTTCATGTCTGTCTGTCTGTCTGTCCGGAACTTCTCATGTTATAGACTCAAAATTGGCTGAATCGATTTCGATGAAATTACATCACAATATTCTTGCATATCTCTATTTGTTCATAGGCTTATACATTTTATTAATATCTAATCAATATCTATAGAAATTATTTTTTTTAAATTTGATATGTATTGTATTCTTTGCGTTGATGAATCACAATATGTACATATAATCTTAAAAATTATAAAAGAGAAAATGTAGTCACAATGTTAATGTTCTGAGTGTGTAATTATAAGTTAAAAAGGCCAATATGATTAATTGAAATATAGTAAATATCAAAATAAAAATATAAATATTATATATATTCTTTTTTATTGTATTCTTTGCGCTACTGAATGACAACATGTTTATATCAAATTTTTAAAAATTAATTTCTGCGGTTAATAAAATTTATAGCCTATGAACAGACATGAAAAATTCTAAAGTCACTTTTGGATTCTAGAGGTCATGAAACGCGAATATATGGAAAAAATTTTAAATTCCCGAGCAATATGCAGACAAAAATCTTTTTTTATATATTTAGATTATCTATACATTTGTATGAATGAGGAGGGACATATAAAAAGACATCAATGATGATAACATGTTGATGAATAATAAAATTATGATCTTAAATGTGTAACATTATTTAATTTTATATATTTTTTTATAATCAACTGTGTTGTTTTCCATTAACACATTAATATGTCCAAATTATTTATCATTTTATATTATATCAAAATTACATTAATTTTTATATAGAATCAATCTAGGCGTATTTCAATCATAATTAAACTTAAGCTTTTAATATATAAAAATAAAGAGAGAGAGACTGCTTATAAAATTAGTATAAATATATTGTATAAATCATAATCGTTTTTTTCTATTCTTCTATATTTTCTATAAATTATTTATATTTTTAGTAGATTAAAGTGAAAAGTAAATAACTATTTACTCCCTTTATAGTAGACAATCATATTTAATCTTGTTTTTCTTATTAATAACATATTATTATATCGAACCCTTTCTTTGAGAATAAATGATCCCTGCATTCAATTCCTAACGAATTAAAATTTTATATCCTAAATTATATTATCCATAATACTATATATGTATATTATATTATTTTTTGATTATATTTAGATATATTATGAGACGTCTCGTAGGGTGTTGGTTATCTATGTTAACTCACACATTCTCATGGTCCAGGTTTCAAGTTCGGGACCTGGCAAAGGGATTTTCTCTAGATTGGGTATATGGGCCGAATTTAAATCAGCCTCCGCGATCAACATTGGAAAGCTTCTTGATAAAAAGTAGCCAATCAAGGAAATCAAGGTAACGGTTAATAGGACTCTTTCTACTGATCATAGGACACCTAATTTATATAACCAATTTGATTTTTGCGTAGGATGTTCAAAAGTCAGATATTTTTTTTATATTTCGATACATATTTAAATATAAATAATGATATATTTTATTTTGAGATGGATAATTATTCTATATAATAGATAGTATTGAAAAGAACGAATTTTTAAATGTCAAATAAAAATTGATATTTTTTTTTCTTAATAAGGGATGATACTCTTTAAAAAGCCTTATTTTTCTTTTCTTTATATGCACAATCGATTGATTCTTAACTATTTTTATTACCTCAACCCAATCATGATCATGATAATGATAAGGAGGGAGCTCAGCTCTTTTCTAACTTTGATGGTTTCAAAAACTATACGTAATTTATCCAAGAATTAATTAATAAGTAGCAAAAAGATTATTACGTAATGAACGCTATTGCAATGTTATTATAATTATATATATATATATATATATATATATCGGTGAATGGTATGATAAAAACATAAAAAGAGGATGTTAATTGTAAATACCTTTATTGACCTTCAAAATACTCTCTACTAGCCACAACCCATTTCTGACAACGTTCGTATAACGCTTGAAAACTGTTGGAGAAGTCTTGATGAGGAATCGTTCTCAGAATATCAGTCACAACGTTCAGGCCGGGAATCCACAACCAGGACACCAGAAAACAAGAGAGATGCTAACAAAAGATCGTCGATTGACTCTACGTCTAATATCCAAAGAATTGGGTATTAGCAAAGACTCAGTAAGTAGTGTTTTCTGGTATCCTGCTTGTGGATTGCCGGCCTGAACGTTGTGACGGCTATTCTGAGAACGATTCCTCATCAAGACTTCTCCAACAGTTTTCAAGCGTTATACGAACGTTGTCAGAAGTGTGTTGTGGCTAGTGGAGAGTATTTTGAAGGTTAATAAAGGTATTTACAATTAACATTCTCTTTTTATGGTTTTATCATAACATTCACCGAACTTTTTAGACACACCTCGTATATAATAATATATATATATATATATTAAAATAACATTGCGACATAATCAAAGTAAAATTTTCATAGGAAACGTATTTCCTCTATTAATCTATAGAAATACCACTTTTCAAAAGATCGAATTAATTATTCATCAAAGCAAATATTTATTATATTCTATGAAAGCTAAATCTTACTTTTCCAAACATTTGAAGGTTTAATGTATGTAGTCCAGCAACACTGATAATAACTGGATGATAAGCCCTTAATATAACAAATCGCAAACAAAAGCGAACGTTCGATCCAGAACGACACCAGGGAAGTGCATAGGCAGACATTGCTACTTCTTCACTCTTCAAAAAGATATTCACTAAGTAGTAATTCATTGATTTTTCTATATTAACGTTAATAAAAAATCATTTCTTACCTTTTTGGTCATGATATCTGCTGACCAACAAAACATGAACAATTCTAAAAGTTGAAATGAAAGATAAACAATGATCGCTTCTGTTTTCGTCAAACTTACACCTGCTTGCTAAAAAAAAATTTGCAAAGAAATTGTTTTTATTAAAATACATATTTACAAAAACAATACTACTACTAATTATACGTCATAATAATGAATAACATATAAAAAGTATTTAATTAATCATTAAAGGTGAAAAAAATATATACCGTAAATATTTGAAATCCTGTAACACAAATCATTAAAAGACTGGATTGAATTTGAGATAAAAATACAACTTGAAAAGTTCTTGAAAGAAGATGAATATAACTAAAAAAAATAAATAAATAAATAAAATAAAAATTAATGAAGTAGTGAAGGAAAAACATTTAATTAGTTTGTAATGACTCTTTGAAAAGATTCAAGTTCTCTTAATGCTTTTATTTTTATTTATGTAATATACTCGAAACTACTCGTAGTTTTACTCTCTCTCTATATATCTTATATATATATATATATTTATTTATTTATTTATTTTATTGTTTTTAATCAGAGTGGTAGAAAAAAAGACATTTATTTTTGTAATTTGATTCAAACACAATTTTAGATAATTTTTAAATTAAAAGATGGATTTGTCTTTTAACAAATTTTAATGATTATTTTTTTTTTAAATTTTAGTAAAATGAAATGAATCTCTTCTACTTTGCTTATACACACTATTAATAACAAAATAGGAATTTAGAATGTTTACTATTAACATAATTACTTTTTTTAATAGTTATGGTAATTGTATTTATTAAAGCTTTTGTGGTTATTTTGATAATTATTAAGAGAATTTTTATTAAAAGACCACATTATTTGTATAAAATTATTTTAATTTAATAAATAATTTTATACAAATAATGTGGTCTTTTAATAAAAATTCTCTTAATAATTAGTTATGGTAATTGTTTTCAAAACGGGAAGCTTCAGGGATTTGAATGAAACTTTGCCAATGGAGTCCTTTTTTAACTCCAAAGAAACTTTCCTCATGCAATATTTCTAGGTCTCTTATAGTTTACGAGGTAAAAAAAATTTAAGTTTGACAGATTAGCTAGTAATGAACGTCGAAATGAGCAACCATTTACTAATGTTTTATTGACTAATTTTTTTTCGGTTACATTTAGATAAAGGAAAATTAATTATTTTTTTTAATTTTCATATATCCAAACCGTACTAAAAAAACAAAACAAGAAAATTAGTGGAGCCCTCTGGGTAGGTAAATAGAATATCAATGGATTTATATGCAAATTTTAATAATTTTTATCTCATAAACTAGTATAAGAGACCGATAAATATTTCATAATGAAAGTTTCTTTGGAATTAAAAAAGGAATCCATTGTCAAAGTTTCATCCAAATCCCTGAATGTTCCCGTTTTGTAAACAATTACCATAGTTATTTTACATAAATAAATAAATACTTATTTATCATTTATAAACTATCCATTTTATCTATTTTTATCTTAAAATACAAATTAAATAATTTTTTTTTTGTTATATAAAAATGATTTTAACTATTAAATAAAATTAAATGAATAATTTTTTTTTTCTTTAGTATAATCTTTAATTAAAATGTTATATTTCCTTTTCTTTTTTAATCGATTCCCATTATTTTAATTATTATTATTATTATTAGAGTTTTCTCTCTCAATATGTAATTTTCAAATAAAATTATATTCCAAAAATTTATTTCTCCCATTGAAATATCGATTATATTGTATCTTGATAAATTCCAAAATAATTCTCAATAAGTTCAACTTCCATGTGTTACTCTTAATTATTATTTTAAACTATTTTATTTAATTCAACATAATTGTGATTGAAGTAAATTCTATGAAAGAAATAATCTCTCCAAATTTTTCTTGTTAATAAAATAAAAATGAATGAATAATAAATAATAAATAATATTAAGTTTTTTTTTTCTCAAAGAGTGTTTGCTTTTTCTTCTAATGCAGTTGTTTCCAAACTTATTTGGCCAAGCGCCCCCTTTTCAGAAAATAATTTACTCAGCGCCCCATTTTCAAAAAAAATTTATCTTAAAATCTCCTTGGAAATTAACTTTTTTTAATTTTAATAACAATTAAACAGAAAGATAAATGTACCTATTTGCAAAATATTATAAATAAAGGTGTAAATTATAAATTTATTTATCTGTTTATTGAAATCAGAATAGAAAAGTAATATATACAAGTAATTTTCCCTAAATGCACCTGTGGCCATCACCGCCCTCCTGGATTGCTTCAGCGCCCACGAGGGGGCGGTAGCGCACACTTTGGGAATCACTGATCTAATGGATCTCTCTCTTTTTCTCTTTCTCCCTTACTTTCTCTTTTCTCTTATAATTAATAAATTATAAAATTCTATTGAATTAACAAACTCTAAATAAATAAAAAGAGGCAGCTTAGCCGTGCGTGTATAGTGGCAATTTTCTACACATAAAGTCGGCGTTCGATTCCAACTAAGGACAACATTTTCTAATAAATTCAATTTAACATCAGCTGCCTCCCGCTTCAGGAACTGACAAGCCTGGTTCTAAATAACCCTTCACCAGTAGGATTACTTCAAAAAATAAGCAACCACCAGTGGGAGCTTTGTGTGATCCCAGATGGTCCAAACGCAAATAATAATAATAATAAATAAATAAAACACAAAGATTTTTGTTTTGTTTTGTTTTAAATTATAAATTATCATTGGAGGTACTTACTTACTTGTTAATACAATTATGAAAAAATATATATTTTTTTAACGTAGTCACCATTTCTTTATCCACATTTTCTTTAGTTATTTTGACACCATTACAAGTAAAAATATTTGTAACCATATCTTCTTTTTCTTGTATCTCTTTTGGTCTTTCTCTTAAATTTTTTTCACGCATAATTATATTCCCAATTGCTTCGATTCTTAAATTTTCTAGGCATTGTTTTAAAATATCATATTGTGCACTTGCATGGGCAATTAAACTTACCATAAACACATCAAATGTTGGTACTAATAATAATGCATTGACAATAATCCATGTTTCTAATAAATACGTTATTAAAAAATTTCTCTCCTCTTCTAAATCATATTGATAGGAGGCCTTTAAAGGTAAAAGATCATCTAAAACTGTATTATTATCTTTTTTGGCCAATTCATGTACTGGTATAGTAATATATCCAAAACAAGCAATCACACACATGTAAAAAATAAAATTAATGATACGATTCGTAGTTTTCACTACCTTGATTACCGATTGATTCATCGTAGAGGTATCCTGTTCGAAATCATCTTCAATGAGATCAACCAATTTACGAACATCACGAACACGATAAACAGTTGCTGTTACTTTAATTAATGTCATGATTATCGGTATCATGGTCATAGAAACTTCGGTAAGGGTATTTAATTCATGTGCACCCATAAATAGACCAATCATTTGTATAAGAAATGCTGACAAAAATACTAAACAAGTGAAAAAAAATTGAAATTTGGCTAAAAAATTTCGTATCCGACTGTCTGGATATTTTAAAATTAGCATGCCTGTCATTCGCAAAGTTGTTAATGGCAAATCTAAATAATTCAGATGTTGATTGTGAACCATGATCAACGATTGTACTTTTTCAAATGATACCTCAACCTTTCACGAAGGGCATATTTATAACAAAAGTATATATAGGAAAGACATTGAACCCAACCCAATGATTAGGCTTAAAAACCAATTATTATAGAAATAGATTCTTCAAGGTCTATAACATTCATTCATTCATTTATTCATAGGAAAACTGATCAATTACTCAAAATTTCATTGAAAATACTAATTTTATACTTTCATCTCTCTATCATTAAAAGAAAATTGTAATAGGATAAATATAAAAGTTTTCATTTTATTTATTATAGTTTTCCAAAAAATAAAAAAGTGACAAGGATTTCCTGAAAGTAAAAAAATACCTTTATATAATTATTTATAATGATTCTATTTTATTTATAAATCTGGTGTGTCTCCACTCGACTATCTCGCAAATTTGAATTGGATTAATTAACATAAATTATATTTAAATTAAATTTAATTAATTAAATTATTATTATGATTATTTGCGTTTGGGCCATCTAGGATCACGCAAAGCTTCCATTTTCCTGTAGAATTCTCTTGAGTTGTTAGTTTGAGAATTTTCTTCCATTACTTCTAGTTGTTCTTATGAATGTTCTTTAGGTGTTAACGTCATTCTTCAATCTTCTTTTTGTGTGCTCGTGAAGATCCGAGTTCTCCAGAATAACGTCCGGTTGCCGCCTGGTGACGGGTGAATTGCGTACCACCTGGAGTATTATTGTTATTCTCTTCACGAGTGTGGTTGCTTATTTTTGAATTAATCCTGCTGGTGCATCGTTATTTAGAACCAGGCTTGTTAGTTCCTGGAGCGGGAGGCAGCTGAAGTTAAATTGAATTTAAACGCCGACTCTCTTCATGTGTAGAAAATTGCCACGATCCACCCTCGGCTAGCTGCCTCCTCTAATTAATTAAATTATAAAATATAAGTATAATTATAAATTGAATTAATTAATTAATTAATTGAATAATTTTAATTTACAGTATAGTATTGTTATTCAATTAAATTAATGGATTATCATATATTAAAATTTAAATTTAAAACCTTTATCTTCATTTTTAAGTCAAAATCTAAACAATTAATTCCGGTACTTTCAGCGATTCAGTCAAGCTAAATCCTGACATGTATAGCAGTTTTATCCAATTTTTAATCATGTGAAAAACGATCAAACATATAGCTTTATTTTTACGGTGAATTTAGAGGAAAAAAATGAAAACGTGTTAGGTAATGGTCCTCTTCCGAATGAGCTACATTTCTTAAAAGTTGATAGAAAACTACGAATTTTGAATAATGTCCGTGTACCAAATTTCATGATTCTAGCTCAAACCGTCTTTTCGTAATTTTGTCTTCATACACACACACACGGACACACACACACAGAGAGAGTAAAAATGAACATTATCATCAGTGGCGCATCACATTTCTTCTAATATATTTTTCTCATTATCATACATTTGTAACTAAGTGATGCGATGAATCAATGCTGTAACGTTCACAATATGCCGATAAAAACAAGACAAATCTATCTTTCTGCTTGATATCACTTCACCAAATATTTTAGTAAAAGTTGATAAGGGAACTATTGTGATGCTTCAATTGAATGTTCCCACTCCTCCTATTCTCCAGACATTGCTCCTTGAATTAAATGGCATATTAAAAATCCAAATCAACCAAGTCAAAGTTTAAATAATAATATTAAATTTGTAATACGTATGCTATTTTTATAATTTATAATTAAATTTAAATTTATGTCATTATTTTCAAAATTCATTGCAAATAACTGATAAATGCTCATTAAATGAAACTTAATCATTTTTCAAATGAACATATATCTTCTAAATCAATAAATATTTTTAGTAGGATAGTAAATTTTATTTAAAATTTAATCAAAATTTTGTTTACTATAAGAAAGATATGTGGGTTTTTTCACATTGATTAAAGTGATTTGAATCTCGACAATAGTCTTGGGGCAGTTCGAACCACTTTAATAGGGTGAGTAGTAAAGTCAGTGCCAAGGGAATTCTTCGAAGTAAGTCAAACATGATCCATCAAATCATCAATTATGATTTATGTTTACACAGGTTAAAACCCTCTCCCTTCAAAAAAAAAAAACTATCTTGAAAATAATGTCAAATGTGGTGCCGAAATCAACGTGAAAACAACATAAAATTAATTTATATATTTATATATTTGTTCGTTTAGGTTTCCGTGAAAGTTTTTATTATTATAAAAAGTTGTTTCCGGGTTGTGTTTTCACGTTTAATTATCAGATTAGAGTCTCAACGTTTTGGCGCCCATTTTGGCGCAATTTTCAAAAGAGTTTGTTTAGTATTTTTGAGTCTTATCTTGTGTGACTAAAAGTGTGTTGAAATTTTGAGATTAACGTGGGAATAATTTTGATTTACTGAGCCGTCATCCGAACCAAATGTGTTTTAGTGTCAGTTTTAGTGCAGATGATTCTTCAAAAGTTCAGAAGTGAAAAATTACCCAATATTATTGGGATAAAAGCCTAAAAACATATGTTTATTGAACTTGCACTAAAATTAAAAAAAAAGAATATATATATATATATATATATATACGAGGGTGGGGTGAAAAGTTTCCGACCTGACCAAGAAAAACGATGTTTTTAAATTTTTTTTTTTTTTCTTTATTTTTCAACATTTAAGATAGCTGAGACCTTTACTATATCAGCTGAACGTGTGCGAAATATTTTGCACAACCATTTAAGTATGGGAAGCTGTGTGCAACGTGGATGCCGCGTTTGCTAACGTTAGACCAAAAACAGCTTTGAAAAACGATTTCTACCGACAATTTGGCGCTGTAGGCGTAACCTAAACGAATTTTTGCGTCAATTCATAACTGTTGATGAAACTTAAATTAAATTAAATCAAACTTAATTAATGAATGAATTAAATTAATTAACTAAATTAGAACACCGTTATGAGAAATGTAATGTATCAATGTTGATGGAGATTATGTTGGAAATATAGCAAAAAAAAAAAAAAAATTAACAGTTGACAGCTGAACGTGTGCGAAATATTTGCACAACTATTTGAACATGGAAAGCTGTGTGCAGGGTGTGTGCCGCGTTTGCTAACGTTAGAACAAAAACTGTTTCGAAAAACCATTTCTACCAACAATTTGGCGCTGTAGGCGTAATCCAAACGAATTTTTGCGATGATTCATAACTGTTGATGAGACTTAAATTAAATTAAATCAAATTTAATTAATTAAAACACAGTTTTGAGAAATGTATGAGTGTTGATCGAGATTATGTTGAAAATATAGCAAAAAAAAAAAATTTAAAAACATGGTTTTTCTTGGTCAGGTCGGAAACTTTTCACCCCACCCTCGTGTATATGTATATATATATATATATATATATATACATATATATATATATATATATATAGGGTGTTATTAAATAAAAGAAATGGAAATAAATCGTTCTTTGAAAATATACCCATAAATCTTAAAAAAAGTTATTAAATGGTGCGTCTTCATTTCTTTTACGGTTCTCCGTTTGAAGACCATCTCAAAACTAATAAAATATCTCCTCCCTGGGTATTTTCTGTTTCATTAATAAATTTTAATTAAATTAATTAAAACACTGTTATGGGAAATGTATCAGTGTTGATGGAGATAATGTTGAAAAATATAGCAAAAAAAAAAATTTAAAAACATCTTTTTTCCTGGTTAGGCCGGAAACTTTTCACCCCATCCTCGTATATATATACGTTTATAGAAATATCTACTTTAATCAATTTATTATATGTATACCTATAATTATTATATCTACTAGTTTTTTTTTTTATTTTTTTATTTCAAATAATTTTTCAATATTTCAAATATTTGACATTTATCACCCACCCGCCATTCCCATTCTATAAATAATTTCTCATAAATTCCATTAATACCAATTTCTGTTGAATATCTCTCGGGGGAAGGGGGAGTTAATTTTCACTTAAGCCGGATCATTTTCCATTTATACATGCATGATATTTCACTCTGTAATTAAACAGTGATATGATTTTCACAGCTTATCTTTTCTTTATTATCATATGAAAATGCCTGTTATTAATTTAATATTCATACAACGATCCGTTTTCTTATTATTTTCTAAGAAACAAATGATTTTTTTAATCATTCATATAATATACATAACTTTAAATTCATTTTGTTGAGCAAAAACCTACAATCGGATCGAAAATGAAAAGCTTGATTATTTTCCATCTCTCATTCTATTTCTCTCATATTTTTAATTTTCATTTCCATATAATTTTGCTTTATTAGAAACAGGAACAAAAAAAAAAATGGTTCAATTCTAGATATTGACTTGTTTTTCAAAATGAATATATTTTTATCATAAAAATTGTTTTCAACTTTTCTTTTATGATGAAGTATTTCAATTCATTCGTGTTCATATTATATGATGAAAATAAAGATTAAATTTTCTTTATATGAATAGAATTATAATAATTTAAATTAGCTGGAGTGTCTCCACTCGACTATCTCGCAATTTGAATTGGATTAAATAACATAATATATTATATTTAAATTAAATTTAATTAATTATAAATTATAAATTAAAATTAATAAATAATATTTAATAAACCAGTGCATGTTTGACTCTTTGTTGATGGCAGATCGTCACGTGTTGGCGCGTGAGATTTACAGTCTAAAAAGTTCGGTGAATGGTATGATAAAAACATAAAAAGAGAATGTTAATTGTAAATACCTTTATTAACCTTCAAAATACTTTTGACAACGTTCGTATAACGCTTGAAAACTGTTAGAGAAGTCTTGATGTGGAATCGTTTTAGAATAGCCGTCACAACGTTCAGGCCGGCAATGCACAAGCAGGACACCTGAAAACACTGGACGTGTACGACAGATGCTAACAAAAGTTCGGCGATTGACTGCGACTAATATCCAAAGAATTGGGTATTAGCAAAGAGACAGTGAGTAGTGTTTTCTGGTGTCCTGCTTGTGGATTGCCGGCCTGAACGTTGTGACGGCTACTTTGAGAACGATTCCACTTCAAGACTTCTCCAACAGTTTTCAAGCGTTATACGAACGTTGTCAAAAGTGTGTTGTGGATAGTGGAGAGTAATTTGAAGGTTAATAAAGGGATTTACAATTAACATTCTCTTTTTATGTTTTTATCATACCATTCACCGAACTTTTTAGACACACCTCGTATTACCAATAATATTGTTTGGAAATTAATTTATTTGAAATCGTTGGTCGGTTCTGTGCCTGGCCGCAGCTCACGTTTTAGGGTAAATTATTAAAAAACTTGTTAAAAATAAATATAATGGAGAGAGTTTAATAGAATCTCTTCCATTCTATCTTATTAACAGGTTTATCACAGGTACAATATGTTCATTTTTAAGTGTTAGAGATTTTTCTCATAACTACTTTTTTTTATAAAAATAAATTAAAATCATATTATTTATTTATTAATTTATTAATTTTAATTTTAATTATTTTCGTAGTTGTATTAAAAATTGATGTTATTTTAATATTTTTCTATTTTTCTCTCTTTCTGTTTTCCTCTTTAGAGATGACTTATTAGTGAACTGAGGTTTGTTGATTTTAACGAGGCTCTGAAAATGTCCTTATTTGATGGCTATTCATCCCCAAATGACAGGCAAGTCACTAGCAGCAATTTTTCGTTTTTTTTTTTTTTTTTCTTTTTTTATTTCTTTCTCTTTTTTTTACTCTCGCTCTACCCTTGGGATGGACAATCGATGAACCTTGATAAAGGATGATTGTAGCTAAACCAATCCATTTTTTATTACTCCCACCTGAACTTTTCCTGTTGCCACATTCATATTGATTGAAAATTATCAAATTTTCAATTTAATTACAATTTCTCTCATTTGTTCATTTAATTCATTAAGAATTCATTAAATTTTATTTGAAAATTCATAAACCTCTATTTATACCTAAATAGGGATATGTGAGGAAAAAATACTTTCAATATTTATCGACTTTAATCTTATGAAGATAATTTATTAAATACAAAATTTAATTTTGGAATGTTTAAAAAAATTAATATTTCATTTTTATTTAAAATTTGTATTTTTTTTATGATTATTTCAAAATTAATTTTACAATTTTTATAAAATAAAAATATTTATTTTAATTTTTGTTTTATTTAGAAATCGTTATTATGAAAAGCGCGCACAGCGCAGAATTGATTTCTAATTGGACGCAGTAAATCATTATCTTAAATAATTAAATTAATACTCGGATGATTAAATATAAATAGAGTGGTTTCCCTTTAAGGAACAGGAAACTTGCTCAAATTATACTAAATTATACTAACAATTCAATTTACAATATACTGCTTTTCAAAGGAAATTACTCTCTAATTAAAATTAAAAAATCGATATAAAGAATTATCTTTTTACATTATATTTTTAATTATATATATAATATATTGGATTATTTGATATATATACAAAAACAAATAAAAAATATCGGTTTTTTATTTAATAGTACTTTGTTCACCCAGCCACCGCTCGGTCATTAAAAAAAATATTCCATATTTTCGGGTTTGGCTGGTAATATTAATAAATTCGTTGGGGCTTTTATATATATAATAATAATCTTATAATCTCACTTTTGTCTCTATTTCTACATAGAAACTTCTTTTTGGTATGAAACATTTCATAAGAATTTATTAAAAGTTGTGCGCTGTACATTTGAGACTATTCTCTCTCCATTTATTCATACATGTTCAACACAATGAATATAAAATTATTAATATTCATTCTAGCAATTGAAAAACAAATTTATTCATATATTTTTTTTTTCTTTTTATTTATGATAATCAAATATCATTTAAATTATTTAATATAATTTATAGTAAAAGTTGTCACTTTAATTAATATAATAATTTAATATTATTAGATCAGATTTATTCAACAATTTAATTGGAATGAGATATTCTGTCATTATCATTTCAAATGAATATTTATTAAATTAAGAAATTGTTTTTAAAATGTAAATAACATGCTAACAATTTTCAAGATAAGACAACAGAAAGATAATATATACTTACAATGTTTGCAAGACTAATTAGATAAATTTTAGATTAATATATAAATTTTAAAAAACATAAATTAAATAAAAATATTCATAAAACATGCACCTCTTAACGTACGTATTAATGCACTGAAATACAGAAAAGTATGGCCTGTGGATATAACATAACATATATTTCATAATTTAGTTACAAGATATTATTAAAATAATTTTTTTTTTAATTTTATTTTATTTATAATATTTTATATTTAAGGAAACGCTGTCTTACGTAGTTGCCGACGTCATTTAAATTTACTATTTTAAATTAAGAAAAAACTAACAAGGCTGAAACCAATACAGTTCGATATTTCTTTATATAAATTATCTATGGTGTAAATTTCAAAAAAAAATCCTTCGAGCGGTTTAATATATCAAATATACAAATATATATATATATATATACAATTTTTGCTAGTATAATAAGATAAGATAAAATGAAAATTAATTATACGAGTATATAATAGTTTGTACAACGGATGAATTTTAAATCTTTAATTATACTCCAAAATGAGATGTTAGAAAAGTCTCAAGAAAATAAGAAAATGAAACTTATCTTTCATTTATCATAATTTTCATCGTCTCCCCCCCCCCCCCCCTCGCTTGTCACACCAAATTTGACATGTGGAGATTTTTACATATCTCCACGAATTATACATGTTCTTAATAGAAAAAAGTATTTTTAGCATATGTCTGCTCGTCCTTCCGTCTGTCCGTTTGTCCGTCTTCCGTCCGTCCGTATAGATGTGTACAGCTTGAACGGCTCAACGGATTTTGATGAAATTTGGTATATTTACTTAATGCATCAGTATGATGAATTGATCATCTTTTGGTGTGTATCCAGAAACCGGAAGTGGTAGTATTAACGATCGGCGATAGGAAGGGAAGGGTTATTTTCACACCAAATTTCACATGAGGAGATTTTTTACATATCATCACGAATCATTCACTTTGCATTGGTTTTATACTCGAGAAAAATCATCTTTATTAGTTTTTTCTTAATTAAAATTATATGACGTCATTCAGCCATTCATGACGTCAATGCCTGTTCTTACATATATATTATAAATAAAAAAAATTAAAAATATTTATGTTATATCCATATCTGTTTTTTATTACATTAATAGATGTATTAAAATTATTTGAAATTGTTTCTGTAGCTGGAAATTAATTTATTTCAAACCGTCGGCCGGTTCTGCGTCTGGCCACAGGTCAACTTATTGTATTTTAACATTGAAACATTTCTCCTGGTATTCTATTCTATTTTCAAATTTTATATTCAAAAATAAATAACTTAAAAGAACATAATTATTACTTGAAAAGTTGTTTTTATTTATGAAGAATGAAATGTAAAATTTATTTTTTATAAATTTAAAAATAATATCCCGGGTAGCGGGTATATTCTTTTCTATAATCCCAGTAGAAAATAATTTTATTTCAGGGATTGGCCTCCCTTCCCTCACGTGAGCTCATGATTTCTTCTAAATCCCTCTTCTACCTGGAGGAATCATGTCCTTTACCCGTTGACTCCTTTCAATCCATTCCCTTACGCTTACTCTTCCCCCCCCCTCCCCTGATCATTCAAAAAATTAAATTTATTTGGATGGACTACTAATTTTACGATGCTTCCTTGATTAAATATTAATTATTGAATTTTGACAGATTGAAAACATTTGCCGCCATGTTGAAGCCCCCGCCACCTCACCTCACCTTCCACCCACCCACCCTCCATCCTGGCCAGCCTGACTGCCTGCCTGCTTCGAGCTCATTCAGTTCCCATTCCCTTTCCAGTAGAAGACGTTGACCGGCCTCACCATCGAAATCATCCCTCAATCAAGAATTAATTGTAAATTTATTTATTCCTTTTAATTTAAATGAAGTTTAATAAATTTTAGAAATGATTCAAATTAAATTTGCATTTTATAAATGATAGATTTATAACTTTTTACTGATATACGATTGATAAATTTCGCCGCCATGTCGATTGGCGGGCATCTCCAATGCTTTGCTTCTCGGTGACCTTGAAGGTGACAGCAATAGCAATCACTTGCTTACCCCCAATGGATGAGATTCAACTGACTTTGACTTTATTTTCAAAATAAAATATTATAATTTCGACTTCGTTAAATGAAATTAATTATACTACGTATTATACGACGAATAATAATAAATTAATACTGCTACTTTCTGCCCGTATAGATGTGTACAGTTTTGGTGTATTTACTTAATGCATCAGTATGATGAATTGATCAACTTTTGGTGTATATCCGGAAACCGGAAGTGGTAGTATTATCGATCGACGATAGGAAGGGAAGGGTTATTTTCACACCAAATGTCACATGATGAGATTTTTTTACATATCTCCACAAATCATGCACTTTGTACTGGTTTTATCCTCGGGAAAATCATCTTCATTCGTTTTTTCTTAATTTATAATTATAGGACGTCACCCAGCCCTTCATGAGGTCACAGCCAGCAGCTCCTTATATATTATAAATAAAATAGAATTAAAAATATTTATGTTATATCCATATCTGTTTTTATTGCATTAATACATACATTTAAATTATTTGAAATTGTTTCTGTAGCTGAAAATTAATTTATTTCAAACCGTCGGTCAGTTCTGCGCCTGGCCACAGGTCAACTTATTTAAATAATATTTTTCTTTGAATTCTCCCGCAGTAGGTCACACCCCATAATTTGTGAATCGCTATGAAACTTCAATGTTTACATTATATAATAATATTATCTAAATATCTTGTAGAAGAAGGATTACATTATAATTGAATATTAACTTTTAATTATAAAGATATTTAAAATTATAATATGCATTTATTATTTTATTTTTAATATATACTGTATATATTCATTATTTAAATGGTTAGTAGTTTGAGGATAACATGTCATATCAAGGACAATTTTAGCCGAAAACTTTTTAAATTATTAAAAAAAATAATTTTTGTTAAAATCTCTCAAGAAATCCAATTAGAGTTTTCCTAAATGGTGATCCTGGAGTTTTGTTCGAGATCTGTCAACTGCTATGGTTAACATCTAAGTGAACAGTGTTTAAAGTATTAAGTGTTGGTTGGTGGGATCGATTATGCCAGGACGAATTTCAGTTTAGCTACGACCTCCCTTAATTATATGAATAAATCATTTTTGGAGAAATTTTTTATTAACTGATTCCAAATGGTTCACACACACAATAAATAAATAAATATGATATTGATAAAATAATTACTAATGCTACTTTTTTATTTTGGACACATCGTAGGATGTTGGTTAATAGTGTTAACTCTAATTCTCGTGGTCCCGGGTTCACGACCCGGGCCTGGCAAAGGAATTTCTCTAGCTGAGGTCTATTGGAGTCACCCCAGACTCAGGGATCCAAATTGGGAAGCTACTTGATAAAAAGTTGCGCCTCTGATCAAGAAAATCCAGGTAAAGGTTGATAGGACCCGTTCTACTGATCATAGGACATCTCATTAATATAACCGACATATATGTCAGGCGTTTTGTCTTTGTGTAGGACAGGAGTGTCAAACTCACGACCCGCGACCACTTTTGACTTTTTTAAAAAATTTTAAATTTGTCTCTAAAAAAAAATCAAAAAGGTAAAATGTTTTTCGCTATTAGAATTTCTATGAATATTGATTGTTTTTTGCGGCCCGCCTAAAGTTAACCTTGTTTGTTTGGCCCAAGTGTTTGACACCCCTGGTGTAGGATGTTCAAAAGCCAGAGTTTTTTTTTATTTTTTTAGAAAATGTTTGTTAGAAAATTGAATGACGAGAAGCTATATAATATTATGATTTGTTTACAATCGTAATGAAAGAGAAAATGCTTGGATGAATAGAATGAAAATATAATATTTACAATGTGCTCTTCAAGCCAGATTTTGTTAAACAATTTTACAATTAAGACATACTAAATATCTTGGAAAAGTTTTATCCTTTTTCCATTGATTTTTAGTTATGATAAATTTGGATCTGATATAATGATCAATTTTCATAAATACATAATCATAAATAAATAATTAAAATTAAAAAAATTCTGGAGTGTCTCCACTCGACTATCTCGCAAATTTGAATTAGATTAAATAACATATATTAATTTAAATTAAATTAAATTAATTAAATTATAAATTAAAATTAATAAATAATATTTATTTGTATATTTGTTGATGGCACCACGTCACGTGTTGGCGCGTGAGATTTGCAGTGTTAAAAAATTAATTCTGCTACTTTCAGTGATTCAATCAAACTGAAATTCTATATATAGGAGTTTTATACAATTTTTAATCATGTGAAAAACTATCAAACATATATCTTTATTTTTACGGTCACTTTAGAGGAAAAAAAATCAAAACGTTGTAGGTAATGACCCTCTTGTGGTTGAGCTACTGTTTCCGCATGGAACCTGAATTCAAATAAATTTGAATTCCCGCCCTCTGACTAAGTTTAAATAGTAATTAATTTAATATTTATAAATATTAGTGTCAATTAATTATATAATGTAGTTTAATATTTTTAAGTTAATTTAATTTATAGTTTTAAATATTTAATTGTTATTGTCATAAATTCATGAGGTTGACCACCCCCCTCCCCTACTATCTACATATAAAAAGACAGGCCGAGCTCTCCGGAGCCCGCTGCTGTTGTACCTGTCGCCCGAGTGCCATTGCCTTTGTCTGTCGCTGCTGCCTGTGTTTTTATCTGCTCGTCCACTGCTTACTGGGGCCCCTTGGCCCACCGACGCCTTATTCGACCCGTTCGAATTTACAACTCGAACGCGGTGCTTTTGGGGTCGTCGACGAGGCTACAGATTGCAGCCGCCGGTCCTGTGCTCCAGAGTTTGTTCCGAGGGGGCAAACCCAGTGATTCCTGAGGGGATCATCTCTACCTTTGGACCCGTGCTGGTCCATTCATCCCGTTGGAAACTCGAGGAGGGTCCAAAGCCAATTGATCGTTGGATCAATTGCGAAACCAGCAGAGAAGACATCCAGGCAGCGAACGGCAGCGTAAACCCCCATTTAATTCAATTCCCGGTGGTCAGATAAGTGCACTTATGAACACTTTGAACTATATTAATTTTAGATTTAAAATTTAGATTTAAGTTGATATATAAAAATATTTAGGTGACCCTAAATATAATTAATCCGTTTTTAATTGAACCTAATTTTAATTTAATTAAATATTGTAAAAGTTGATTATAGAGTTTTCTTTAGCGATCTTTTTTCAATTCCAAATCCCTAATATATTAAACATTCGACCTTTAATACAGTCCATTTAAATTTCCAGGTGCGATAGAAGTGAAGAGGTTTCTATCGTAATTTTATTAATTCCTCTTTTTAGCCTTCGAGCAAAATTAATATATATTAAGGATTCATCCCCTTCCATTTCCTCCCACTTTCGATTTTCAGGAACAATAGCTTTCTATTATTTTTTAGGTCTTACAAGCCTCTATAGTCGATGTATCAAGCGGATACATCATTAAATTTTTTGGTCCTTCTTTAGCCGGATAAAATTGAAGATTTTATCTGGTTTTAATTTAATATAAATAATTTTATATTTGTTTAAAAAGAAAGCATTTGTTCCTGAGATAGAATTTTCATAAACATTATATTCAGTTGGAATATTTTGTTACCTGACCCTTGCAATAACAAATTTCCTTTCCATTCATTTTCTTTGTCCTTTGTTTGAAAAAAGGTCGCTAAAGTTTTAAAAGGTTCGTTTGAAATTAATATTTTAAAGGATCTTTTAATAGTTAAATAAATAATTTTAGTCTCCTAGGTAGATTAATTAAAATTAAATAAAAATTTTAAAATGTCGAGGGCATTTAAATTATACCACAGAAAATTAAATATATGTGCAGGTTCTGTGCACACCATCACTTCCGCCTTGGGGGATATAGGTAAGGCCGACTCGGATGTTTTAGAGGTTCGATTAATTCAGTTGGAATCTTCCAATGTAAGCATCAACGAGGTGAACTCAGATGTTCTCTCAGATGCTTCATTGGGAGATGAAGAAACAACTGAGATGATTAATCGGATTCTAGACATGTCGGGTGGCCTGTTATTAAAAATTAGGCAAATTAAAAACGAGCTAGAGGCTCGTAGGCAGACTTGCGATAGGCCTAAAATTATGGTAAAGCCAAGTCTGCCTCAATTAGAGATTCCAAAATTCTCGGGAAAAATTGAACATTGGGAGGGTTTTAAAAACACCTTTTTATCAGTAGTAGGAGATCGAGATGATTTATCCTCTCTCGAGAAATTAAATTTTTTAAAAGGAGCCTTGCAAGGGGAGGCTTTAGAATGCGTGGGCATGTATCCAATGAAGGGTGAGAATTACAAAATTGTATGGGACACCCTCAATAAAAGATACAATAGGGAATCGGAAATCGTGTACCGGTTTATTGGGCAGATTATTGATATCCCTAAAGCCACTTCACAATCGGCGAATAGTTTATTCAAAGTATTTTCAACGTTTCAGAACGTTTTAAACAATCTTGAGGCGTTGAAAATACAAATAGATGACTGTGACCCTCTTTGGACTTTCTCTCTTCTAGAGAAAGTTGACTACGAAACAAAGCGGGCATGGTATTATGAAATAAATAACTTCGAACTCCCCAGCCTAAAAAAGATATTGGCCTTTTTAGAAAGGAGGTATAATTCTTGCCTAGGAGCTCAGCCAGGCCTGAGCATTGAAAAGGGCAATAAAACAATAGACCATGGAAGGGAAAAACAAAATTTTAAAAAGGTTGGAATTTTTCATACAATGGGCGGGCTTCCGTTCGACTGCAGCATATGTGGAAAAAAACACTCCTTAAAAGAGTGTCATAAATTTAAAAAATTATCACTTGGCGAGCGCAAGGGAAAAATTAGGGAATTGAAGCGATGCTTCAATTGTCTAGGATTGAAACATTCTGCGGCAGACTGTTTTAAACCTCCTTGCGCTCAGTGTAATAAAAAATTGAATAAATTGCTACACATAGATGTAGAAAGCAATAAATTGGAGGATAAACCAATTAATTTGAATGTAGATGCATTACAAACGCATATAATGCAGTCGAATGCGGGTTGTAATAATAATAATTTTAATCCATCACTATTGGCAACGGCGCAGGTACAAATAATAGACCCCGAGGGAAAATTGATAAAGGCTAGGTGTCTATTAGATAGTGGGGCACAGGTAAGCTGTGTTTCGCTTTCAATGGCGAAACGACTCGGTCATAAAATTGAAAAGACCTCTACAAGTCTATTCAATTTGAGTGGCCGGTCAATGAGAGTAAAAGGGAAGGTTCAGCTCACCTTTTGCCCTCATTTCGGTACATCGCAAAATTATAAAATAGCACCTCTTGTTTTGGAAAAATTAACAAGTGAACAGCCAATACAACAGGTAAGGATCCCCCCTTTCACACTGCCGGCAGGTGATAAATTAGCCGACCCAGAATTTAACATACCTGCAGGCATTGATATAATTCTCGGAGCAGAAATATATCCTCTTCTAATGAAATCGAAAACGAAAGTATTTAGAAGGGATTTACCAAAAGCGCAAGACACCCACCTGGGGTGGGTTCTAATGGGCCCTTGTAAATATATTAATTCATATCAACAAAGGTCCAATGGGGAAAGGGTAGGGGAAAATAGGCTACCTGGCTCTAGGCGTGATCCTGGGCAAAATTATTCAACCAATCGGCAATCTCGTAAAAAGTGGTTTCGGGAGAACCCTAGTGATTTGCGTAATAGATTGGTATTGATACCCGATTCCGGCGTGTCCCCCTTGCAATGGAAACTGGGGAAAATTATTAAAACTTTTCGAGGAAAGGACAATTTGGTACAGGGGGTTAAAATAAAGACCGAGAGGGGAGAATATAACCTTTCGATCAACAAAATTTCATTGCTACCCGATAGCGTAACTTTAAATAGATTTTGACAGTCCGTCAAGGGGGGGAGTGATGTTTCCGCATGGAACCTGAATTCAAATAAATTTGAATTCCCGCCCTCTGACTAAGTTTAAATAGTAATTAATTTAATATTTATAAATATTAGTGTCAATTAATTATATAATGTAGTTTAATATTTTTAAGTTAATTTAATTTATAGTTTTAAATATTTAATTGTTATTGTCATAAATTCATGAGGTTGACCACCCCCCTCCCCTACTATCTACATATAAAAAGACAGGCCGAGCTCTCCGGAGCCCGCTGCTGTTGTACCTGTCGCCCGAGTGCCATTGCCTTTGTCTGTCGCTGCTGCCTGTGTTTTTATCTGCTCGTCCACTGCTTACTGGGGCCCCTTGGCCCACCGACGCCTTATTCGACCCGTTCGAATTTACAACTCGAACGCGGTGCTTTTGGGGTCGTCGACGAGGCTACAGATTGCAGCCGCCGGTCCTGTGCTCCAGAGTTTGTTCCGAGGGGGCAAACCCAGTGATTCCTGAGGGGATCATCTCTACCTTTGGACCCGTGCTGGTCCATTCATCCCGTTGGAAACTCGAGGAGGGTCCAAAGCCAATTGATCGTTGGATCAATTGCGAAACCAGCAGAGAAGACATCCAGGCAGCGAACGGCAGCGTAAACCCCCATTTAATTCAATTCCCGGTGGTCAGATAAGTGCACTTATGAACACTTTGAACTATATTAATTTTAGATTTAAAATTTAGATTTAAGTTGATATATAAAAATATTTAGGTGACCCTAAATATAATTAATCCGTTTTTAATTGAACCTAATTTTAATTTAATTAAATATTGTAAAAGTTGATTATAGAGTTTTCTTTAGCGATCTTTTTTCAATTCCAAATCCCTAATATATTAAACATTCGACCTTTAATACAGTCCATTTAAATTTCCAGGTGCGATAGAAGTGAAGAGGTTTCTATCGTAATTTTATTAATTCCTCTTTTTAGCCTTCGAGCAAAATTAATATATATTAAGGATTCATCCCCTTCCATTTCCTCCCACTTTCGATTTTCAGGAACAATAGCTTTCTATTATTTTTTAGGTCTTACAAGCCTCTATAGTCGATGTATCAAGCGGATACAGCTACATTTCTCCAAAGTTGATAGAAAACTATGAATTTTGAATAATGACCTTATACCAAATTTCATGATTCTAGCTGAAACCGTTTTTGCGTAATCTTGGTTACATACATACACACATACACACACAGAGACAGACATTTTTCTCAACTTTAGTGAAAATGATTCAGGAACCTTCAAAACGTATAAGAACATCAAAATCTCAACATCGAAAATTTTCGTGATCGCAATATTATCTCTGGCGAGATAGTAAAAACTATAAATTGATAGGAAATTAATTATTTATCCATTCTTAGAATGCAATATTTCAATTAGATAGTAGTGTTTTATATACCTATAAATACAACGTTTAAAAATGATACTTTTGGACTCCCCAAACAAAATACCGCCGAGACTTCTCTGATAAAAATGAATTCCCAAACTAAACTATATTTAATATTTTTTTTATTTATTTCACACATCTTTTTCTTTCATTTAATATTAATCATATATCATAGATATATACTTTACTCTTTTTTAATATTTATTATATATTAGACAGATTCCCTTTGAAAATAATTTTCCTAAAGTTGCACTTTTAATAATTTTTAACTTTTCCTTCCAGGATCTACAACGTTTCAAGTTTTATTTTATGTAATACCTCGTATGTCAAAATGGTTCGAGTTTAATGTTTTATATGCCATTTCAGCTGGTTTATCTTTGATTCCATCATTTTTTTTTCATTTCGCTACACATGTAGATTCACTAATATAGTGCCCGATGATTTATTTGATTTTTATTTAAATTTCTATAATTTCCGCAATCAAATAAATCCAGCCATATGGAAGCAAATAAATTTCATATTCATTTACCCATAAAATGCTATGTGCTATTTGACCCTTTGTTTAAGGCATTCCTAAAAAAAAAATAATTTTTGTAAAATTTTTCAATTACTATTAATCTATAAGCGACTGATTCAATCAAACATTATTTAAACTTGATTTACACTTTAAACTTTATTTATGCTAGTAATTACATAATAAAATTGATTAAGTGTTTTACAAGAAAACCTTTGACTTTTCTTCATTCTACAAAAAGACAGCATCTATCGCTTATGCCGTGTAAAGTTGTTCTATGATCAGTAGAACGGGTTTTCTAAAGCTTTATCTTGATTTTCTTGATCGGAGTCGCTAGTTTTTATCAAGTAGTTTCCAAATTTTCATCCTGAAGGGTGTATGGACTCCAGACCTTAGTTATAGAAATTACTTGAATCCGGAACTCGAGAATGTGAGCCAAGGGCGTGGAACCTCCGATTGCGTGACGTCTTTGATTAACCACTATATTAAACAAAATAAATATTTGTAGATTTAATCAGAATTTTTTTTTTATAATAACTTTCAATTTATAAATGTAACGAAAATTAATAATAAAATTAAAAGGTTTCAATGTTAGTTATTATTAACAACACACGGTTTTTTGTTTCAAAATAAATTTTTATTCAACTTTATGATCATTTCGAGAGTAACGACATCATCATAAGTTTGTGCTATACATCTGAAGAGATTAAATTTAATCAAAATAAATAATTAATTTAAAATATAAATTATAAATTAAAAAATATTTTTTTATATTCAGATCTTTATAAGTATTTTTTCACATAATTTTTTGACTAACAAATTTGAAAATATACAATTAAATTTGTCATGAAACAATTTTATTTCTATTTAAGAATATATTATTATAAACTCGCGTTGAACAACAAAATTTTCTTCTATTTTCATTGAAATGGTATTATGTATTAAATATAATTAATTAAATTACAGAAAACAGATTCAAATAACTTTTTTTCAATTTTAATTCCAAATTATTTTTCTATAATAAAACTAAAAATATTAGTAAAAATAAGGTGACCATATTTTGAAAACACAAAATCAAGACACTTAAGTACGAAATGTTCAAAAGCTTAGTCCAGAAAACGTTTTACCTTTTTTTTTATTTTTTAGAACCAAATTGAAAAAAATTTGAAAACAAGTACGAAATGTCCTAAAGATACCAAAAAGAAGGACAGTTAGGAGGACACTTACAATAGAAGGACAGAGCTTACAAATGGAGGAATGTCCTCCTTAAAGGAGGACGGTGGTTACATTAGTAAAAATCAATTTATTTTGTCCATAATCAAGAAGTTCCAATATATATTTTTTTTAAAAAAAGAAAAAAAAGAAATCTTTTATGAACAAATACAAAGGTATCGAATAAAAATCATGCCAAAATAGGATCTTCTTGATTTTTTTTTTTTACTTTGGTAAAATGAGCTCCTATAGAGATGTTGAAACGGTGGAGGGGAGTATTCAGTTGATTTGGGGCTTTTAGAAACGCGCAATCGCTCTGTGAATACGCTTCGGAAAAAAGCTTTAATTTAGCTTCTCGTATCTCATTGCAGGTTATCTAGGTATAATGGAAGTTATACGACCATATATGGATTTGATATTTGAATAAATGTTCGAAATTAAAAAAAAAAATAAAATAAACTATATGAAATAAAAAATAAAACTATATAATATTTATAGGGTTGATTTTTCTTTTTTTTCCCCTTAAATATTTTTATTTTAAATAACAAATTTTTATTTTGATTTCACTTTAATCGTTTGGAATATAAATTATAAATGAATATAAAAAAATGATAACATACCTATAAATTTATCTACATATTTTATTTAAAGTTTATTTAAAAATTTATCTTTATCAATAAGAAAAATAATAATTTCGATTGAAATTTAAATACAGACTGATTAGTGGTGTTCATTTACTATTTATAAAATATTATCTTATATATTGGCCTATTAACAACAAAGAGAACAACAAATTTAATTGTCATGAATAAGCTTAAATTGTTTTCAATTAAGATGTCAATGTGTGTGAGAGAGAGAGAGGATTGTGGTGTTAGAGACCTGTTGGACATTCAGCAATGTAGATCTCATTTCAAAATCCGAGTTTCATATAAAAACTTTGTCATGGGAAAAAATAAAAATAAATTAAACTAGAAACTGTACTAGTCAGATAATAATATATATATATATATAAATTGTATAAAATAACATTTTTTATCATGGACTAAAAAGAATAAAATAATTTTTCTATAAGCCTGACAAAGTTTATCGATGAATTGCTTCATTTTCAACGAAAAACATTGGGCGCATTTAGTTTTCATTTCCGTTCTATTTTATTTATATACAATTAAATCATATGGCGTGAATGAAAATTAAAATACTAAAAGCAATTAATCGCTAATTACATTACAATTAATTAATTATATTTCTTACATACCTTCTAGGGATCCATTGAAATATCTATAAAAATTTTCAAAAGTCTATCTCAATTTAAAGTTGATGAAAAATCGATTTCACTTTGTCATAAGAGCGAACAGACAGACATGAAGTGAAGTTGATAAAAACGTTATAAAAATAAACATACAATAAGTTTAAGAATATACATCAACATTTACAGACAATTGATAATTTTTTTCTATTTTCTTTCACTTATTCTTTTAAGGGGTAGAGATTTCATAAATAAAATATATATTTATTAAATACAATTTATCTATTTTTCTATTTTTCTATTTGTATAAATGTATCTTTTGTTATTACACATTCAAAATGTAATTATTCTCAGAAACTGAAACATGAAATATGAATAGGTCCAAATTTGCACCGCTTTTCATTAATATTTCTAATAGTATTGGTACTTATTTATTATAAATCATAGTCCATTTTATTATTTTGATTCTGAATTTTTAGAAATATTTAATATACATAAATAGAAGAAAAATAGTGAATGGGGGGGGGGGGATGTTATGTAAAGGAGGAGAGCAGGAATCTTGCCATTTGTTCCAGCTTGATCCCATCGCATGCATGACCCATACCTACAGGATCAATACTCCAGCCCGCGATTAGCACATGAAATTAATTATATTATTTAAATGTTTTGAATTTTATATAAAATTGGTGATCAATTATTATGTAACTCTATTATGTATTTTCTCTCTCTCTCTCTCTCTCTCGCTCTTTTTTTAAAGTAATCATCAATTAATAGTCCATTAGATTTTTGGTTTTTGTATACTATTATACATACCTATATATTTTGATGTTTCGTTAACAAAATAAAAAAAAATAATTTCTGTGTTTCAAATGATTTTATATTAAATAGAATAATAATATAATAATTATAGTTTAATCATTGAAAATCTTCTAATTATAATAAAAAATACATATATAGACTATAGTTAATATTTCGAAAACAGCAGACCGGTACAAACGGTTTACCTTTTGTTTTTAGAAGCAAATTGAAAAAATTTTGAAAAAAAATAGTTTTACTTATTAGTTATAAAATCTAAGATAAGATCAACCTTCAATTTAAAAACACATTTCTTAATAATTTAATTAATATCTCAATTATGAATATAAAATAAAATTGGTGAAAACCCATAAATGGTAGAGAATTAAAACCCGACGGGTCCAAACTAACCTTTTCCCAGGTAGTGAATGTCACCAATTCTCCACTAATTAATACATACCATAGGTTCCCAAACTTTTTTGTATCGAAGACCCCGTGCCTTGTTTTTCGGTTTTGGGTAGACCCCCTAAATTGATTTTTTGTAAAAAAGAATTCCCTTTTTTTAGAGCCTTATTGAAAAATAAAAAATGTTTTAAAAAACAATTTACTTTTTTTTAGAGCCATATTAAATTGTAAGAAAATATAATGTAAGTAAATAGGCTTGAAATCCACTATCGTTAGGGTGACCATATTTCGAAAACACCAAACCGGGACAAATGGTTTACCTTTTTTTTAGAAGCAAATTGAAAAAATTTTGAAAAAAGTAAGAAATGTCCCGAAGACATTTTTCGGGACGCCGAGACAGAGCACCTAAAAACGGGACGTTTGGTCACCCTGACTATCATAGACCCCAATTTTCATTTCATGGCCCCCCAAATTTTTTATTCGCTACCGTAGACCCCTTGTAGGTTGCCATAGACCCCTGAGGGTCGATATAGACCACATTGGGAACCTCTGATACATACTATGAATACCTAATAAAATTTATATCTCTTATTAATTAATCAAACGACTTATTTATTGTTTAGTATAATACAACCAATATATTATTAATAAAATAATTTAATTCGCTTATAGATTTTAATTTTAATTATTATTATAGTATATTAATGTAAGGCCAATCATCTTCAGTTATCAATAGTGGAAGTTATTAAACATTAATGAATTATTTTTTTATATGCTACTAGCCGTTTTCTTTTCTTAGGACAGGCGGCTTCTAGAAAATACTTACAAAACAACACAATGTTTAAATATAAAATTATTAACTTTATTCAAATCGTCGTAATAATATTTTTATTTTTTTTTTAGTTGATACTTATTTAATTTAACAAAACAAAATTTTAGTTAGTTACAAATTAATTGACATTGACATTGTATGTAACTAACTTCATAATGTTACAGCCAACACATACCTACGACGGAAATTATATATATAATATCCAATCGTCACTGGACGTAACGCTCGGTAAATTTCGCTCAGATTCGGTGATATTCGGTTCAGTGGCTATTTCCAAAAATTATTATATAAAAATTATATTACAAAAATTACAAACACCGTTTGAAACCGTTTCGATTATTGATTAATATTTTCTAAAACAAAGTAAGCAAAATTATTTATATTTAAATTTATATTTTGAAAAATACTGCAATTGGAAAATTTGAGTGAAAACGAAAATCCAAATGAAATAAATAATATACTGATTGAATTAAAATGAATTAAAACCTTTCGTATACAGACTTTCAACAAATTACTATGCATTACATCGGGGGTACAGGGGGCGTGCTGCCTAGATTCGCAGAGCGCCTCCGGCGCTCTGCGAATCTAGTTATATATATTGATTGTAAAGGGTTTTGTGAAGTTATACTATATTTTGAGATATAATTCAATTTTCTTTTTCATGAGGATCTCAAATATTTTTGCCAAAACTCACACTACTCTACTAATATTCATATCTTATTTCTAATTTTTGAATTAAATAAATAAGCAATTCCAAATATAAATATCTAAATGAAATTTATAAAATAAAGAACAATACAAAGGTTGAATTCAACTACATTAAACTTATTCTAGTACAGTTAATACTCGTAATAACACTTTTCTATATCTATATATTATCAGATTTGATGAATAATATTCACTTAATGATAAAACAAAAAGTTTGATGATTACAACTCATCATTTTAATATTATCATTTTTCAATTATTTTCAACCAATGGTAAAACACTTATTTTTCAGAGATTTTCAGTCATTTACCGTTCATGATGTATTACGAAAATGATCCTCAACTCCCATTTGTCATGACATTTCCATAATCCCAGTCATTTGCAATTATAATAAACTATTTGATTCATTTGTTTGTTTGCCCCACTCACTCAATTATCTCATTAATTAAATAATATATTAGAATTAGAATTATTATATTTATTAATTATAAGCATATTAATCAAATAATATTTAAATAAAAATTTCACATTTTATAATTTAAATTTAAATAAAAATTATTATTTTAATGATGTCCTAAAAGAACTTTTTAAAATTGACTTGTATAATAAAATACGTAAGTATATGTCATATTACTAACTTTCATTTATTTTTAAGATATCAAAATATTAATTATAAATATTGTTTTTAAATTAGAAAAATTTTAAAAAAGCTTTTTCCACAAAAAAATAATTTATAAAAAAATGTTTTAAGTTAGAATTGGTTTCTTCTTTTAACTTAATCTGCTTTTATATAAAAAAATATGAATTTTTTTTTATCAACATTAGAATAATATTCTACTTTCATATATATATTTACCGACCGACGATAGTAAGGGAGGTATTGTTTTCACACCAAATTTCACAATGTGGAGATTTTTCGAATCATGCACTTTGTATTGGTTTTATCCTCGGGGAAAATCATCTTCATTCGTTTTTACTTAATTTAAAATTATATGACGTCGCCCAGCCCTTCATGACGTCACAGCCAGCTCCACTTATATATTATAAATAAAATAAAATTAAAAATATTTATGTTATATCCAATTCGGTTGCATTAATAGATACATTTAAATTATTTGAAATTGTTTCTGTAGCTGGAAATTAATTTATTTCAAACCGTCGGCCGGTTCTGCGTCTGGCCACAGGTCAACTTATTGTATTTTAACATTGAAACATTTCTCCTGCTATTCTATTCTATTTTCAAATTTTATATTCAAAAATAAATAACTTAAAAGAACATAATTATTACTTGAAAAATTGTTTTTATTTATGAAGAATGACATGTAAAATTAATTTTTTATAAATTTAAAAATAATATTCCGGGTAGCGAGTAGATTCTTTTCTATAATCCCAGTAGAAAAGAATTTTATTTCAGGGATTGGCGTCCCTGCCCTCACGTGAGCTCATGATTTCTTCTAAATCCCTCTTCTACCTGGAGGAATCATTTCCTTTACCCGTTGACTCCTTTCAATCAATTCCCTGACGCTTACTCTTCCCCCCCTCCCCTGATCATTCAAAAAAATCAAATTTATCTGGATGAAGGAGAATACCTAGCATAGATTCAATAAAAAGAAAAAAAATTGAAATCTTGACTTTTATAGGAGACTCTAAAGAGTCTCCTTTATATATTTGAATTAACCCCCCGAAGGGGGGTTAATTCAAATATATCCAGATTACGTCAACCCTTCGACTAGCAAAACCCCGTAAATTCACGAGTGAGACATGTCTTATATGCCTCTGAGAGGACCCACCTCTCCAACGCTTCACATTAGTACAAAACTTGGAACTCATATTTATAGTACGCTTTGGAGGATTAGAAAAACCAATCTAATCAATGTTTTTTTTATTTTATTAAAATTTTTGACTAAATCTTGTAAATTGTTACCAAGACAAATCCACTGACCATAATTTTAGCCAGATTCTAAATAAAATTGATTTTTTGTATCATTAAATGGAAATTTTAAATTAATTTTAATATCGGTTTATTTTTACAGTTGAACTAAAATATTGCCTCATAACAACAGGTAAAACCTATACGAATCGATTCATTATTAAACGTAGATTCTTTTTCACTACTATTATATAATTTTACGATGCTTCGTTGATTAAATATTAATTATTGAATTTTGACAGATTGAAAACATTTGCCGCCATGTTGAAGCCCCCGCCACCTCACCTCACCTCCCACCCACCCACCCTCCATCCTGATCCAGCCTGACTGCCTGCCTGCTTCGAGCTCATTCAGTTCCCATTCCCTTTCCAGTAGAAGACGTTGACCGGCCTCACCACCGAAATCATCCCTCAATCAAGAATTAATTGTAAATTTATTTATTCCTATTAATTTAAATGAAGATTAATAAATTTTAGAAAAGATTCAAATTAAAATTGCATTTTATAAATGATAGATATATAACTTTTTACTTATATATTAATTATATACGATTGATAAATTTCGCCGCCATGTCGATTGGCGGGCACCTCCAATGCTTTGCTTCTCGGTGACCTTGAAGGTGACAGCAATAGCAATCACTTGCTTACCCCCAATGGATGAAATTCAACTGCCTTTGACTTTATTTTCAAAATAAAATATTATAATTTGGACTTCGTTCAATGAAATTAATTATACTACGTATTATACGACGAATAATAATAAATTAATACGAATTATTTTAATAAATCGATTTAACCAACTTTTTCATCCCATTCATTCCTTCTTTTTTGTATTTTTTGAATTTTTCGTAAAGTATTTATTTTTCATCAATATTCATTTTACCCCTTCAAAGTAATTTCCCTCAGATATAATGCACTTAAGCCATCACCTCTTCAAATCGCCGAAACACTTCTGAAATGCCTTTTTCGGTATGGCCATCAGCTCGTTCTTCGATTCCGACTCTTTCTCATCAATTGTTGCAAAATGCTTTCCTTTCATTGGTCTGTCTTCAGTTTTGGGAATAGGAAAAAGTCGCAGCAAAATCTGGTGAATACGGTGGTTGAGGCATGAAGAAGCAATGATAACAGAATCCATGATTTGTTTTTCTACAATTCCGATCGTTTGGGCCGTATTGCTTCACGCAAACGTTGCATAACTTCCTGTAGTATTCCTTATTAACAGTACGGCCTATTGGCAAGAACTCATGATGCACCATGCCATTTTAATCGAAGAAAAATGTTAGCAAAACCTTCACATTTGATCGAACTTGGTAGTATAAATATATATTTTTATATAAATTTTACTTAAAGTGCAAAAGATTCATTTAAATCATTTTATTGATATATTAAAGAGTTCAAATTACTTATGTCTTTTAAAAAAATTGTATCCAGTGTTTTTGAAATCACAAATTAAAAAAAACATTTAATTTTTTTGAATAATAATTATTATTATATTGTTTTCTTGTTCTAATTTTAATTTTTGATCATTAAATTTAAAATTTACATTTGACTTTCAAATTTATTTTAGAAAAGCAATTCACTTTTCGTTTCAATACAAATTCATAAATTTATGATAATTAATTCCCAATATTCTAAGCTAAAATTCACATGTAAATTTCACTTTAATAGTATAGTAAATTGAAAAATAAATTTTCTTTTTCTCTGTCCTCGCTCTTCTCGCTTTTTACTCATTCGAAAAACAAATAATCGAATAGAAACATTAAAATATTTCAAGTATCCTTCAATTTTCTTTTAAAATTCAATTTAAAAATTTATTCTATTTAGGAAAATAGAATCAAAGATAACATCCATAGAGTTCGTACGTTATATAAATATATTTCGTGCATTTCAAGTGTTTCTTTTTATTTTCTTTTTCGTTTTCTTTTTCTTCATCTCGACCATCTCCTAGTAATGTCCTTACTAGACTTACTATAAAATGTTTTATATTTACAAAAACTACTTCTCTTCAACATAATAAAATTTTCTCTTTAATATAATGAAATAAAATCTAGTAAATAAATAAAAACTAAACAGAAAAAAATCTTTGAGAGAGATATTTTATTTTTATATTTAAATAAAAATAAATGAAAATCTTGACACTTTTAAGACATGAAATAAATGAAAATTCATGAATATATATATATAATTAAAAAAAATAACATCGTTTTTCTTAGTTGGTTATTATCTACTATTCATTCTTTTCTGTTTTAGCAAATTTTAATAAATTTTGTTCTTAAAAATCTTTCAATGTTATTTTGAAAATATCAATAAATAATCTTTCCAATCGCGTTTGAGAGCGTATTAGTGTTTTTGTTAAAACTAATATTACTAATTTAATTTACAATTGAATAATTTGTATTAATAATTTTATACAATTTTAATTAATGATATATCAATAGATTTGTTTGATTGTTCCATTAATTTATTAAATAATATTCTAGAATTTATTAAAGCTTTTGTGGTTATTTTGATAATTAATCTTCTAGAATTATTATTATATTTATAATTTTTATAATTCATATTAAAAACAAACAACACAATTTAAATTTAAATTAAAAAATTATCTTTTTAAGTGTGAAAATTAAACTTTTTTAAAATTGAATTTTTAGAATAATAAAATATTCGAAATAATAAATAATTGATACATAGAAAAAAAAATGAGCTGTAGCCAGGTACAGACCGACCGACGATTTTAAATAAACATTATATAACAACATTATATATATATAAGTATAAAAAAAATACATATTTTTAAAACTTAAATTAAAATGAAAAAATTATATTATCTTGGTTTTTCTTTTTAGTTTAATTACGTTTAATTATACTCAATTATTAATTACCACTTTATTTTAAGTGAAAAATTTCCGACAATTAATATAAAATTAATATAGAAATGTGGAGGGTGTCGAGTCGGTGTCGAGGGTAAATTATCTCGATAGAGAAACAGGAAAACTTCTTGTTTGGTCTTTTTAATAAAAGCTTATAGATCTTATTAAAATAGTTTAGTTACATGTAAATATACAAATACAAACACTCTCAATAGCAATCTTCCTGCCCGCGCCTCGATTTATATATACATCCCGCCCTTACTGAGTATTGGTTGTGGTGGTAGAAGGGGGAAACTTTTCTTAGGACGTACCATATTATGATATATTGCAGTGCTCCGCAACCGGTGTGACGCGGCACACTGGTTTGCCTTAAAGGAGATACAGGTGTGCCGCCGCGATCAAATGAAACTTAGAAATCCGCATATAATATAATTATAAATCAAAAAAATATAAATTTCTTATATTCATGTATCTCCTTTAAGGCAAACCAGTGTGCCGCGTCACACTGGTTGCGGAGCACTGATATATTGTACAATATCTTTCAAATATTCTTCTGCTTTGGTCTCATATATATTTATTAATTTGTTGATAAAAAACGATAATTGCTTCTAACTTGTTGTTCTATGATATTTTTTACTCTTTTATAAATTTAATAAATTTAATTAATTTTATAGTTATATATTATAAATTCTTATCTTTTTACTATCTCGCCAGAGATAGAATTGCGATCATGAAAATTTTCGATGTTGAGATTTTGATGTTTTTATACGTTTTGAAGGTTCCTGAATCATTTTCACTAAGGTTGAGAAAAATGTCTGTGTGTGTGTGTGTGTGTGTGTGTGTGTATGTGTATGTATGTAGACAAGATTACGCAAAAACGGTTTGAGCTAGAATGATGAAATTTGGTACATGGACATTATTCAAAATTCATAGTTTTCTATCAACTTTTGAGAAATATAGCTCAACCGGAAGAGGGTCATTACCTACAACGTTTTGATTTTTTTTCCTCTAAAGTGACCGTAAAAATAAAAATATATATATGATAATTTTTCACATGATTAATAATTGTATAAAACTGCTATATATAGAATTTCAGCTTGATTGAATTGCTGAAAGTACCAGAATTAATTTTTTAACACTGCAAATCTCACGTGCCAACACGTGCCATGGTGCCATCAATAAAAAGCCAAATACGCGCTGGTTTAATATTTATTATTTATAATTTATAATTAATTAAATTTAATTTAAAAATAATATATTATGTTATTTAATCCAATTCAAATTGCGAGATAGTCGAGTGGAGACACTCCAGCTAATTTTATATATATAACAATATCTTTCAATTTGTTTTTAATAATTCAAACATTATTTATCCTCTACGACATTTATCCTAAAAATCAATACTAAAATTTAATTTACCATCAACTAAATTGTATTGACACACTTAATTCTTCATCACTTTCAACTTTGTCATATGTCGTTTGTGTGTTTTTTTTTTTTTAGAAATTTGATCGAAATTTTATTAGTAAAGCTTCCAAATGAAACTTTCCATATAAATGGCGATATTATTCATTCTCATAGAAAATTCAATAAATATAAATGAGAAATGAACACTGGTATACGTTTTAATTTAAAATTTATAGGCATTTCAAGATATATATATATATATATTTATTTATTTTTTACCGTACTAAATAAATGAATAATAAATACTCCTATATACCTAATAAATTTCCAAAAGATAACCTTGTATGTAATATTGAGAGTGGTTAGGGGGATGGATTTCCTATTAAATAGCATTATTAATATGATTATTTGTTTTAATTTCATTCATTTTACCTTTTTTTTTTTTTTTTTTTTGAATCCAATAAAGCCCACATGCATATATTTGTTGAATATTTCTCTTCTTTGTCACTCGGTTCCTCCGTTTAAATTAATTTCTTTTTCTTTTATTAAATGTCAGTTACTCCAACCTCCTTCGACGATATACGCACTTAGGCATTCTCTACCTCCGGTATGATGCATGGTATATTGTGTTTAACATTTATTTCAATAGGTAGATTAAAATTATAATTTTTTTCAATTTCTTATTAATACCGACCGACGATAGTAAGGGAGGTATTGTTTTCATACCAAATTACACATGTGAAGATTTTTACGTATCTCCACGTATCCAGCATTTTATTAATAGAGAAAAGTATTTTTAGCATTATGTCTGTCCGTCTGTTCGTTATGTGTCCGTATAGACGTGTACAGCTTGAACGTCTCAACGGATTTTGATTGGTTTATTTACTTAATGCATCAGTAGCATGAATTCATCAACTTTTGGTGTATATCCGGAAACCGGAAGTGGTAGTTTAAAAAGTATTAATTTTATATTCACTGTCGGAAATTATTTATTACATTAAACTATCTGGTAAAATAAAAAATACAGTGGTGCCTCACACAACGAACTTAATTCGTTCCAGGAGCAAGTTCGTTATGCGAAAAGTTCGTTATGTGAAACGCGTTTTCCCATAACAATACATGTTAAAAAAAAAATTCGTTCTGTAGCATAAAATATGCTAAGATGACATAATAAAAGATAAAATTTTTGTTACTATTTTTATTTAGATACATATTTAGAAAAAAAAAACATAATTAAATCTAAAAAACCACCCCTGCTGGCTTTGAATTCTTCTTCATTATCTTGATTGCTGCTACTTCCAGGGACGTTTTTCTTTAGATCGTCATAAATTCTCTTGGCTTTGTGACAGATAATATCTTGGGTTGTTACGTCACCTTTCGCCTGCCTGTCCTTAATCCAAATCGCTAATAGGCTCTCCATTTCCTCGTGGATTGAAGACCTATGTTTTTCTTGAAATAATTTTGATACTCCTTTGGCTACTTTGGCTGGTTTGATTGCATCCTTATTTGTCAAAATGGTGTAAATAGTGGTCTTGCTGAGGCCAAACTCTTTGACGAGGTCACACTGTTTTACCTCAGATTCACTCCTTCTAATTATTTCCTGTTTTATTTCAACAGAAATCACCTTCCTGCTTTTTTAGAAGCCATGATATAAAAAAAATATTAAATGATAATGATAATTGAATATGGTAATGAAGAACGATTGTTTAAGTTAAGTGCAGTGACTATAATGACTGCCTGCAGTGCCTGCGCAAGGGGATGCAATACAACGGCAGCGATCGTGGAAGCTTGGGCGAGTTCGTTGTGTGAAACGAAGTTCGTTGTATGAATCATGAAATTTACTTCATTATGGTTCGTTGTGTGCAGCGTTTGCTGTGCGAGGCGTTCGTTATGCGAGGCATCACTGTACATATATATATATATATATATATAATGTTGTTTTTAATTATTTTTAAATCGTCGGATATTGTTTATGTTATTATAGGGATAAAATATTTAAAATTAAGTTTGTTAATTGTTTTTATTTTTTTTTCAATACTTATAATTTGATAAATTGTGTATACATTGAAATATTAGGAAATTTTTATTTATTTATTATTATTATTTATTTATTTTTAATTTATTGAACTATTTAAGTCCTTCTCACTATGCAATCAATGACCTTAATTTTAGTTTTAATCTTTAACAAGCCAAAATTAATAATGAAATAAATGCAGATATTTCTCCAAATCTTGTAAAAAAAAAATTATATATAAGGTGAATGTACCAGTAGTTGACACTATAAAGACAACTTTATGAGAAAAATTTGATATCTTCTGTTTTTTATCAGATATCAATTTGAGTTTTGGGAGATTCATTGGTTAATAATGAAGAATTTATCTGCAAACCAATGCAATTTTCTATTTAATTTATTTTTTACAATTTTTTTTTACATTGGCATCTAAAAGCACCAGTAGTTGACATCCTTAAAATTAGGTAATATGGTTATTTAATTAATAATATTTAATATTGATGTCAATATGAAAAAAAATAAAAAATAAAAATAAAAATTAGTTATTTGTCTCCTTAAGCATTCGTAGAACAAAATATTAAAATATCCATTTGTTCGAAGCTATAAAAAGTATGTATTGTGCCGTTTACTCAGACTGTGACAAGTGTTAACTACTAGTACACAGTCAACTACTAGTAGATTTGCTCTATAAGTATATTTGAAAAAATCAACTATATCCAAAGAGAATTAACAAGTTTCAAAATAATACAAATAAATGTATGTATGGTTGCGGAATTAAGGGGAAATCATATTTTTTTTAAAAAGAATTAATAACATTCTTATATTAATTAAAAATTATTTTAATTGCTGTTATATATCGTTCTTTTTATAATTAATCTATGTCTGTCTAGCTTCTTACCTCAATAGATTATCAAGTTATTAGCGTAAGAGTTTCAGAAATCACAGAAATATTTTTTAGGTTTACCTTAATACTACAGGTTATATAATATAACATAAAAAATTGCTTTTATGTGTGAGTTCGCATAGACAATGTTTCCCAGGCCGGAGTGAGAAATTACATTAAACGAGCTGTCACATACTGTATCATTCAATTCATTTATGAAAATAAATTTAAAAAAAAATAAATTTCCATTTGGCCCTTGAATGCGGGTAACTTTTCTTCAAAGACACCTCTTGAAATTTCAATTTCTGCAAATAAAATCATTATTTTTTTTATTAAACATAATTAATAATTAATAAATTAGTTTTTCCAATTAAATTTATAATTTTTTCTGTTTTTTTGGCCTAGAGGTGACGCGAGTGGTTGATTCATTTTTATTTTTCTTCAGATATTTATTTATATTAAGGTAGTTTGTTACTCAAATGATTTAAACTTGACTCTATATTTTTTTATATTTATTCGAAAGATTATAATTAAATACACTTATAAAAAAAATCAGATTTTTTTGCCACACCATTTAAGAGATATAATTCATTAAAGTTATGCAAAAATACATGAGCTCTTATGAGTATCCTTGTTCAACAACTCGGAAATTGAGGGTTTTTAAGAAATTGACAAACTTGACCTTACAAAAAAAACTTTCTAATAGATTAAACGGTATCTCAGACATATACTGTAAAAATTTTAACAGGATTTACCACATAGTTTTAATTTAATTAATTTTTTAATATTATCATGTGTTCTTCTATCTGTGTTGTTTATTCGACTAGGGAAAAAATTGCGGCTCCTTCAAGGCTCAGTTCAAATAATAACTAAATTTTTTTAATATACTATTAAAGGATATTAAACATTAATAAATATAAAAAATATTTGTTATACTTTTTGGTTCAATTAAAGTTTATTATAGTTTAAATTCCAACCTAAAAATCATTTAAAGTAGATATCATCTAGTGACAGCTGAGTACTAGTCAATTAATATTTTATTTTTACATTATTATAATTATTTAATTATAACTCGTATTAAATTGAATCAAATCAATTGTTATGTGAATTTTCATTAATTATTATAGCATGCTTTGGATAATTATTTATAAAAAAAAAATAAAGTTATTTTTTTGATTTCGGTATGCCAGTAACAAACTACCTTAAATGTAACATTATAAAATTAAAAACTTTTTTATTTTATTTAATTATTTAATCATATTTTTGATCAAAATAACTATCAAAAAATATTGTTTGTATTGCATTTTGGTTTTGAAATGTAGAAATAATAATTAATAAATCAATAATCTTTTGATTATAAAACCAAAAAATGATCTAAAGTGAACAAGCGATAATATCCCAGATGTTGTTGACCTCTTAATCAGGAATCTCCTCTAACTAGAAAG